>CM019065.1:403814241-404047995 GCA_009667805.1 Leptobrachium leishanense | reverse complement strand
CTGCAACACACTCCAGCATCGCTCCCAGAGGCCACAAGGTGAACTGCTCCAGCTGCAATGCACTCCAGCAGCGCTCCCAGAGGCCGCAAGGTGAACTGCTCCAGCTGCAACACACTCCAGCAGCGCTCCCAGAGGCCGCAAGGTGAACTGCGCCAGCTGCAACGCACTCCAGCAACGCTCCCAGAGGCCGCAAGGTGAACTGCTCCAGCTGCAACACACTCCAGCATCGCTCCCAGAGGCCACAAGGTGAACTGCTCCAGCTGCAATGCACTCCAGCAGCGCTCCCAGAGGCCGCAAGGTGAACTGCTCCAGCTGCAACACACTCCAGCAACGCTCCCAGAGGCCGCAAGGTGAACTGCACCAGCTGCAATGCACTCCAGCAGCGCTCCCCAGAGACCGCAAGGTGAACTGCTCCAGCTGCAACGCACTCCAGCAGCGCTCCCAGAGGCCGCAAGGTGAACTGCTCCAGCTGCAACGCACTCCAGAAGCGCTCCCCAGAGGCCGCAAGGTGAACTGCTCCAGCTGCAACACACTCCAGCAGCGCTTCCAGAGGTCGCAAGGTGAACTGCTCCAGCTGCAACGCACTCCAGCAGCGCTCCCAGAGGCCGCAAGGTGAACTGCTCCAGCTGCAACGCACTCCAGAAGCGCTCCCCAGAGGCCGCAAGGTGAACTGCTCCAGCTGCAACGCACTCCAGCAGCGCTCCCAGAGGCCGCAAGGTGAACTGCGCCAGCTGCAATGCACTCCAGCAGCACTCCCAGAGGCCGCAAGGTGAACTGCACCAGCTGCAACGCACTCCAGCAGCGCTCCCCAGGGGCCGCAAGGTGAACTGCTCCAGCTGCAACGCACTCCAGCAGCGCTCTCCAGAGGCCGCAAGGTGAACTGCGCCAGCTGCAACACTCCAGCAGCGCTCTCCAGAGGCCACAAGGTGAACTGCGCCAGTTGCAACGCACTCCAGCAGCGCTTCCCAGAGGCCGCAAGGTGAACTGCACCACCTGCAACACACTCCAGAAGCGCTTTCCTGTGGCCACAAGGTGAACTGTGCCAGCAGCAATGCACTCCAGCAGTGCTCACCAGAAGCCACAAGGTGAACTTCTCCAGCTGCAACACACTCCAGCAGCGCTTCCCAGAGGCCACAAGGTGAACTGCGCCAGTTGCAACGCACTCCAGCAACGCTCCCAGAGGCCACCAGATGAACTGCGCCAGCTGCAACACACTCCAGCAGCGCTCCCAGAGGCCGCAAGGTGAACTGCGCCAGCTGCAACACACTCCAGCAGCGCTCCCAGAGGCCGCAAGGTGAACTGCGCCAGCTGCAACGCACTCCAGCAGCGCTCCCAGAGGCCGCAAGGTGAACTGCGCCAGCTGCAACACACTCCAGCAGCGCTCCCAGAGGCCGCAAGGTGAACTGCGCCAGCTGCAACGCACTCCAGCAGCGCTCCCAGAGGCCGCAAGGTGAACTGCGCCAGCTGCAACGCACTCCAGCAGCGCTCCAGAGGCCGCAAGGTGAACTGCGCCAGCTGCAATGCACTCCAGCAGCGCTCCCCAGAGGCCACAAGGTGAACTGCGCCAGCTGCAATGCACTCCAGCAGCGCTCCCCAGAGGCCGCAAGGTGAACTGCGCCAGCTGCAATGCACTCCAGCAGCGCTCCCCAGAGGCCGCAAGGTGAACTGCGCCAGCTGCAACGCACTCCAGCAGCGCTCCCAGAGGCCGCAAGGTGAACTGCGCCAGCTGCAACGCACTCCAGCAGCGCTCCCAGAGGCCGCAAGGTGAACTGCGCCAGCTGCAACGCACTCCAGCAGCGCTCCCAGAGGCCGCAAGGTGAACTGCGCCAGCTGCAACGCACTCCAGCAGCGCTCCCAGAGGCCGCAAGGTGAACTGCGCCAGCTGCAATGCACTCCAGCAGCGCTCCCCAGAGGCCACAAGGTGAACTGCGCCAGCTGCAACGCACTCCAGCAGCGCTCCCAGAGGCCGCAAGGTGAACTGCTCTAGCTGCAACGCACTCCAGCAGCGCTCCCAGAGGCCGCAAGGTGAACTGCGCCAGCTGCAACACACTCCAGCAGCGCTCCCAGAGGCCGCAAGGTGAACTGCGCCAGCTGCAACGCACTCCAGCAGCGCTCCCAGAGGCCGCAAGGTGAACTGCGCCAGCTGCAATGCACTCCAGCAGCGCTCCCCGAGGCCGCAAGGTGAACTGCGCCAGCTGCAATGCACTCCAGCAGCGCTCCCCAGAGGCCACAAGGTGAACTGCTTCCCAGAGGTCGCAAGGTGAACTGCTCCAGCTGCAACGCACTCCAGCAGCGCTCCCCAGAGGCCGCAAGGTGAACTGCGCCAGCTGCAACGCACTCCAGCAGCGCTCCCAGAGGCCGCAAGGTGAACTGCGCCAGCTGTAATGCACTCCAGCAACGCTCCCAGAGGCCGCAAGGTGAACTGCGCCAGCTGCAACACACTCCAGCAGCGCTCCCCAGAGGCCGCAAGGTGAACTGCACCAGCTGCAATGCACTCCAGCAGCGCTCCCCAGAGGCCGCAAGGTGAACTGCTCCAGCTGCAATGCACTCCAGCAACGCTCCCAGAGGCCGCAAGGTGAACTGCTCCAGCTGCAAGGCACTCCAGCAACGCTCCCAGAGGCCGCAAGGTGAACTGCTTCCCAGAGGTCGCAAGGTGAACTGCTCCAGCTGCAACGCACTCCAGCAGCGCTCCCAGAGGCCGCAAGGTGAACTGCGCCAGCTGCAATGCACTCCAGCAGCGCTCCCAGAGGCCGCAAGGTGAACTGCACCAGCTGCAACGCACTCCAGCAGCGCTCCCAGAGGCCGCAAGGTGATCTGCGCCAGCTGCAATGCACTCCAGCAGCACTCCCAGAGGCCGCAAGGTGAACTGCACCAGCTGCAACGCACTCCAGCAGCGCTCCCAGAGGCCGCAAGGTGAACTGCGCCAGCTGCAATGCACTCCAACAGCGCTCCCAGAGGCCGCAAGGTGAACTGCGCCAGCTGCAACACTCCAGCAGCGCTCCCCAGAGGCCGCAAGGTGAACTGCACCACCTGCAACAACACTCCAGAAGCGCTTTCTGTGCCGCACAGGTGAACTCTGCCAGCAGCAATGCACACTCCAGCAGTGCTCACCAGAAGCCACAAGGTGAACTTCTCGCAGCTGCAATGCACTCCAGCAGCGCTCCCCAGAGGCCGCAAGGTGAACTGCACCAGCTGCAACGCACTCCAGAAGCGCTTTCCTGTGGCCACAAGGTGAACTGTCCAGCAGCAATGCACTCCAGCAGTGCTCACCAGAAGCCACAAGGTGAACTTCTCCAGCTGCAATGCACTCCAGCAGCGCTTCCCAGAGGCCACAAGGTGAACTGCGCCAGTTGCAACGCACTCCAGCAACGCTCCCAGAGGCCACCAGATGAACTGCGCCAGCTGCAATGCACTCCAGCAGCGCTCCCCTAGGCCACAAGTTGAACTGCACCATCTGCACAACACACACTCCAGCAGCGCTCCCAGAGGCCGCAAGGTGAACTGCAACAGCTGCAAGCAACTCCCAGCAGCGCTCCCAGAGGCCGCAAGGTGATCTGCGCCAGCTGCAATGCACTCCAGCAGCACTCCCAGAGGCCGCAAGGTGAACTGCACCAGCTGCAACGCACTCCAGCAGCGCTCCCCAGAGGCCGCAAGGTGAACTGCGCCAGCTGCAATGCACTCCAACAGCGCTCTCCAGAGGCCGCAAGGTGAACTGCGCCAGCTGCAACACTCCAGCAGCGCTCCCCAGAGGCCGCAAGGTGAACTGCACCACCTGCAACACACTCCAGAAGCGCTTTCCTGTGGCCACAAGGTGAACTGTGCCAGCAGCAATGCACTCCAGCAGTGCTCACCAGAAGCCACAAGGTGAACTTCTCCAGCTGCAATACACTCCAGCAGCGCTTCCCAGAGGCCACAAGGTGAACTGCGCCAGTTGCAACGCACTCCAGCAACGCTCCCAGAGGCCACCAGATGAACTGCGCCAGCTGCAATGCACTCCAGCAGCGCTCCCCTAGGCCGCAAGGTGAACTGCACCATCTGCAACACACTCCAGCAGCGCTCCCCAGAGGCACACAGTGAATTGCATTGACAATTTTAAAAGTATTTAGGCAATTTCGTGAGTCTCCTTAATAATGGCAGAAGGCTGTGACGTGCCAAAAGATTTGGGTTTACTAATCGACCCTGACTCAGATAAAGAGTGTGCTGTCCAAAATTCAGAAGATGCAGAGGCAATTCAGAGACATTATGAACTGAGGGTGCATAGGGAGCTTACCAAGAAAATGAGATCAAGCCTGATGACTGAGTGGGTTAGGTACTACAAAAGCTACACTAAATCCCGAGATAAACTAATAGAGCTCTGCGATAAACCTAAAAGGGAGCTCTCTCCCAGTCGCATCACAATAGAGAACGAATGCATGAGGAGATACATCTAAAGTCGAAAGATAGCGAACACCACCTCATCTTGTCATGTGATATTTTCAGCTACCAACCTACACCACTCTGGAACCTTACCTACCAGACTCCCTTCTATCTTCTGCTTTCCTTATCAATACCCTACCTGTCCTCTACCTTTCCTTTTTTTCCCTCCCCTTCTCCCACACCACCTTTCTCTAGAAATGTTTTTCCCTCTCTTCCCCCTCTTGCTGCTTCTTTCCGACATCTCCCTTCTCTCTAAATCTGCCCTCCCTCCCTATACACCCTACAAATTACAGCAAGCTGGAAAAGAAACCCAGATACACCATAGCTTGCTCAGCTCCTTTAACTTATCAGCTGAGTGCTGGTGGAGAGTGTTAAAATCCAGCCCTCCCACCCCCACACAACAGAGCTTTAAAACCCTTCAATCACTATTTTCCAAAAAGAAAAACCTGTCCAAATTCCTTTTTATTCTGCTGCTTGCACTTGCAAATGATGTTGAATCCAACCCTGGTCCAGTAGCTGACACCATGTTTAATCTCCCCACTAATAAAGGCCTCTCCTTTGTGCATTGCAACATCCGCAGTTTACTCCCTAAACTGGATGAGCTTAAAGCGTGGTGCTTCTATTACAAACCTAAAGTCATTGTGCTGACAGAATCATGGTTAACCCCTAAAGTGCCAGACTCTGCCATAGCAATACAAGGGTATTCATGCTCTAGAAAGGACAGAGCTAAGAGAGGAGGGGGAATTGTTATCTATGTTGACAACTCCATAAAGTTCACCCCATTGCAGAATCCTAGCTCCCCGGCCACATTTGATTTCCTTTCTGGTACTATTGAGATCCCATTCAGTAAAACAATTATTGTTGCTGGATTCTACCGCCCACCAAGTTCCCCAGTGCAATCCCTTTCTGACATAACCTAAATTCTTAGTAAATTAGTCGCTCAAAACCAAAAAAGCAAACTGCTGGTCCTCGGCGACTTTAATGTTGATTGGCTGAATCCTAAAAACAATAAACACTGCTCACTGTTTAAGGCTTTGCAGCTAACACAATTAATCTCCTCCCCCACTCGCATTAATTTGAAAAGCCCTAACCACACCTTGCTGGACTGGATTCTCTCCTCATGTCCTGATCGAATACAGGAGGCAGGCGTTCTCGCTAACAGTTTCAGTGATCACTGCCTAGTGTACTGTGTGCGCAAAATAAGGGCCACAAAATGTCCACCAAAGGTAATAATCACCAGGTCTTTCAAGAAATTTAATCTTGAATCCTTCCTAAATGATCTCAAACAGCTCCCATGGTACAGACTAAGCCTAATCCCAGACCTGGACTGTGCAATTGAATACTTTCAAGCCGAGCTCCTGAAAGTCTGGAACACCCATACCCCACTGCGCAAAGTGCGAGTAAAAGGGGCCCACCTCCCCTGGGTTACAGCTGACCTCACGCATATGTACCAGTTTAGAGACTCCCTGTGGTCAAAGTTCAAGAGTACTGGATCCATGAATGATCACTGTGAATACCGAAAATGCCGGAATGAATGCACAAAAGAAACAATGGCTAAAGCCCAATACTTCAATGAAAATTTAAACAATAACATATCAAACCCCAGAAATTTTTGTAAAATCATAAGTAACATACAAGCACCCCCCATCCACTCCCAACCAGCTGCTTTAAAAGTAAACAACCAAACTGTACAACACCCCCTAAATGTAGCAAATGCTTTTAATAATTATTTTGTTGGATGCGCCACCACCCTGATTGCTAAGCTAGGAAATGACACGCAATCAGAAAGGCCGCACGCAGGTCAGGACCCACCAACAGTGCAAAGACCCCGTAACCCAGAGAAATTCAGTTTTAGGCCAGTGCCTGTCAGTGCCATCACTAAACTTCTCTGTAACCAAAAAATGAAATACCAGTCTGGACCTGATCAAATCCCAGCAATGCTGCTGAAAATCAGTGAACCAGCAATTGCAAAAACTGTCGCAACCCTGATTAATGAATCACTGGCAACTGGATACATACCCAAACTCTGGAAGACTGCAAGGGTGGTACCTATCTATAAAAGTGGAGACAATACTTTGGTATCCAAATACCGCCCAATATCACTGCTCCCTGTAATGTAAAAAAATCTGGAAAAATGTGTCTACACTCAATTACATGATTATTATCAGTATCAGAACTATTTAATCCCAGATCAATCAGGCTTTCGTCCAAACCATTCAACTACAACCGCCCTTTTAAAAGTTTGTAATGATATCCAAGCGGGCATGGAACAAGGAAATCTAACTGGAGCCATCTTCCTTGATTTTGCCAAGGCTTTTGACACAGTAGACCATGGCATCCTATTACAAAAACTTAAGAACTCTGGTATTGGTGATAGTACGTTAACCTGGTTCCAATCATATGTGTCTGATCGGTCGCTATATGTGTCCATTTCTGACAGCATTTCCCTCCCCCTCCCAGTCACGTGCGGTGTACCCCAAGGCTCGATACTTGGCCCCCTGCTATTCACAATATTCATAAACGATCTGCCCAATGTCTGCAAAGCTTCTACTGTACACATGTACGCAGACGACACTGTAATCTATACCAGCAAACCAAATCTCCCACAGCTGGAGGCAGTGCTGCAAGAACAATTCACAGGGGTAGAAAAGTGGATCGCAAATAACATTTTGCAACATTTTGCATACCCAGGCAGCACCTGCCAAGCAACCATGAACAAGCTCTATCTCGCCTCTTCAGCATGTTCGACCCTCTACGGTTTGCTGCACCTGTAATGATCCAAGGGAGGCTCCTTCAATGTACGCTCTCCCAAACCATCAAAGATTGGGATGAGCCACTTCCACCAGACCAGAAGCAAGAATGGGAGAAATGGCATTCCTCCCTGAGATGTCTCCAAAACATTAGTGTTCAGCACACGTATGTACCCATTTCACCCGCAGCTGCACTGAAAAAAGAGCTGCACGTCTTTTCAGATGCGTCGACTAAAGCAATAGCAGCTGTAGGATACATCAGGGTCTACGGCGGGGAGAACGACATTCACGCCGGCTTCGTCATGGGAAAGACGAAGCTAGCTCCACAACAAGGTCACACCATACCAAGGTTAGAACTCTTCGGCACCGTATTGGCCATGGGCGTCCACAGGATGGGGCAAGGGGGGCACTTGCCCCCCCCGGAACCAGGGCTGCCTGTCTGCTCTGCCCAGACAGCTGTGTGTGCAGCCTGCTCGAGTGTTTGTTACTCACAGCAGGCTGCACCAGGAGTTCCGGTCAGTGTGGGGGTGGTCTGTGTGGATCTTGTGATGTCACCTCCTGTGAAGGAACCGTTCCCTTCCGTCTGTCCTGGCTCTCCAGACACCCCTTCGTTGCGGTCAGCCCGGCTACTGGGAGCGCTGTCCTCAGCGCCTTGAGCAGCTTGACCTGCCTGCTTCTGTTCCTCTGCCCTGGATCCGTTAGGAATCTCCAGAAGGCCGCTCTCTGCCTTCTGAGGGTGAGTGTGGAGTGTAGCCTAGTTTGTAATAAAGACACCAGGTGCGGCTGTATGCTTTAAAACAGGATCCTTTCTCTCTGAGCTCTGAGAGTTCTCTGACTTTTTAATGAACCAAACACCACCATTTATGCTGAAGTCCAACAGTCATAATTTGCATACCCATACTAATTACATTAGGTCAGTTATTTAAAACATTCTTTACATTCTTTAGCCTTCAGCTCACACAACATTTGTATATCCATTGTTCTAACACATCAGATTAAACACACACTATCAGAGATCCCTTGAATTAAACATGCAGCTAGATAATGGGAAAAGCCCTGGTGCATAAATTACACAGCAGTAAAGCTTGTTTACTGTATACACAAAAACACATTTACCTACAGGAATATAAGTATTTTTAAAACCAAAGCTATGCCATTTTACACTAAACTAAATTAAACTAAAACCAAACGATGTAAAATATATTTAAAATCACACGATATAAATGAACATAAAGTCTCTTGGGGTTTGAAGCATGGAGCGTTACATCAGCTCCATGACACCTCCTCACTCCGCCTCCAATCCACCACGTGCTCCTACTCACTTTAGATGCTGGGAGAGGCTGCCTGGGCTGAGATGCAGGGGCTGCTGCTGCTGTGGCCACTGGAATGCTGGACACAGCAAAAAAAGGTGATGATTGTCAAATCTTTATTAAGCTTGATGCCCCCTGGTCTGAGGCCTAGTTTGTCTCACTGGGGAGGAGGAACACCATGACTAATAGTAATCTGGTGGGGATGAGTTTACAATCTAAGAGGAGAGGGGACCCTGCCCCAGAGCTTACAATCTAAGAGGGGAGGGGACCCTGCTCCAGAGCTTACAATCTAAGAGGAGAGGGGACCCTGCCCCAGAGCTTACAATCTAAGAGGAGAGGGGACCCTGCTCCAGAGCTTACAATCTAAGAGGAGAGGGGGCCCTGCCCCAGAGTTTACAATCTAAGAGGAGAGGGGACCCTGCCCCAGAGTTTACAATCTAGAAGAAGAGGGGACCCTGCCCCAGAGTTTACAATCTAAGAGGAGAGGGGACCCTGCCCCAGAGTTTACAATCTAAGAGGAGAGGGGACCCTGCTCCAGAGCTTACAATCTAAGAGGAGAGGGGACCCTGCCCCAGAGCTTACAATCTAAGAGGAGAGGGGACCCTGCCCCAGAGTTTACAATCTAAGAGGAGAGGGGACCCTGCTCCAGAGCTTACAATCTAAGAGGAGAGGGGACCCTGCTCCAGAGCTTACTATCTAAGAGGAGAGGGGACCCTGCCCCAGAGCTTACTATCTAAGAGGAGAGGGGACCCTGCTCCAGAGCTTACAATCTAAGAGGAGAGGGGACCCTGCCCCAGAGCTTACAATCTAAGAGGAGAGGGGACCCTACCCCAGAGCTTACTATCTAAGAGGAGAGGGGACCCTGCTCCAGAGCTTACAATCTAAGAGGAGAGGGGACCCTGCCCCAGAGCTTACAATCTAAGAGGAGAGGGGACCCTGCTCCAGAGCTTACAATCTAAGAGGAGAGGGGACCCTGCCCCAGAGCTTACTATCTAAGAGGAGAGGGGACCCTGCTCCAGAGCTTACAATCTAAGAGGAGAGGGGACCCTGCCCCAGAGCTTACAATCTAAGAGGAGAGGGGACCCTGCTCCAGAGCTTACAATCTAAGAGGAGAGGGGACCCTACCCCAGAGCTTACTATCTAAGAGGAGAGGGGACCCTGCTCCAGAGTTTACAATCTAAGAGGAGAGGGGACCCTGCCCCAGAGCTTACAATCTAAGAGGAGAGGGGACCCTGCTCCAGAGCTTACAATCTAAGAGGAGAGGGGACCCTACCCCAGAGCTTACTATCTAAGAGGAGAGGGGACCCTGCTCCAGAGCTTACAATCTAAGAGGAGAGGGGACCCTGCCCCAGAGCTTACAATCTAAGAGAGAGGGGACCCTGCTCCAGAGCTTACAATCTAAGAGGAGAGGGGACCCTGCCCCAGAGCTTACAATCTAAGAGGAGAGGGGACCCTGCTCCAGAGCTTACAATCTAAGAGGAGAGGGGACCCTACTCCAGAGCTTACTATCTAAGAGGAGAGGGGACCCTGCCCCAGAGTTTACAATCTAAGAGGAGAGGGGACCCTGCCCCAGAGCTTACAATCTAAGAGGAGAGGGGACCCTGCCCCAGAGTTTACAATCTAAGAGGAGAGGGGAGCCTGCTCAAGAGCTTACAATCTAAGCAGAGAGGGGGATACAGATTGTATATCTGTATACATAGCCGGCCCTGTCACTGTGTATACAGAGACTGAGGGAGGGTGTGTGTATTTATATGTGTGTAGGAAGGGGGCTGGTGTGTGTGTGTGTATGTATATGTTTGGAGTGGTGCTGGTGTGTGCCAGTATGTGTGGGAGGGCCATGGTTTGTGTATACAGAGATGGCCTAGAGAATGTAACCCTCAGATCAGACACTTACACCTTTATTCTTCTATGAGACTTGCATCATGTTTCGCAGCCTCTGTATTACTGCGCTTTATTTTATGACTGTCCCCTTCATGACATTGTCAAAAGGGCAGAATATGGATGCCAATAAAATTCCCCCCCTCAGAAAAATTTCTGCGGACACCCATGGTATTGGCCATGGAGTTCGCTGACTCGATAAAAAAAAAGACTATAGACCTTGAGCTACAAACCACCACCTTCTACACGGACAGCAAGGTGGTGCTGGACTCCATGTTGTTGAAGATACACACGCTGACCCGTGAAACCCTTACCACCCTCATGGCAGAGGTAGCAGCTATCCTCAACGCCCAACCTTTGTGCCTAGTTTCTACAGACCCCGAGAATCCAAGTATTCTTGCCCCAGCCACCTTGCTAACAGGTACAAAACAGGTGACTGGTCGGCTCCAGTAGGGAACTTCGTTCCCAAGGACATGTATAGGCAACAATGGAGACAAGTGCAATTGCTTGTGTGATGGAACCGTTCTCTTCCGTCTGTCCTGACTCTCCAGACACCCCTTTGTTGCGGTCAGCCCGGCTACTGGGAGCGCTGTCCTCAGCGCCTCGAGCAGCTTGACCCACCTGCTTCTGTTCCTCTGCCCTGGAGCCGTTAGGAATTTCCAGAAGGCCGCTCGGTACCTTCTGAGGGTGATAGTGTAGCGTCGCTGAAATAAAAACACCAGGCGTGGCTGTATGCTTTAAAACAGGATTCTCTCTCTCTGATCTCTGAGTTCTTTTAATGAACAAAACGCCACCATTTATGCTGAAATCCAACAGTCATAATTTGCATAAATGACGCACCTCGTCCTACCGATACTAATTACATTATGTCAGTTATTTACAATAAACATTCTTTACATTCTTTAGCCTTTCAGCTCACACAACATTTGTATAATCCATTGTTCTAACACATCAGATTAAAGACAAACACTGATAAAGGGAAAAGCCCTGGTGCATAAATTACACAGCAGTAAAGCTTGTTTACTGGCTATACAGAAACACATTTACCTACAGGAATATAAGTATATTTAAAACTAAAGTTACGCCATTTACACTAAACTAATTTAAACTAAAACCAAACGATGTAAAATATATCTAAAATCACACGATACAATTGAACATAAAGTCTCTTGGGGTTTGAAGCATGGAGCGTTACATCAGCTCCATGACATATGTCCCCTCTTCCAGAACGGCAGGGCAAGTTTAGATCCCAAACGGATCGTTTGCCACTGATGAGACCTCTCACCTTGCCCCTCTTCTGTGCCATCTTCAAAGTTCCATGGTTGCGGGCACATAAGCAAAGTCAGCGGGGTCTGACGGTCGCTGGAAAGCTGTGGGTCCATAGTCCATAGAGGGGCAAGAGGCAGGCCAACCCTCTTGTCCAGTGCGCCAGGCAACAGGCCACCACAGTCCACAGGCATAAAATGTTTGTTAGGGGGCACCCTGAAATTACCCCCCATATCTTGCTCTGTCCAGGGCACCTCTGCGGACCCAGGACCCGAATACAGTAAGCAGTCACAGTTCCCAGACTCTCCTTCTGCTGATGCCCCCCTCCTGAGCATTTAAAAAGGGCCCAGCCCACGGCAATCCCCACAATCCCAAAAGAGCGCAATTCTTCCTGGGGCCAGGAATTTGGTAGTCTCTCAGGGTAGTCACTCACCGATTCTGCTGGTCTTCTAGGCAGGTAAGAAGTGGTCCCCTCTCTTGTAGCACCTTGGGTCACAGGGGTGGAGTGCTGGGTGGTCTCGGTCTCCATCTTCATTGGGGACAAAGCACACTCTGATGCCAGCACAGGATCCACCTCCAGCAACACTGGGTACAATTGCTCCTCTATGCAAAATATAACAGGGGCAATGACTTGACTCCCTGTTGTGCTGCTCTTCTCCGTGGTGGGCACATGGGTGCTGGCAGCTTGTGCCAGGGACAACTCATCTTGTAGCTGTTGGCACTGTGCTCGTGTCCCTTCGAGCTCAGCCTGCAGGTGGCTAACAGTGCCCAGGTGCTCCTGCTCCAATACACCTAGTTGGTGTGTCAGACGGCTCACCTCCATCTCGCTTGCCTTAGTTTGAGCGAGGCTCTCCTTCCGAGCTGCGTCTGCTTCTAGTAGATGGTGTTGGCACAGCTGGAGTTGGTTCTGGAGCAGCTGTATTTCCTCCTCCTGCTCCCAGGCCCATGCCTGAATAGTATCTCGGGAGAGCTGTGTCCGCTCTAATTCCTGCTCGCAGTTCTCAGGTGAATTTTAAAAGCTGTTATTTCTATGTGTTGAGCAGCTCCAGTTCGCCGTTCAGCCTCCAGCTGCTCGATCATTTGACGGGAGCTGCGCTCCAGCTCCGCTATCTGTGCCTGAGCACCACTGAGCTCCGTGTGTAGGTCGAGGTTACAGTCCTCACAGACCTGCAGCTAGGATGACAATTTTCGTATACTGACCGACTGTTCTCGTACTTCCATGCAGCGACCATTTCTCTCCACCGTGACAGCTCGCAGCTCATCCTGTAGCCGGTGCAATTGCAGGCCAGTCTCTTTCTCGCTCTGGGTTGCAAAGTCTAGTTGCCCTTTCAAGGTCTCTACCTCCCTTCGAAGCGGGTCACAACATTTGCATTCGCTCTCCAGCACCACCTCCATTTCCTTCACCAGTCCACCCCTCCGCTTCTTTTTAGCCTTACTTGAGGGTGGGTTGACGGTCACGGTTGGTGCCGAGGCATATTTTGTTTGGGTCTTGGCGTTGGCAGAAGCCGATGCTTCCAAAATCCCTGGTCTCTGCCAATCCAAGTCTGTAGACACCCTCTGGGTGTGTGGTGTAGTTGCCAGCCAGTTCTCCTCCTGGCCACGAATGTCCCCTGGCTCCATCCAGCCTGGGACCTTGTATTTACTGTATTCCACATGCAGAGGGTTAAAATCTTCCTGGTCCTGCACAGCTTCTCCTTTCTGCAATAAACAGACCTCATTCCAAACACTCTGGAACAGGTCCAGGCTAGGGTTTGGACCATATTGCTTGAGGCGTCTTTTTACCTCCTTGAGCGTTTCCATCTCGCTCCTGGTTGCACCACACTTGCGCCTTTGACCCTTTCTTCAATATTCGTTCCTTCCATGGCTTTCCAGCAGGTCCTTCAGGGTGTCCTGCTTGCAGGCTGTATAGTTTGTCATCTCGGGGTGTATTGGTGTTAGAGAGCCTCTATCCCTCCACTGCCACCAATGTGGCGGAACCGTTCTCTTCCGCCTGTCCTGACTCTCCAGACACCCCTTCGTTGCGGTCAGCCCGGCTACTGGGAGCGCTGTCCTCAGTGCCTCGAGCAGCTTGACCTGCCTGCTTCTGTTCCTCTGCCCTGGAGCCGTTAGGAATTTCCAGAAGGCCGCTCGGTGCCTTCTGAGGGTGATAGTGTAGTGTAGCGTCGCTGAATGAAACACCAGGCGCGGCTGTATGTTCCAACAGGATCCTCTCTCTGTCTCAGTCTGAGCTCTGAGAGTTCTCTGACTTTTAATGAACAAAACGCCACCATTTATGCTGAAATCCAACAGTCATAATTTGCATAAAATGACGCACCTCGTCCTACCAATATACTAATTACATTATGTCACGTATTTACAATAAACATTCTTTACATTCTTTAGCCTTCAGCTCACACAACATTTGTATAATCCATTGTTCTAACACATCAGATTAAAGACAAACACTGATAAACTGAAAAGCCCTGGTGCATAAATTACACAGCAGTAAAGCTTGTTTACTGGCTATACAAAAACACATTTACCTACAGGAATATAAGTATATTTAAAACTAAAGTTACGCCATTTACACTAAACTAATTTAAACTAAAACCAAACAATGTAAAATATATCTAAAATCACACGATACAATTGAACATAAAGTCTCTTGAGGTTTGAAGCATGGAGCGTTACATCAGCTCCATGACAGCTTGCCAATACCTCCTGGAAGCGCTGGAAGTAAGAGTACTTGCCTACCCTACAGGAACGTCGCAAATGGCAGAACAAAGAACCAAATCTTGAAGACTGAGACCTTGTCCTTTTAAAAGATAAGGAAGCGCACTGTAACTCATGGCCCATGGGACTTGTGCACCAAGTTTTACCTAGCGATGATGGACTAGTCCGCCAGGTCGAAGTGCAGATCGTGAAGCCAAAGGAGTCAGGTGATGACCAGCAGACATTCGCCAAGAAGCTTTACACCAGGTCAATTACCGATCTAGTACTGCAGCTGAAGAAGACTGAACTGGAAGATTGAACCTCAAGCTTTACATGCTTTGTTTAGAACTCATTGTTTGCATTGTTCGATGCTTTGCCTTTGTTTATCTCCCTTATCAGTTATTAACCCCTTAAGGACGGGAGTAATTTTACAAGTTTGGGACACTTTTGAACACTTCTAAAAGTAGAATTTCAGCTATTCGCTGTTCAACCATAATTTACCTCTTACATATTAAGTGTACCCACCCTTATTATATATCATTTTGTTCAGGAGAAATAGGGCTTTCATTTTCCATCAAAGATTTATATATAATATACAGACAGGTCCAGAAATATTGGGACATGGACACAATTGTAACATTGTTGACTCTATACACACCACAATGGAGTTGGAATGAAACAAACACAATGTGCTTTAACTGCAGACTGTCAGCTTTAATTGAAGGGTATGTACATCCAACTCAGGTGAACGGTGTAGGACTTACAGCAGTTTGCAGATGTGCCTCCCACTTGTTAAGGGACCAAAGGTAATGGGACAGAATAATAATCATAAATCTAACTTTCCCTTCTTAATACTTGGTTGCAAATCCTTTGCAGTCAATCACAGCCTGAAGTCTGGAACGCATAGACATCACCAGATGCTGGGTTTCATCCCTGGTGATGCTCTGCCAGGCCTCTACTGCAACTGTCTTCAGTTCCTGCTTGTTCTTGGGGCATTTTCCCTTCAGTTTTGTCTTCAGCAAGTGAAATGCATGCTCAATGGGATTCAGGTCAGGTGATTGACTTGGCCATTGCATAACATTCCACTTCTGTCCCTTCAAAAACTCTTTGCTTGCTTTTGCAGTATGCTTTGGGTCATTGTCCATCTGCACTGTGAGGCAATGTCCAATGAGTTCTGCAGCATTTGGCTGAATGTGAGCAGATAATATTGCCCCAAACACTTCAGAATTCATCCTGCTGCTTTTGTCAGCCATCACATCATCAATAAATACAAGAGAACCAGTTCCATTGGCAGCCATACATGCCCACGCCATCAGTGGTGTATTTAGGCCTAGGCCTAGGGCGGGACTTTCCAGGGGGCGGCGGCCCACACTGGTGGCCCCACCCCTAAACATTTTTTTTTTTTTACTTCTGCAAAGTATTTTGCCAGGATGGATACATTGAGATTTCACAAATTTTCAAGTATGTCCTGGGTAGGCAAGGCCTAGGCTTTCACTTTCCAGGGGGACTTACTTTCCAAGTAAATGGGTTACTCACAGAGCACCGAAATGATGCCAACATTTTGGTGTTCTGTAGTTCCCTGCACTTCGGGGAATAAAATTTCCCCACCCTGCTGCTATTCACTATTCACCGCAGGGTCCCCAAAGTGCATGGAGTCGGCCGCTGAATGCTGCCACCGCAAACCCGTGGCCTGCTGTTTTCAAAAGGACTACTGAACGAAAATGTCTGGAATTTACATATAAGATCCTACGATTGATAATAAAAAGTTCTTTTACAGAAAAAAAGAAATACTGCTATTAAAAAAAAGGGGGGGGGGGATTTTGCTGAAAAATTACTAAAACGTACTAAAAAAAAATTAATAAAGACTTTTTACTGCAGATTAAAATAATAAATGGTTTATTAGATATTGCATAAAAACGGGAATATTTTTAACATTGAAACCTATGGGGTTCGCCTGAATAAACCTGCTGATTGAAACCACCGAACATCAGGGCATTTCACTGCCATTTCTCTGCTGTTTGGTGTTCTCTGAATAGATTAACCATTACTTCTCTATGGGGATTTGCACTGCCTTCAAACAGCACCGTACTTGCTGGCAGTTCGCCAAACTTGTGTGTGAGCATATCACAGAGCAGTGGTGTACTTAGGGGAGTGGCGGAGGGCGGGCCGCCCCAGGTACCAGTGATTATTGGGGTGTCATTAGGGGGTACTAGTGTTGTGGACAGAAATGTATATATTTGCTAATAATATTCAAAGGCTTAGAAAAATGCTCATTTAAGTAGTGTAAGTGGTTAATTAGGATTTATGAATCAAATGCATATTATTCTTTAAACGCTATCTTTGTTTTTGTACGCACATGAAGTTTCTTGTCCTGTGAAGAGAACATCTTGAAGGTCATCTTGGAGAATATTTTGGGAACATTCCAGAATGTCCTGTAACAGCGTCCTTGACAAGCTAAGAGAAGCTCGGAGACACTGATGTTTTATTTTCTTTAAACTGTATTAAACAAAGTCTGTGATTTCACAATATAATGACGAATATAATGACGAATAGAATGTTGGGCAACAGCCTGTTATCGGTACATGTAAAGTAGCATAAAAAGGCTTGTATCTTGTATCTTTTGAATAAAGAGGGCTCAGAGCAGTCATTTGGCTCGGAAGCTATATAGACGTATTTGTTGTCTATGTGATTTCTTTATGCGCAAAGCTATCTGACTTCTCCACCGAATTAGAACAGAAACTGGCATCCGAGGACGGACTTCTATTATTGTCCAAACAATTTGGCGCCCAACGTGGGGCCTGGGTTACGCTTTCCCCAGTGTGTCACCGACAAGGATTTCCTGGCAGGACCACACCAGAACCAGAGCCTGATCAACTTCGTAAACCTCACAGGTAAGATACCTTTTGATATCTTATCGGTGACGTGTTCTGGTCTGTGATCCTACCCTGGGAAACCCCAATGTGACACTTGGGAAATGCATCAAAAGTGGGGTTTTATTTAACTTTGCCCAGGTACCTGTTATACTGACCCCCACGACCGCATGCCAGTTATCTGCTTGTTACCAGTTTGTACGTGTCTGTTCACAAGTCTTTGTATTTCCTGATAGAAGTTGTATTTTGGTTGGTTGTTAAATCAGAGAGATTATCACGGACCTGTGGTAACAAGTGGGGTGTACCTGGTTAGCTATCTCCAGACGGTTACAGGTGATGTGATGAAATAGGCGCATACCTGGTACTAGGACTTTCCTAACAAAACAGGTGAACACAAGCTTGTTGGTGATAGGACGCGATATATCTCTGATTGAAGTATAGTTTGATTGACAGTCAGAGGCATTTTCTTGTGGGTACTATGGTAGATGATGCATTAGGCGTATCTATTAGGAACTCACAGGAATATATATATCTGGTAGGGATAGGTGACGCGGTAAAGAAAGCACCTGTTGGATATATATGTTGCGGCGGTAGAGAGGTGCTAGCTACACCTTTTCTTGCAGGATCCTATATTTGGAATATAGGGGAGGACTAGACGCTTTATTGTCATTGTAACATAGGACACGATAGATATAGGTCTATCCTCATTTCTGACTGTCAATAAACTAAGGGAATTGAAGAGTGACCAGGAAAACAAAGCTAACAATCGAGAATGGGAAATGAACATTGTACAGAGCACTGGTGAGACCTCACTTGGAGTACTGTGTGCAGTACTGGAGACCGTATCTCCAGAAGGATATAGACATCTTGGAGAGAGTTCAGAGAAGGGCTACTAAAATGGTGTACGGCTTGAAGGAGAAAAGTTACCAAGAAAGGCTTAATGATCTTAACATGTACAGCTTGGAAAAAAGACGAGACAGAGGAGATATGATAGAAACATTTAAATACGTAAAGGGAATCCACAAGGTAGAGGAAGGGAGTATATTTAAAAGGAAACAAAATAGCAAAACAAGAGGACATAGTCTTAGATTAGAGGGGCAAAGGTTTAAAAGTAACATCAGGAAGCTATTTTACTTACTGAGCGGGGTGGATACATGGAACAGTCTTCCAGTAGAAGTGGTAGAGGCCAAAACAGTAATTGAATTTAAGCAAGCATGGGATAGGCATAAGGCTATCCTAAACAAAAGATAAATCCAGGTAAAGTATCCATGTAACTGGGCAGACTAGATGGGCCGAAAGGTTCTTATCTGCCGACATTTTTCTATGTTTCTATGAACAGAGTAACAATACTGGTTGGTTGTCACCATGCAAGTTAGTTGAGGAAAGGACAGGCAAAAGTAATGTGGTGACAAACCTAAAGATGTTAGGCAAGATTTGCGAATTAGATAATCCCAGATTACAGGTAGAAGAATGGAAACATGTGTTGAGAAATAAGAAAGGGATGTTGATTGATAATGGTTTATGGGATGTAGCACAGGATAGGTATAGGGTTGCAAAAGAAATTGAGAACGAAGGGTGGATAGAAGCATTAGATAAGAAGAAAGGAAAAACGAATTACTATTATCTCACTCCAGGTTCTGAGCCTCCTTCCTATAGTAAGGTATCCAAAAAGAAAATAATAACCCCAACCCAAACGACAACTGCCCGAAAACAGCCGACAGGTCTCTACCCTGTGTTATGTATCGATGGGTCGTACTACACCACTTGTCCTGTAACGTCCTCATTAACAGCCACAAGACAGGTACCGACCATACACCCTATAATGATTCATTTGCCCAATTTAGATACCACTCTCCACACAATAGACCGGACCGGTGACCCGGGTCACCCACCTTTCTCCAGTCATTCTTATGACTCAGTAAATCATACTGATGATTCCCTAACGTCCCACATAGGGTTACCTGCAACCACACCCCAGGTCACCCGTAGCCAGCCCATGACTTTTCCACCCCAGCACCAAGACCTCATGACCTTTCCACCCCACCAAACCGACACCAGATGTCCTTTCTGCCGAAACACCCAAGACATACCCCCGACTCCCGAGAATACTATCACCTGGACGCAGCAGCCCACTCCCAGTATGACAGCAGGCACAGTGGAAGGGGAGCCTGGTGGGGAGGAGGGACGTCCACCAAAAACCTGTTTTACTTGTGGAGAATCCAGCCATCTCAAACGGGATTGTAAAGCATCCTGCAGGCAACGGCCCCCACCCAAAGCCCAGATGCCGCCAATGACCATTAGCAGGATACTGCCATTGTATCTGATAAATTCCCACGACCCACTATCCCTGGCTTAGGCCTTTCCCCCAAGGTAATGTCTGACCAAACAACCAATATATATATATATTTGTATATATACAGTGTGTTTTGTATATATTTTTGTGAGTATAGTGTGTGTATTTGTTTAAATGGATATATATGTATTAGTTTATATGGATGTATATGTGTATAGAGTATGAGTCAATAAAAAATGTATAGATTTAATCGGCGGTTGGTCAGGGATGCCTGTTCCGACATGGTATAAAAGGATGTAAACAAAATGATGAATTTTTATGAGTGGGATGAAAGTTAGATGAAAGCAGAATCTGATATTCTATAGGATGCGGATGATAGTTTATGAGTCAATGTAAGAAGAGGGCGGGAAAGCCTATCCTAGAGATGGCAACTATAGGTTGCTTGCCCGTAAGGAGCAATAAGAAGGTTATGTATGTTTGTATGTATGTATGCATGTCAGAGATGTGAATCATGGTAAGCCAAGACAACAAGCAAGGTAGACAGGAGAGACATAACAACTGCTTTGTTTGAGTTATGATTACATTGCTGGTTGTTTTGCCAGGAGGTTCTGCGATGTTTACTGTTGTGGTGTATGTGTGAAATATAGACATCTGTATGCAAAATTGTTATTCTTGAATTACTAATGTATGTCTGTAGTGTGAACGCCCTACCTTTATATTTATATCAACCTTGCATTACAGGACAGGGTTAAGAGGTTTTTGCTGCAAAAAAGATCACGGTTTTAAATATTTAAGGTTTTTGTGCAGCACCACGGCGCTCGTTGGCGCTTTATAGATGCAAAGAAAATTGTTTTCTGATGGTTACTAATTTTCCTTACGGTATAATATATATTAGTTAAAGTTTATTTTTGCTGCATAATTGTAGAGTGATCTTCCAGACCCACCTAATTTTGCACAAGGTTTGAATCTCACAGTAGATTTGTTAATGCCCCTTAATATGGAATACAAGTTACACTAAAAATATCCTGTATTCTATTGCGTTATGTTTTTATTTGGTTGAGGGTAAACAGGATTTTGCCCAGGGAAAAAAAGAAAAAGAGAAAAACAAGGGATGGTTTGTTAGCCTTGGAGTTCTAAACATGGAGATTACTGCCGGGGGGGGGGGGGGAAGGAGGGGCAGCGGGTGCAGAAGCTCGGGTGAGGGGGGTGCAACTGCGAATTAACAAATGTATAACTCTATGCAATATTAGATAGAGCAGGTTTGGTTTGGTTTGTGATGCATAGTATGCACACGGTATCTGTAATTGTAGATTGCTATTTTTATACGAAATATTCTCGGGAGAGAAAGGCTCCGTATTCTATCAGTATTGCTGATTTAGCATTAAATGTTAAGTGTTAAGAACACAAAATGGTCTTTACAATTTCTCGTGCAATGTTTTTTTATGTGGCAAAGGGAAAAAAAAAAAAAAGGGAAACTAGATGGTTCCTCTTGTTTCATATGACCGTGAAAATCAGATATTTTAACCCTGCTAAGATAGAAAAAATTAAAAAGGGAACGGGGGACTGTTCAACTCTGTGCAGTTGAAGCGTAGCTTATTTTGATTTAAAATAGATAAGGTGTACTGTCCGTTGCTGACGAGCACGCAGACGGAGTGTGACCTTGCTAAATACGAGATGACTCTAGTAATGCCAGGAATGTTTTAAACGTCCAAATCTCTAATAACACAGACTTTTAGTAACGACAGTCTAATGATGCCTGCTGATTAATTATTAGTTTGCACACCACGGGTAGGGGTCAGCAGCCCTGGGTGTTAGCGCGACATGACGTTTCTGCTAGCCTGCTGCGCCGGCGATATTCCCTCCTGCGCCGTGATAATGTCGCTCTTCACTGCTCTCTGTGTCTTACCACCGCTACTCTCTTTCCTTTTCCTGAGGGGGGTGGGGGTGGTTCCGTTTGTGATTCTAATTCTGGTATGCTGTTAACTATGAGGGATTTTTAATCAGTTCTGTTCAACTTCCCCCCCTCGGCCCCATCCTTTCTGCCGGAAGAAGGAAAAGAAACAAAACAAGCGCAGCTACACGCACTCACACAGGTTGCAGCGATGAAAATAAATGCACATGGACAGTTTAGTACACCAGAAGCTGATATTGAATCATTTAGCAGACACAGGAAAAGGAACTCGAGCAGCTAGTCACACTACTAGTAGCCCAGAACTATGAAATAAAGTGTGCTTACCTAAGGCACTCTATCCGGCTGTAGTACAATGGGCACATGGGCCCTCACACCTCTCAAATACAATAATGAATGCTCTCATCGGTCTACACAATCTGTCACCTTTCAGAATAATGTTTCCCTCAACAGTTGCAATTACAGTCCGACTGTCTAAATAAATTATGTCACAAGTGTTTCAAAAATGTTAACTGATACCTATGGTCAAGTGTTCTCTTGCATTCCAGACCCTGAGAGTATCAACGACACTCATAAACTGGTCCCGGGAGACTGGGTACTAGTGAAAAAGTTTCTTCAAAAGAATCCACTTGAGCCCAGATACAACGGTCCCTTCCAGGTCCTCCTCACAGCTGCAACTTCAGTAAAACTGGAAGGAAAAGCCACCTGGATCCACGTCTCCCACTGTAAAAAGACCTGTACACCAACAGCGGACCAGACAACAATACAAACATGATTGTGTGTTTCTTTCTCATTTGGGGGGGTGGGAATCCAGGGGCACAATGTAGCTGTTTAACTGGGACAGGCAGCTGATGATATGGTACAAGCGGTAATGAGAACCCAGGTGGAAGCTGCCCTGGGACACCTGACGGACAATGCCCATGTCAATGGATACTACTGCTGCCAAACACAAACTAACCACTTTCTGGTATAATTCATCTAACACTCGCGTGGTTACATACACCTTTAACTATTGTGATATACACCCATGCCCAGGTCCCCGCTTGCAATGTATCTGGAGAAATGGGATTCCACATGATTATGACATATATATGTGCATTACCAATTACTATTGGGGACAGGAGTGCGGTAGTTGGGCATCTGTGGGATGGAATACGGGAGTTGCCTGGAGACACAAACCACAAAGCGCCCTAGACAAGAAAGATAACAATAGTAGATCACTTCTCGCTCGTATGACACTGACAATGGCCCCAAACACCTGCCCCAAGTATAAATTACAGGAGTCGGATGATGATGGGGAAGTGCGGTTTAGAACAGGGGCAACAGCACTGAAACTAATTCTTACCCTAGAACATCCAGGACCTTGGGGATTCAGGTATCTATGTTCTGGGTTTGTGGGTAAAGGGGGGTTCAGAGAATCCGCAGACTCTGGGAAAATTCCGCCTACGAGACATGTACCTTGCCCCTGACTGGGTCCCTCCGCACCAACAGTCCAAACCCCTTAATCACCACATGATCTCTCCCAATGGTATAGTGGCCATCGCTGATCCCACTTTCGAGGATACTATGGCCATTGAAACAGGATACTCAGATATGAATGTTTGGTTAGAATGGATGAAATATACCGCTCAGTCCCACAACAGAACCAATTGCTATGTGTGTGGTACTGCTAGACCTCATCTAGGTACGGTACCCCTCAATATCCCCGAGGATGTCGAAGAATGCTTTCTCAGTTTGTTTACCAACACCACTCTAAGTCACGATGCTTGCAAAGAATGGAGGTCCAAATACCCCCTCCAGAAACGAAACCCCAGACTCTCAGAGAGTATCACCATCTACCCCGGGAACTACACCTGTTACTCCTCTTGGGGAACCGGTGGCCGGGTAGTTGGAAGCTTCACAGAAGGCTATTGTGCGCAGTACAGCGCTGTGGAGAAGGTGCGAAACCAGGTGATCTCCCTAGGAGATGTCTATTGGATCTGCGGTGACATGTGAGTCCGCTCCCGCTTGGTAGGTGCGTGGGACGGTGAGTGTGCTCTGGCTAAAGCCATCATGCCCCTCCACATCCTGCCATTTGATGATGATCTGCCTAATGCCCACACCCCCGGACTCACTAGACAAAGGAGACAGGTGAATTCTGTACCTGGCAGTTTCGATCCCCACGTCTACCTTGATGTCATAGGAGTCCCAAGGGGGGTGCCTAATGAGTTCAAAGCTAGAAACCAGGTAAAGGCGGGATTTGAATCTTTAATCCCCATGGTAACCATCAACCATCAAGAATGTTGATTGGATTAACTACATCTATTACAACCAACAGAGGTTTGTTAACTAAACCCGAGATGCCCTCCAGGGTTTGGCCGACCAGCTAGGCCCGACCTCTGCAATGACCTTCCAGAACCGAATGGCCCTCGATATGCTACTGGCAGAGAGGGGTGGGGTCTGTACGATGCTGAAAGGTACTGGTGGCTCCTGTTGCACCTTTATCCCGGATAACACAGGCCCCACTGGTAAAGTCACTAAAGTCATTAAACGATTGGACGACCTGTCCGAAGAACTGAAGAAAAACTCTGGCATTACTGATCCATGGGATCAGTATTTTAGTTGGATGAGTGCCTGGCAAAAGATCCGCACACAAATAGGGATAGTTATCCTGGTAATGATGGTTCTGTTGACGGTGATTGGATGTTGTGTTTTACCCTGCATTAAAAAGGTTATCGAAAGAACTGTGGAATCCACTACACCTTTACTGCTTAATCAAGTGTGTAGGGACACTGGGGAGAATATTGACACTTCCTATACTAGTCTAGAATTTCTGGGGGTTCCTGTGAATAAAAGGTATGATGAACTCCGCCCACCTGTAACAAATCATCCACGGAATTATGAATCCATGCATCCCCTATCTCGAGAACACCGCCTATGATTTGGCTCTAAGCCAAGGTTAGTGACCCGTTGCAAGACGAGTTAATGCCCGACTCTTGACCCACCAGTCTCGACCATGCATGGAAGCCCGGACTACACAGGGGTTAAAT
The DNA here is from genome assembly GCA_009667805.1 of Leptobrachium leishanense. Lineage (NCBI taxonomy): Eukaryota > Metazoa > Chordata > Amphibia > Anura > Megophryidae > Leptobrachium > Leptobrachium leishanense. Next base: position 404,023,583 of record CM019065.1, on the reverse strand, counting down.
TCGATAGGAATTTCTCGTCTCAACCTCCGGCGAAGATTTTGGGATGGCTGGCGAGACTATTAGGGGAACGGATGAAGACACGGCTCGTCTCCAGGGGTACCCTTGGGAAATGTGCATTTTTAGGGGGGACTGTTGTGGACAGAAATGTATATATTTGCTAATAATATTCAAAGGCTTAGAAAAATGCTCATTTAAGTAGTGTAAGTGGTTAATTAGGATTTATGAATCAAATGCATATTATTCTTTAAACGCTATCTTTGTTTTTGTACGCACATGAAGTTTCTTGTCCTGTGAAGAGAACATCTTGAAGGTCATCTTGGAGAATATTTTGGGAACATTCCAGAATGTCCTGTAACAGCGTCCTTGACAAGCTAAGAGAAGCTCGGAGACACTGATGTTTTATTTTCTTTAAACTGTATTAAACAAAGTCTGTGATTTCACAATATAATGACGAATATAATGACGAATAGAATGTTGGGCAATAGCCTGTTATCGTACATGTAAAGTAGCATAAAAAGGCTTGTATCTTGTATCTTTTGAATAAAGAGGGCTCAGAGTAGTCCTTTGGCTCGGAAGCTATATAGACGTATTTGTTGTCTATGTGATTTCTTTATGCGCAAAGCTATCTGACTTCTCCACCGAATTAGAACAGAAACTGGCATCCGAGGACGGATTTCTATTATTGTCCATTGCACTAGGAGGTGCCACTGTCACTGTGTGTCAGCTTTGAGCTGTGTTCTCAAACAACGAGCAGCGGAGCAGGGCGTTTGTATACGGAATAAAATCGAATAGAATAAAAATCTGATGCACTCCTACACACCGCACATTGCATTGCTGGGAGTTTTATTGCTGTGGATTCTGATACGCTGACACACACACCGCACATTGCATTGCTGGGAGTTTTATTGCTGTGGATTCTGTGATACACACTGCACATTACTGTGAGTTTTATTGCTGTGCAGTTCTGATATACTCATACACAGTGCCCATTTCTGTGGGTTTTATTGCTGTGCAGCTCGGTGATACACTCATATGCAGTGCACGTTTCTGTGGATTTTATTGTTCAACCAATTAGAGCGGCTGTGATCCAGTATACTTGACATGCGTGGCTGTCCTTTTGTAAAAATGCTTGAATTTAAACATTTCATAATTTTATTTATCTCAATAGATACATTTGAAATGTTATACAAAATATACAAGTAGGCACTTGGTATCCACTTTTAATATAAAGAGAGGAAAAGGCGGAGCTCTAAGAGGAAAAGGTGGAGCTTAAAGAGGAAGTGTGGGGATTAACCAGGAAGAGGTGTGCCCTTGAGAGGAAGTGGTGCCTCAAATTTAAATTAGGGGGTGCGCGAGTTTAGTCAGGCCTAGGGCAGCACAAAACCTAAATACACCACTGCACGCCATGACACTACCACCACCATGCTTCACTGATGAGGTGGTATGCTTAGGATCATGAGCAGTTCCTTTCCTTCTCCATACTCTTCTCTTCCCATCACTCTGGTACAAGTTGATCTTGGTCTCCTCTGTCCATAGGATCTTGTTCCAGAACTGTGACGGCTTTGTTAGGTGTTGTTTGGCAAACTCTAATCTGGCCTTCCTGTTTTTGAGGCTCACCAATGGTTTACATCTTGTGGTGAACCCTCTGTATTTCACTCTGGTGAAGTCTTCTCTTGATTGTTGACTTTGACACACATACACCTACCTCCTGGAGAATGTTCTTGATCTGGCCAACTGTTGTGAAGGGTGTTTTCTTCACCAGGGAAAGAATTCTTCAGTCATCCACCACAGTTGTTTTCCGTGGTCTCCCGGGTCTTTTAGTGTTGCTGAGCTCACCGGTGCATTCCTTCTTTTTGAGAATGTTCCAAACAATTGTTTTGCCACGCCTAATGTTCTTGCTATCTCTCTGATGGGTTTGTTTTGTTTTTTCAGCCTAATGATGGCTTGCTTCACTGATAGTGACAGCTCTTTGGATCTCACCTTGAGAGTTGACAGATTCCAAATGCAAATAGCACACTTGAAATGAACTCTGGGCCTTTTATCTGCACATTGTAATTGGGGTAATGAGGGAATATCACACACCTGGCCATGGAACAGCTGAGAAGCCAATTGTCCCATTACCTTTGGTCCCTTAACAAGTGGGAGGCACATCTGCAAACTGCTGTAAGTCCTACACCGTTCACCTGAGTTGGATGTACATACCCTCAAATTAAAGCTGACAGTCTGCAGTTAAAGCACATTGTGTTTGTTTCATTCCAACTCCATTGTGGTGGTGTATAGAGCCAAAGATGTTACAATTGAGTCCATGTCCCAATATTTCTGGACCTGACTGTATATTATAGTATTAAAAACATTGAAAATAGCAATTTCCTTTATTCTCAAAGTTCTGCATTGTATTTTCAGTGTTAATGACATTGTATTTTATTTCATTTAATGCTAAGCGTACATAGATTTCTGGTCGGCAATGTCTTTCGAGTTCAACGGTACCCCCCATGTAGAGGTTTTAGGAGGTTTTGGAAAGTTACAGGGTCAAATATAGAGTTTGCCCCTTTTCAGGTTTTACAACTTGAAATTTGCCAGATTGGTTTGCTGGGCCTATGTTGACTTTGAGAGGTTATGGCAGCCCAGGTATGAAAAGTACCCCATCATGGCGTATCATTTTGCAAAGTAGACAACCCAGAGTATTGAAAATGGGGTTATGTCTAGTTTTTTATAGTAGCCACTTAGTAGTAGTGACCAGTAGTCACAAACCCTGGCCAAACTTAGTCTTCATGTTTGTGTTTTGCATTTGTTTTACACGAAAACTGTTATTTTGCTGATAATATCATGCTCGGTCAACCTTTTACTGGCCTAAAACAGGGATAATAGTGTTCGGCAATGTGTTACGACTTTAACGGTACCCCCATGTAGCGTTTTTATTTTGCTTTTTGGAAAGTTACACGGTCAAATATAGGGCTTGCCCATTTCTGTTTTTACACATTGAAATATGACAAGTGGGGGGCTGAAAATTCTCCCACAGCTGGGTGACACCTCCTAGCTCCCAGATGGCACCTCCTAAAGCGCAGCGGACGCTGGAAACGCAAAAATCGGCGAAAAAAGACCGGGTTCGTGAGGCCCAAGATGGCGGATCTCCCTCTTCTGTTTCCTCTTTTACAATGGAGGCAGCTGTGGTGGGCCCATCCTGCATGTCTGACACTTCACCACCTTCAGAAAGCAGACTTCATGCCATGCTGCAAGAACTCCGCTCCACCATCCAAACGGATATCAAAGAGGCGCTGCAGGAGCTGAAGCGCGATGTACAGGACCTGGGTGAGCGGACCAATTCTTTGGAGTCTAAAGCAGATGACTTATGTTTAGCTCACAATGACCTGGTGGACCGTCATATAGCTTTGCAAGCCGCACACGACACCATGGCATCGAAATTAGCCGATATGGAAGACCGTTCACGGCGCAATAATGTGCGGATCCGGGGCATTCCGGAGGCAGTGGCTCCTGCTGACCTCCAGCCTTATATTATGGAGCTCTTCCAGATCCTGGTACCAGCATACTTGCCGCAAGACTTTTTGATGGATCGGGCACACAGACTGCCGCGTGCCAAAAATCTACCACCCTCCGCCTCCAGAGATGTGCTGGTCCGGGTGCATTTTTTCCACGTTAAAGAAGCATTAATGAGAGCGTCGAGGAAATCCATGCCTCTACCCTCTCCATATGCTGAAGTTTCTTTCTATGCAGACCTGTCAACAGCTACCATGACTAAAAGGAGGGAATTCTCGTCTTTCACCAAAATCTTACGTGACCACAACATGGCGTACCGATGGGGATTTCCCACGAAGATCCTGCTATGGCGGGAAGGAGCTTTGCACGTCATTCCAGACCCCTTTGCTGTCATGCGTTTGCTGACGGAATGGAAGGTGGTGTCGGAGTTTACTCCCCCTCGTGTGGAATCGTCTTCGCCGCTGAAAGTTTCTCCGGAGTGGCACCGGATCCGGCCTAAATGAGATGCTATGGTCTTGCATTTTATTGCTTGGGGCGTGCTTTTCTTTATTGTTTGCTTTTTCCACCAGGTTGTCTTAAATCTACTGGGACATTGAATCTCTCTCACGTCTGCAGGACTTAACCCTTCGGATCTACCTTGAGAGTGGTGCTTCTGGGTAATGTTCCTTCGTTTGGTTAGCCCCGAGGCCTTCCAATGGCCTGTGTATTGGCGCAGTCTCCTCCGTGGAGAGTTGGGACTGCTGTTTTTCCCCTACGGGAGTTTTTTCTTGAACGTGTTTCTTCTAATTACACCATCCTACTGTGTTGATTGACTCCACTCAGCTGCATTTATGGAGTGCAGTTGTTTTTTTTTTTCCCCCTCGTATTTAGTACGGGGGTTTTTTTTTTTTTTCTTTATTCTTTTCTTTTTTTTCTTTTAATTAACCTTTTTCTGGTTCAACTTATGTGTGTACTGTATGTATTGTGTGTGTTATTTGGTATGCACTACGCTATATCATTCCAGCTCTTACTGTAAGCGGAGGAGTCCCCCCGTCCTCCCACGGAGGTTGTGTGTCATGTTCGCTACGAGATCTAGACAGCTGGACGCAATTAACGATGAGTAAACCTCACTTCCAAATTTATTCCTTAAATGTTCGGGGCTTGAATACTCCGTACAAGCGACATGCTTTATTTCGTGACCTACATAAGTCCCAACCTGCTATTGTATGTTTGCAAGAGACTCATTTCTGTAAGAGACGCCCGCCGCTTCTGAAGTCACGCATGTATACTGAGGCGTATCACTCCACTGCCCAGACAAAATCTAAGGGTGTCTCGATCCTGTTCCATAGAGACTGGACCTTTGTGTGTTCGGCTCAGTATATTGATCCGCTGGGTCGCCTGGTAATCCTGGTGGGCACGCTGAACGAATTACCTATCACTATAGCCAACCTTTATCTTCCTAATGACAACCCAGTTTCTTATCTTCGGAAAGCTTATGGTAGAGTGAGGAAAATGTCTAGTGGTACGATGTTTCTATGTGGGGATTTTAACTGCACTCCTGATCCCGAAGTTGATACCCAATCAGGCCAGCCCCGCTCCCACGCCCGCTCCTCCTCATCCTCTAGCAAACAATTATGGGAATTTATGCATTCATTTGAATTATATGATTCTTGGAGGATATGTCACCCTGATACGCGCGATTACACTTTTTTTTCTCATGTTCATTCCTCATACAGTAGAATTGACTTGTGTTTGATTCATAGTTCGGCTTTGTCCCGCCTAATGGAGGCGTCCATCGGCGTTATCACGTGGTCTGACCATGCTCCGCTTACGCTTACCTTTGAAGCGGCTTTCCCGCCGAGGGGTATGGGGAACTGGAGACTCAATGACTCGCTTATTGTGAATGGGGATGACGTGACCAAAACGATACAACTCCTTCGGGAGTACTTTACGGCAAACATGACTGAGGGTGTTGCAATGTCGTCGGTTTGGCTGGCCCACAAAGCGGTTCTGCGGGGACACTTTATACAGAAAGGAGCGCAGCGTAAGAGAAGTTTTAACGCCCAGACAAATGCCCTCATACAACGAATCACTGTATTGGAAACCCAGAATAAATCCTCTCCTGCCCCAAATACTTCAGCTCAATTGATTTTACAGCGCCGTGAGTTGGAGCATCTTTTGCTCCAGGTCACGGCACGCTCAATTAGACGGCTTAATTATGCTCATTATACTCAGGGGAATAAACCGGGGAAATTGCTGGCGTCTAAACTGAAAGCAAAACGAATGCAAACCAACATACCGTACCTAATGGGTGCTAATAACGTAAAAATTTACAACCCAGCCCTTATCACTGACGAATTCGCACGCTACTACGCCTCCTTGTACAACCTAGGAATAGACCACACAGTGCCGTCCCCACACCGGGCGACATAGATACCTTTCTCCAGATGGTTAATCTCCCCTATATCTCTTCCTCTCAATCCGCGGGTTTGCTTGCTGCGTTTACAGAGGAGGAGGTACATACGGCCATTAAGGCACTTCCGAAAAAAAATAAAGCTCCGGGCCCCGACGGTTTTACAAATCTGTATTACCAAAAGTTTGCTCCGTCTCTAGTCCCGACTCTCACCCTGGTTTTTAATGACATTAAAAATACTGGCATTATCCCTCCGGAGATGCTGCAAGCGACTGTAGTGACCCTGCCTAAACCCGGTAAACCCCCGTCGCATTGCGCCAACTTCCGTCCCATATCCCTGTTGAATGTAGATGCAAAACTATATGCTAAATTATTAGCTAACAGACTGGCCCCTCTACTTCCCTCCTTGATCGCGAATGAACAAACTGGCTTTGTCCCCGGACGCCAGACATGTGACAACACCCGACGTTTTTATGACATAATTGATTTAGCTCATAGAACTAATACCTCTGGACTCTTGCTGGCATTGGACGCTGAAAAGGCGTTTGACCGCCTGCACTGGGGGTATATGCGGACGGTGTTGCTGCGGTTTGGTTTCCCGGAACACTTTGTGAATAGTATTATGGCCCTTTACTCAGCTCCGTCGGCGAAGGTTTTGGCTTCAGGGTTTTTATCCTCCCCCTTTCACATAACCAATGGCACCCGACAGGGTTGTCCACTATCCCCGTTGATATTCATTCTGGCCCTAGAACCCCTGGCGTTGCAGATTAAAACCTCCCCGGCAATCAAGGGTTTATCGACCCCGAATGGGGAGCATAAATTGGCACTATTCGCAAACGACATACTGCTCTTCCTGACCTCACCGGAGACTTCACTCCCGCCCCTGTTTGACATCCTTGATAAATTTGGCGCGTTATCTTATTACAAAAATAATATGAGTAAAACACAAGCTCTCTCCATAAATCTGGCTGCTTCCTCCCTTAGCTCTATGCGTAGTAAGTACCCTTTTGATTGGCGCTCTACTTCTTTAAAATACTTGGGTATCTCCCTAACCAAATCGCGAGGTACCATCCTTAAGGAAAATTTCACGCCATTATTGACCTCCATAGAGACACAGCTCTCTAACTGGAGTACAAATGATTCCTCTTGGCTGGGCCGCATGGCGGCCATAAAGATGTGCATCTTACCCCAAATTTTATACTATTTCAGGAATATCCCTGTTTTTATTCCGGCGCACTTATTGCTCCGGCTGCAAAAGATACTCCATGCACATATTTGGAAGGGGAAACCCCCTCGAGTGTCAGCTTCCACAGTCACCAGGCCGCGACGTAATGGAGGGTTGGGGTTTCTGGACTTACACTCTTATTATAAAGCAGCCTTACTAGCCCAACTGTTATCATCAATGCACTTGAGAGAACCGCCACTATGGTTACTATTGGAGAATGCCATGATTTTCCCATATAAACTCCATGACTTGATGTGGCTTCCATTTTTGCCGAGGAACAGTACCTCAGGTCTGCTGCCCGCTTCAATGCTTTCTCTTATGTCCTGGCGCCTGTGGGGTCGCTCCTTGGTACGACCTTATGACCTACTATGTCTCGCTCCCCTACGAGTATTGTGTCGTTCTATCCCTGATTTAAACTTGGACTCTTGGTTCTGGCGCGGTTTGACTCATGTATGGCAACTCTTTACGCCCAACTCCCTGAAATCCTTCCCCGATCTGGTAAAGGAATTTGCCATCTCACCGAGTGATTGCTTTACGTACCTTCGGGTGAAACATGCTTTGACCCAAAGGGGCCTAACCTCTTTTAATGAAGCAAATCTTTCAGCCTTTCATAAACTATGTATGGGAAGGAAATGTCAAATGAAACCGCTGTCTCTGTGTTATAATAGCCTCCTAACCCCAACCCCACCTAAGAAGCTACCCTATATGATTAAATGGGAGAAAGATTTGGCTGTAACTATTTCCATAGAGGATTGGTCTTACGCCATGGACACGATATTTAAATACTCTAGAAGCACCAACCTACGTGAGGCCCACATCAAATTGCTGTGTAGATGGTATTTAACTCCTAATCGATTGGCCCATATCTCAGGGAATTTGGGATTATGTTGGAGGTGTCTCACCGGTCCTGGCTCTCTCTTGCATACGTTTTGGCTATGTCCTATTCTGGGGGGATATTGGGAAAAGTTATGTAGATTGATTTCCCATTGTACTTTGCTTACGCTTCCAATATGCCCGAAAGTGTACCTCTTGCATCTCTTACCCGTTAACATCCAGACCCGTCATAGGAGGTTTATTTCCATGGTACTAGGGACGGCTAAAATAGTTATAGCAAGACATTGGCGTTCTTCCGTCTGCCCCTCTATGAGGGAGGTTATGGTTGCCCTCGAAAGTGTGTTTAAATATGAGGAAATGTTCCACACAGCGAATAATTCTATATGCCAACTTGAGGAAACGTGGGAGGGATGGAGGGTGTTTGTCGATTCTGGACTTTTGATATAAGGTTCCTCGATATGTAAGGCTGTAGTGCTGCCATGTTGTATGTTTTATGTTATTTTAGTTTAGGAATTTATATTTTTATTGGAAAACGGAGTCTGCACAATCGACACCTTTCTGGAGTTCAACGATAATCTCATTCGACCTGAATTGTTTATTACCAAAGTTGCAAATCTATGTTTCTTCTTCTGATGCTTTCTTTATTTGCATGTTTGTAACATTCCTGTGTGCACTCCAATAAAAATCTTTATATGAAAAAAAAGAAATATGACAAGTGATTTTCAGGATTTATGTCGACTTTGAGAGAACATGGCACGCCAAGAAAGAATATTGCTCCAAAAGATGACGCGCCAATGATTCTAAATTAGTATTTTGAGTTGTTTGGTGCAGCCACTTTAGAATAGCTGGGCTTAACGTAAACAGGGACAGGCCAAATTCAGGGGATTCCAGAAGTCAGAGTAGTCGGTATAACAAGCCAATGAGTCGGTACAGGCAGCAAAGGGTAATCGGGAGAAAGCAGAAAAGGGGATTTAGTAATTTAGCTCGGTGTGATCAATTTTGAAGCACTCGGTTATGCAGAGGCCAGGTAGAGATGGGCAGGTAGAGATGGGCAGGTAGAGGGGGGGCAGGTAGAGATGGGCAGGTAGAGATGGCAGGTAGGATGGGCAGGTAGAGGGGAGGCAGGTAGAGGGGAGGCAGGTAGAGGGGAGGCAGGTAGAGGGGGGCAGGTAGAGGGGAGGCAGGTAGAGGGGGGGCAGGTAGAGGGGGGCAGGTAGAGATGGGCAGGTAGAGATGGGCAGGTAGAGATGGGCAGGTAGAGATGGGCAGGTAGAGATGGGCAGGTAATGGTGGGCAGGTAGAGGGGGGCAGGTAATGGTGGGCAGGTAGAGGGGGGCAGGTAGAGGGGGGCAGGTAATGGTGGGCAGGTAGAGATGGGCAGGTAGAGATGGGGGGCAGGTAATGGGGGGGGGCAGGTAATGGTGGGCAGGTAGAGGGGGGCAGGTAGAGATGGGCAGGTAGAGGGGGCAGGTAATGGGGGCAGGTAGAGATGGGCAGGTAGGGCAATAATAACTAGAATCCTTTCGGATTCCTTTCTTGCGGCAGACACGACACTTTTTCTGGGGGGGGGACCTTTTACAGCGGGTGGGAGGGACTCGGGAAGGAAAGTGTCGGCCGCTTAATCTTTGGAGATCTCCTGATTCCAAAGCGGATGTAACGGGGGCCGGGGTTAGGATAAGTTGGGATATGATCTCAAGCATGAATTCTAGGAAGGGATATGGCTTTTGTGCTGCTGCCTGCTTGTAGAGCACGTACGCATTGAAAATTGCAATCTCGGTCAAATAGATGGCAATCTTCTTGTACCACGCCCTAGTCTTTGGGTTCACCAGATAAGGCTGTATACATTGATCAGCCAAGTCTACTCCCCCCATAAACTTGCTGTAATCTACAATGCACTTCGGCTTTTCCAGCGGCTCAGTCCTCCCTCTCACAGACTCTGGCTTTCGTCATGCACTGTATATAACATGTATACATCCTTCTTATCGGTGAACCGAAGGGCTAGCACTTCTTCCTGACGAAGAGCTGAAGAGGAGACTCTACTTTTTTGCCTGCTGTCAGGATTTGGGGGAAACCTCTGCGATTCCTCCGCACTGTGCCACACGTAAGGGTCTCGAAACAATATACATTGTGTAAATAGGTCGATACTGGTGTAATATATTATCGACCCATAAATGATAGCCCTTGTTGAATAGGGGATAGACCAGATCCCACACAATTTTTCCACTGGTGCCAATAGAATCGGGGCATCCTGGGGGGGTCAAGGTGGCTCTTTCCCTTCGTATATCCTAACGCCCAGGTGTAGCCTGTCGTGGACTCACACAATTTATAAAATTTGACGCCATACCGGGATCGCTTGCTTGGGATGTACTGCTTGAAGAGCATCTGCCTTTACATTTCATTAGGGACTCGTCTACAGATATATTTTGGTCGGGAAGATAATTATCGGTGAATTTGGCAGAGATAAGTCTGATAAGGGGCCGAATTTTATAGAGGCGGTCATGCATTGGGTCGTTTCTTGGTGGGGGGGGGGGGGCGCACAGTGCGTTGTCGTTAAAATGGAGGAATCGCATGAGATTTTTGTATCTCTCCCTCTTCATAACCCTTGGGAATAGTGGAGTAGCCAGGATGGGGTTTTTGTGCCAGTAAGACCGGATACTTGGCTTCTTCACTATTCCCATTACAAGGGTTAGAGCCTAAAAGTTTTTCAACTCTATGGACATCCGTTGGGTGCCACTTGTTGAATCCGGATGCGCATCAAGATACTGGTTGGAAACAGGTTGGTTTGCTCAACCACCATCTCGAATTCGTCGTCAGACATAAAGAGATTAAAAAAGCTCACTGGCTCACAGTCCTCTACCCTTACTGTGATGCCAGGAGTCGCTATAAATGGGGGTATCTCTGGGGCAGCCATATTTGGGGGTACCCAATTGCTTTCGCGCCTCCCAGTAGATGGTGGGGGGTCACCATCACTGGAGGGTTCTCTAAGGGGCTCTATATCAGAGGCTGTGAGGGTGTCACTGTCGGCGAGAGCGTCGCTCTCAGAGGCGGCCAGGATCTCATATGCCTCTTCTGGGGAATAAAAGCCGGAGGACATTTTTATGGGGATCTTGTTATAACTAAGGGGTTAAATGGGAGGTCGGGGAACTGATGGGATCAAGTACACTGCTAGAATATTAGAACACCTAAACTAAGCCCTCCCGGTCCTTGTAGTGGCCGGTACTTCTATCTTTTTCCAGACAAGGTCAGAATATTCCCAGGGGGTGGTATGCCAATGCGGGTTCTCAGAAATGCCAGGGGTGTCCTTTGCCAATCAGGGGTACACTCCCAGGGAGTACACTAGTACACTTATTTCAAAAATTTTTAGTTTTTCACAGCTCTCACGATGCCTGCCAGGGGGTTCTATGCCAATCAGGGGGCACACTACCAATCAGGGGTACACTGCCAATCAGGGGTACAGTGCCAATCAGGGGGCACACTGCCAATCAGGGGTACACTGCAAAGGGGTACAGTGCCAATCAGGGTAGTGACAGAGTGCCTGCCAGGGTGTACTGTGCCAGGGAGTAGCAGGGGGTTTTAGTTTTTTCTTTGCTCCGCTCTCTCAATTGCTGCCTCTCTCTCTCTCCTCAGATCGCAATGAGGAACAGGAGAAAGGGGTAGAGACAATGTCTCAGCCACTGCAACAATCATTGGCTGAGACATTCTGACAGTCTGTCACCTCTGCAACGTCAGGTCCGTCCCTGGATTGGCTCACTGCTCGTTTTCCACGAGGGAAACGGCCCGCCTCCCTTCCCACAAAGCCGATCGCCGGCTGGGAGGGTCTTCCTGGTTGTCAGGCAGACCCCCAGCCGGTGATCGGCATTGTGGGAAGGGAGGCGGGCTGTTTTTCGACACAGAGGCATGAAACGCCACTGGGCGTACTATGACGTCCTGCGGCATTAAAGCCCGCGCGATGCAGGACAGCATGGTACGCCCCGCGTCGTTAAGGGGTTAAGCAGTGGAATTTATAATTCCAGGCGGGGGGGGGGGGTGTTGAGTAGAGCAGCCGGAGAATAGTCAGTAATTGTAAGAGATAGCATTATAGGATTTGGGAACTGTCCCCTTAAGGGAAATGTCTTCTGGGAATTGTAGTTTTATGACATGTGATCAGATCTATGTGTCTAATTGGTGCTGAGACGCTTTGCATGCTGGTAGGAAGAGGGCGTGTACATCAGGAAGTAATTCCAGGAGAAGCTGCAGCATGTGCTCTCTCTCTCCACATGGGGTGAAATGACCCTTTTTTCACACCGTATAAAGGACAGAATATTAATGATCCAGATGAAGTCAAAATGGAAATAAATATCTATATATGCCTTTCATCGGAGCTGAAGCTGTCTGTTTCTACAAAAGCCACCGTGGGGACAGAACAACATTGTAAAAATCACACTGCGCAGTGACGCGTCTCGAAGACCTTCTGAGAATCCCAAGAACCTTCTGAGAATCCCAAGAACCTTCTGAGAATCCCAAGAACCTTCTGATAATCCCAAGAACCTTCTGATAATCCCAAGAACCTTCCGAGAATCCCAAGAACCTTCCGATAATCCCAAGAACCTTCCGAGAATCCCAAGAACCTTCCGAGAATCCCAAGAACCTTCCGAGAATCCCAAGAACCTTCCGAGAATCCCAAGAACCTTCCGAGAATCCCAAGAACCTTCCGAGAATCCCAAGAACCTTCCGAGAATCCCAAGAACCTTCCGATAATCCCAAGAACCTTCCGAGAATCCCAAGAACCTTCCGAGAATCCCAAGAACCTTCCGAGAATCCCAAGAACCTTCCGAGAATCCCAAGAACCTTCCGATAATCCCAAGAACCTTCCGATAATCCCAAGAACCTTCTGAGAATCCCAAGAACCTTCCGAGAATCCCAAGAACCTTCTGAGAATCCCAAGAACCTTCTGAGAATCCCAAGAACCTTCCGAGAATCCCAAGAACCTTCCGAGAATCCCAAGGTAATATTCCACATCCTCAAACAACGTTATAGTGAAAGCAGTTTTTCCTACATACCTCCAGCAGATTTTTATGGCACGGAACCTGTTACGGGAGAAGGTCCAGTTGAATATTGGGTGCGTTTAAATAAAGCTGTGGATGTGGCAGAGGAAGCTTTAATCAGATTAGGGCGTCGAATGAACAATCTGTGTCAGGAAGCAGCAATGATGTTTGTTAAGCTCTGCCCAGATCCAACTTTGTCAGACAGATTTTGTTTCAAGGCTCCTGATAAATGGACAGCAAGTGAGGTACAAGAACATGTCCATAGGTACCAAACTGAACAAAAAGAGCAGTTAAATGTAAGCGCAGAGCTATCGCAAGAAATGCCGCAGTTCATTCCTAGTCACTTAATGAAATTGTGACCAGTGATTCTCCGGTTATTTCACCAGACAGAGCTAATGCTAGTCAGAATGGGGTGGTATATCTGTGTCGGGCGCTGCCTGTAGATGGATTTGCTAGTCACAATGGGGTGGTATGTCTGTGTCGGGCGCTGCCTGTAGATGGATTTGCTAGTCAGAATGGGGTGGTATGTCTGTGTCGGGCGCTGCTGTAGATGGATTTGCTAGTCAGAATGGGGTGGTATGTCTGTGTCGGGCGCTGCCTGTAGATGGATTTGCTAGTCAGAATGGGGTGGTATGTCTGTGTCGGGCGCTGCCTGTAGATGGATTTGCTAGTCAGAATGGGGTGGTATATCTGTGTCGGGCGCTGCCTGTAGGGGGATTTGCTAGTCAGAATGGGGTGGTATATCTGTGTCGGGCGCTGCCTGTAGATGGATTTGCTAGTCAGAATGGGGTGGTATGTCTGTGTCGGGCGCTGCCTGTAGATGGATTTGCTAGTCAGAATGGGGTGGTATATCTGTGTCGGGCGCTGCCTGTAGGGGGATTTGCTAGTCAGAATGGGGTGGTATATCTGTGTCGGGCGCTGCCTGTAGATGGATTTGCTAGTCACAATGGGGTGGTATATCTGTGTCGGGCGCTGCCTGTAGATGGATTTGCTAGTCAGAATGGGGTGGTATGTCTGTGTCGGGCGCTGCCTGTAGGGGGATTTGCTAGTCAGAATGGGGTGGTATGTCTGTGTCGGGCGCTGCCTGTAGGGGGATTTGCTAGTCAGAATAGGGTGGTATGTCTGTGTCGGGCGCTGCCTGTAGGGGGATTTGCTAGTCAGAATGGGGTGGTATATCTGTGTCGGGCGCTGCCTGTAGATGGATTTGCTAGTCAGAATGGGGTGGTATATCTGTGTCGGCGCTGCCTGTAGATGGATTTGCTAGTCAGAATGGGGTGGTATGTCTGTGTCGGGCGCTGCCTGTAGGTGGATTTGCTAGTCAGAATGGGGTGGTATATCTGTGTCGGGCGCTGCCTGTAGATGGATTTGCTAGTCACAATGGGGTGGTATGTCTGTGTCGGGCGCTGCCTGTAGATGGATTTGCTAGTCAGAATGGGGTGGTATGTCTGTGTCGGGCGCTGCCTGTAGGGGGATTTGCTAGTCAGAATGGGGTGGTATATCTGTGTCGGGCGCTGCCTGTAGATGGATTTGCTAGTCAGAATGGGGTGGTATGTCTGTGTCGGGCGCTGCCTGTAGGGGGATTTGCTAGTCAGAATGGGGTGGTATATCTGTGTCGGGCGCTGCCTGTAGATGGATTTGCTAGTCAGAATGGGGTGGTATATCTGTGTCGGGCGCTGCCTGTAGATGGATTTGCTAGTCAGAATGGGGTGGTATGTCTGTGTCGGGCGCTGCCTGTAGATGGATTTGCTAGTCAGAATGGGGTGGTATGTCTGTGTCGGGCGCTGCCTGTAGGTGGATTTGCTAGTCAGAATGGGGTGGTATATCTGTGTCGGGCGCTGCCTGTAGATGGATTTGCTAGTCAGAATGGGGTGGTATGTCTGTGTCGGGCGCTGCCTGTAGATGGATTTGCTAGTCAGAATGGGGTGGTATGTCTGTGTCGGGCGCTGCCTGTAGATGGATTTGCTAGTCAGAATGGGGTGGTATGTCTGTGTCGGGCGCTGCCTGTAGATGGATTTGCTAGTCACAATGGGGTGGTATATCTGTGTCGGGCGCTGCCTGTAGATGGATTTGCTAGTCAGAATGGGTTGGTATATCTGTGTCGGGCGCTGCCTGTAGATGGATTTGCTAGTCAGAATGGGGTGGTATGTCTGTGTCGGGCGCTGCCTGTAGATGGATTTGCTAGTCAGAATGGGGTGGTATATCTGTGTCGGGCGCTGCCTGTAGATGGATTTGCTAGTCAGAATGGGGTGGTATGTCTGTGTCGGGCGCTGCCTGTAGATGGATTTGCTAGTCAGAATGGGGTGGTATATCTGTGTCGGGCGCTGCTGTAGATGGATTTGCTAGTCACAATGGGGTGGTATGTCTGTGTCGGGCGCTGCCTGTAGATGGATTTGCTAGTCAGAATGGGGTGGTATATCTGTGTCGGGCGCTGCCTGTAGATGGATTTGCTAGTCAGAATGGGGTGGTATGTCTGTGTCGGGCGCTGCCTGTAGATGGATTTGCTAGTCACAATGGGGTGGTATGTCTGTGTCGGGCGCTGCCTGTAGATGGATTTGCTAGTCAGAATGGGGTGGTATATCTGTGTCGGGCGCTGCCTGTAGATGGATTTGCTAGTCAGAATGGGGTGGTATGTCTGTGTCGGGCGCTGCCTGTAGATGGATTTGCTAGTCAGAATGGGGTGGTATATCTGTGTCGGGCGCTGCCTGTAGATGGATTTGCTAGTCAGAATGGGGTGGTATATCTGTGTCGGGCGCTGCCTGTAGATGGATTTGCTAGTCAGAATGGGGTGGTATGTCTGTGTCGGGCGCTGCCTGTAGATGGATTTGCTAGTCACAATGGGGTGGTATGTCTGTGTCGGGCGCTGCCTGTAGGGGGATTTGCTAGTCAGAATGGGGTGGTATATCTGTGTCGGGCGCTGCCTGTAGATGGATTTGCTAGTCAGAATGGGGTGGTATGTCTGTGTCGGGCGCTGCCTGTAGATGGATTTGCTAGTCACAATGGGGTGGTATGTCTGTGTCGGGCGCTGCCTGTAGATGGATTTGCTAGTCACAATGGGGTGGTATGTCTGTGTCGGGCGCTGCCTGTAGATGGATTTGCTAGTCAGAATGGGGTGGTATATCTGTGTCGGGCGCTGCCTGTAGATGGATTTGCTAGTCAGAATGGGGTGGTATGTCTGTGTCGGGCGCTGCCTGTAGATGGATTTGCTAGTCACAATGGGGTGGTATGTCTGTGTCGGGCGCTGCCTGTAGATGGTTATCTCGCGCTGTGTGAAGTTTATTTTAAAACACATCAATTAGGAAAGAAAGTCCCCCCTTTTTATCCACCTCGATTATAAAGACGTTAGATCCCTCCAAAGGATTAGGATTCCCACATAATCCCAACGCACTCTTAAATAATAACTGGCACACGACATCAGATGATACCCAGGACAAGCACAGCTGTCCCCCAAGAACGGAGATGTGGGCTTTTTATGGCCCCACTTGCCCGCTCCTTCTCCCCGAGATCCTATCTCGATGACTCCTTGGGTTAAGGTTTCTCGACGTCGGGAGAGAAGCGGTTAAATGAATGAAATAAGACACAGAGTCGAGTATCAGATAACCAACTTCTCTATTTTTCACTTGCCATCTCACATTATTTATACTTTTCTGCATAGAGAAGTGAGAGGCGGTGGCTGGAAAGTCCCATGATGTGTGCAAACATCACTTCGGGGAATTCAGTAATATTTCACATAATATTTCACAAAAGATCTTCAGGCGGTTGCCAGGGAAACGGAACTATCTTGCAGTTAGATAGAGATCATGCACCTAAGACAGGAAACGGTACTTCTGCTTTAGTACTTGCAACCTACAAAGAAACGAAACCTATTTCTTCATCTACAGTAAATGAAACTTAACTCTTGGAGATTTAGCATATACATCTCCCATATTAATCTAAATGACACAATATATATATATCCTTGCCATCGGTCAGTGTAAGGAGCCTGGTGGTCCCGTTCCCTTCAGGAGACGACATGAGAACTTTTTACAACGTCTCAAAGAAATACTCCACTACGATTGGACAGCACCCTCATGTGACCAGCCCAATCGGATTCAGACCCGGGCGCATGCGCCAGTTTCGGCGCGCCAAAATCGAAAATGAAAGTTGCACCAAGCACAACACACTTTGTATAAAAGCAGCATACACAGACTGGGAATCCATCCAGCAGAAGAGGCCTTGTTTAGGCAAAACGCGTCCTGGATTACCCCCACCTTTTTTATCTGTATTGTTACCTTGTAATAAATCCCTTTAAAACCCCCCATTTCTGCTGTCTGTGGTTTTACTCCGGAGGAAAGGGAGGTACACCACCGGTAGCCACACATCTACCCCCGGATGACCAACCCAGAGAACCAGGAGACCACGGAAAACCTTGTTGCAGCACAGGAGGGATCAAAAAAGAAGGGACCCAGTCACCTCTATGGACTGGCAGAGCGTCTAAGTCTGAGCCTGACACTTTCACTAGGCTCTAGACCACGTGAGTGCATTCTTATTTCCTTTAAAGCAAATACCCATTACCATACAGTGTTACACTATGTATGCCTCTCTGTTTTTCTTATGAGGACGACGGGAGAAAAGAAGGAACCAGGAACATATCCCTTTTCACCACATACATAGACTGCGTTACCTAGTTAAGCCACTAGATGGCAGCAGGACACTGAGTAATTTCTCTTATACTATTCAGACTGAATATCTGTTCCCTGCAATATCTTATTTAACCACTAGATGTCAATCATCTACCGATCTTGTATAAGAATTCTGTTTCCCAATTGATTATACTGTATCGAATACCATTGTACCAATACTCAAAAAGTTCTTTTGGATACGGTGAATAATACCGAAAGCTGTACACAAGAAACACCATTCATTCCACCATCATATCATCCTCAATTATCCCCCCCTTTCAGTTTTAACACCGAGGGACTTTTTAACCTCACGAACACCACACTTCACACAGCGCGAGATATCCATCTACAGGCAGCGCACTTCACACAGCGCGAGATATCCATCTACAGGCAGCGCACGACACAGATATACCACCCCTTTCTTGACATTTATTGGCAGGTGTGTAACACTGCCCTTCTATCTGGGTTAGGCAGCAGCCCGTGCTATCTCAGACAGGCGCCGTATAAAGGATTATTCCTCGTGAATTTAGCCACAGAGCTAATGCAGTGCCCAGTCTTTTTCACAGAATGATGGAAACTGCATGAAGACACTGAGAAGTTTACTTGACCGAGCACTGTCTCTGAACAACCAAGCGGAATCAAAACATCGACCGAGCCGACCATCTATGAGAGCGTGTAAGGTCAGTCACACCAACACTCGACCCTAACACACTGTCGACGACATCGATTATGCTTCGGCTGTTACAATTCTGGTCACACACGTAGGAATTGTGCAAATGTTCAGTTCAGCAATAACAAGCGATTTGCTCCGTCGTCTCCGAATGCACCGGCTTTAAACTAAGCAACTCACACCTGGAGAGGGGACGTGTGGATAGGGCCGAACAAACCCTCAGTCAGAACCACAGATATCAAACAAGTACAGTTGTGTTCAAAATTATTCAACCCCCACTGAAATTGAGTGTTTTGGCCAGTTTGACATTGATTTTGATCATTCAGTCATCTTGCTTACAATTAAATCAAAGAGGCACGTGTAGGTCAGACAAATATAACATAACATTTATAATGAAATAACCACAAATGTCTTTTCTGTGCTCACATCATTATCAGTTTTATTCAACCCCCAAGTGACATTCAATCTTAGTACTTAGTACAACATCCTTTTACAGTTATAACAGCTTTTAAACGTGAAGCATAGCTTGACACAAGTGTCTTGCAGCCATCTACGGGTATCTTCGCCCATTCGTCATGGGCAAAAGCCTCCAGTTCAGTCACATTCTTAGGCTTGCGCACTGCAACTGCTTTCTTTAAGTCCCACCAGAGGTTCTCAATCGGATTTAAGTCAGGTGACTGCGATGGCCACTCCAAAATGTTCCAGCCTTTAATCTGCAACCATGCTCTAGTGGACTTGGAGGTATGCTTGGGATCATTGTCCTGTTGAAAGGTCCAACGTCTCCCAAGCCTCAGGTTTGTGACGGACTGCATCACATTGTCATCCAATATCTCCTGGTACTGAAGAGAATTCATGGTACCTTGCACACGCTGAAGCTTCCTGTACCTGCAGAAGCAAAACAGCCCCAAAGCATGATTGACCCCCCGACATGCTTCACAGTAGGCAAGGTGTTCTTTTCTTCATAGGCCTTGTTCTTCCTCCTCCAAACATAGCGTTGATCCATGGGCCCAAACAGTTCTAATTTTTTTCATCAGTCCACAGAACACTATCCCAAAACTTCTGTGGTTTGTCCACATGACTTTTGGCATACTGCAGTCGACTCTTCTTATTCTTTGGAGACAGCAAGGGGGTGCGCCTGGAGTTCTGGCATGGAGGCCTTCATTACGCAGTGTGCGCCGTATTGTCTGAGCTGAAACTTCAGTACCCACATCTGACAAATCTTTTCTCAGTTCCTCAGCAGTCACACGGGGACTATTCTCCACTCTACGCTTCATGTAGCGCACAGCAGTCGAAGTCAGCATCTTCTTTCTGCCACGACCAGGTAGCGTTTCAACAGTGCCCTTTGCCTTGAATTTGCGAATGATGCTTCCTATGGTCTCTCTTGGTATGTTTAACATCTTTGCAATCTTCTTATAGCCATTGCCCTTCCTGTGAAGAGTAATCACCTCTTCTCTTGTCTTCCTGGACCATTCTCTTGACTTCACCATGTTTGTAACCACACCAGTAAATGTCTAGAAGGAGCTGAGTATCACAGTCATTTTAAAGCTGCCTAATTGGTGCTTATTATGCTTTATTGCTGCTCCGTGACATCCACAGGTGTTTTCAATACCTGATTGAAAACACTTGAATGAACCTCTGTTCTTCAGAGTGGTAGTCTTTAAGGGGTTGAATAATTGTGTCAATGAAGAATTCACAAAAGAAACATTTACTACTGTATTACAAAACCAATTGATGTCATTTTAGTTGCATATGGTTCTTTAAAAAGTCCTTGTAGGATTTCATTCTGAATACAATTACAAATGTCACTAAATTCCCTAAAACCCAACACAGCATTGGGGGTTGAATCATTTTGAACACAACTGTATATGAGAGCGCATGTGCACAAGCACCGGCTGAAGTCAAAGTGATTGCACAGAATATGCAGACTCCGAATTATTTTATGCACCTGTTTGTGTCAATAACAAATTTCAGATACGGGAGAATGGGGGGGTCCCCACTATATGGCGCTCCTCGCAGGTAGGTGGATGTATCAAAAAAATCCCCTTGTGACTTTTACTCTTGTCTCCAGTATGTATTTCTGGGATAGTGTATACCCATACGGTGTAAACAGAGTGTGCTGGGGGACAATGCATACAGTGTTGGTCAAAATACAGAGAAAACAGAAATGAGCAAATGCTGGTGTAATTATTCCTTATCCAAGGTTGCCACCTAGTGGCTCTGTGATGTACTGCAATGTCTTTCAGAATAAAAAACTTTTTAAACAAAAGCGCAGTCTCTGGTTTTCTTTATCAGAAAAAACGTCCGTTCTTCCTCCTTGTATCCTGGTTCCCCTCTCTTGATCTTGTGCCTCCAAGACAGAGAGTGGGAGTTAGGCGAGGAAGAATGTTTAGAAAACCAGGTAGTTTCTTAGGTGCACTTATTGACTCTGTCCCCAGAGAGATCTTTGGGCTGTTTCACCGATGCACACCTCTTTGATTCGCCTTCCTCTGCTCCTGTGTAGGGATGAGCCGAACACCCCCCGAGTTCGGTTCGAGCCCGAACTTCCCATTTGTTCGGGACCGAACCCGAACTCCCATGAAAGTCAATGGGGCTGAAAATTCGTTTTTTAGAGTGCCCTCCAAGAGGGCATATATGCTAGATATTTGCCATAAAAGGTGTATGGGGGTCCGGGTAGTGCCCTGGGGGACAGGAAACAAGGACAAAAAGTTTTTAAAAAAAGTTTTTAACCACTTGAATGCTAAGGACGCGCTCAGCGCGTCCTCAGCATTCCCGCTGGTATGCGGAGGACGCGCTGAGCGCGTCCTCGCATTGGGGTCAGCGTTCGGCCGGGTACCGGCCGATCGCTGGCCCCTCCGGTGCGGGCTGACATCCTGGATGTCAGCCCGGCATCCGGAGCAGTGGCCGCCATTATTATGTGTCATCGCGCCCCGCGATGACACATAATTCAGGCGCCCCCCCGCATGTGCGGAGGAGGCGCCTGAAAGGGAGGGGGGGGAGGTCCTTCGGACCTCTCTCCCTCCCGATCGGCGGCTCACAGGGGCTTAACCCAGGCATCATTTGGAAGGGCACAGCCTGCCCTTCCAAATGATGCCTGGCATTAACCCCTGGGGAGCTGGATCGCAAATCGGCGCTGAAAAGCGCCGATTTGCGATCCTTCCCGGGAGCTGGCCGACATCTTGGATGTCGGCCAAGCTTCCGGGAACTCCCCCAGAGGACTGGCGTCATCGTGCGCAGCACGATGACGCCAGTCCTAGCATTAACCCCTAACTGCCACGAAGTGTGGAGATAGGGAGTTCCAATGAACTCCCTATCTCCCGATCCGTGGCAGTTAGGGGTTAAATTTTGATATCGTTGGATCGGCCAGAGCATGGCCGTTCCAACGATACCAAACATGAAAGTAAAAAAAATTGTAAAAAAAAAAAAAAAAGAAAAATAAAAATAAAAAAAAATTAAAAAAAAAATAATAAAAAAAAAATAAACACTTTTTTTTTTTTTTTTTTTGTTTTGTTAATGCAGCAATATTGTTCCCATTTCAATTATAATGTGAACAATGATGCTGCATTAACGATTTTTGTATGCGGTGCGTTTGTTAAAAATGGTGTCATTTTCCCCAAAAAAAAATGTAACGAGACCCCATCTCTAATTTTTTTAACAAGCGCACCCCATACAAAATATAACCGCAATTGCTCGCATGTTAAAATGTGGAAAAAAACACTTTACACGCTGTAAATTATTGAAAATACATATTTTATTGCATTTTTTGTTATAATATACAAACATGACATAACGTATACATATAATAATGAGATATTATGAATCTACCGAGTCTGACGGAAAGAACGATATATAATATGTCGATGTCATATACTAAAATAAGCCTTCAAAACACGTTTAAACATGATGCGCAAAACAGGTAAAAAATGACCTCAGCACAGGGGCGGGAAAAGCCTCAGCAGCGAAAGGGTTAAAGGGACAGTGAGTTTTCCATGAAGTAAGGGTTAAAAATAAAAACGAAAAATTCCTTCAAATATTGTGCCTAGGAGGTCCCCATAACCTGCCCGTGAAGTGGCGGATTTCTAGGATGTATAGAAACACTTAAAAACAAAAAAAATGACGTTTATAATGACGGTAAATGCTTTTCCTTTAATCTATTCATAAACAACTGCTTGGGGCGGCAGTCTGTATGAAAAGACATTTTAGGACGAGCAGAAAATGTTTAGTGATTTTTTGGGCTAAATTATTGTGAAACTTATTGTTACTTTCATCCAAAGCCTGCATAAGTGCTTTAAAATTGGGCTTTTAGCATCGGCAACAGTGCCGTCACACCGTAACCCCTCTGAGGATATGAATCTGATACAGGCGTCAGTGGCAGTGCACCCAAATATTGTGCTTTTAGTGCCAGGCCTGCAAGTACTATCATACAGTAACCCCTCTGTGGTATTGTGGAAGAATGCAGGGGTGGACCATGCAGTGATATATTAAAAAGATATGAATCTGGTAATGGGCGTCAGTGCACCCAGATATTGTGCCTTTAGTGCCAGGCCATCAAGTATCATCATACAGTAACCCCTCTGTGGTATTGTGGAAGAGTGCAGGGTTGGACCGTGCTGTTCAAAAAATTAAAATGATATAAATCTGGCACAGGCGTCAGTGCAGCCAAATATTGTGCCTTTCATGGCAGCAAGTGCCTTCACACCGTAACCATTTTGTGGTATTGTGGAAGAGTTCAGTGCTGGAGGTTTTGTGAATGCAGAAGACATACCCGATCTATTCCGTTACTTCGGCATCAGGGGATTGATAGCTGCTGATCCAGGACTGATTCATTTTTATAAATGTCAGCCGGTCTACAGAGTCGGACAGACGCACTCTTTTGTCTGTGACAAAACCTCCAGCGGCACTAAACGTCCTTTCGGAAAGCACGCTAGATGAAGGGCAACCTAGTAGCTGCATAGCATATTGGCTAAATTCTGGCCAGTGATCCAATCTCAACACTCTGTAAGCCAGTGGATCATCTGCTGGAAAGGTATCCAGGTCTGCACTTGCCCCTAGGTAGTCCTGCACCATATGGTGAAGACGCTGGCAATGGGTGCCTACATTTGACGTCCCTGGGCGTCGAGGACTAAAAATTTTTTAAAAATGCATCAGTCAAGCGGCCCTGGCCTTCACCGCTATTCCTCTGATCACCTGCAGCCTCAGAAGCACGTGTGTCAGCAGTAGCACTCGGTAATCTAATAGTGCCTGGAAAGGTGTTACACAAGTTTCGCTTTAGAGCGTCCTCAAGTTTTGTCATCCTGTGCTCCCTCTGTGCGGGCAAGATGAGCTCTGCAACTTTCCCCTTGTATCGTGGATCAAGAAGGGTTGCCAACCAGTAATGATCCCTCTCCTTGATAGCACGAATCCTGGGGTCCTTTAGCAGGCTTTGCATCATTAGGGAGCCCATGCAGCGTAGGTTGGAGGTGGCATTAGCTGCCGAGTCTTCCTGGTCAATGAGGATGACCGTATCGTGCACTTCCTCCTCCCAGCCACGCACAAGCCCTTCTGTTTCTGGGCACACAAAACCCTGCCTTGAGGAATCCCCAACTTCAATGCCCCCACTACTTAAATAGTCCCCCTCCTCCTCATCCTCCTCCTGTCTGATCTGAATGCTGTCTACGGAAAGACTGGGGCCTTGAGAGCTAGGGAAGGCCTCCTCTTCCTCCCGCTGCTCTGCCTCTAGAGCCACATCTATAATTCCCCACAGAGTGTGCTCCAGCAGGTACACTAAAGGAATTGTGTCACTGATGCATGCACTGTCCCTGCTCACCATCCACGTTGCCTCCTCAAATGGTGACAGTACAGTGCATGCATCCTTGATCATCAGCCACTGCGGGGGGGGAAAAAACCAAGTTGACCTGAACCTGTCCTTGTGCCATACTCACACAGGTACTCGTTGATGGCCCTCTGCTGCTTGTGCAGACGCTGCAGCATTGCTAATGTCGAGTTCCACCTGGTGGGCATGTCACAGATCAGACGGTTTGTGGGAAGGTGGAATTCTCTTTGAATTTCTGCCAGGCGAACGCTTGCTGGGAATGACCGTCTGAAGTGGCTGCAGACTTTTCTGGCCTGGATGAGAAGCTCTGGCAGCCCTGGGTACTTGGTTAGGAAACGCTGTACCACCAGATTTAGGACATGTGCTAGGCATGGTACATGCGTCAATTTACCCTTGCGTAAGGCGGAGAGAAGGTTGCTGCCATTATCGCAGACGATCATTCCCAGCTCAAGCTGGCGTGGTGTTAACCATCTCTGCACCTGCCCCTGCAGAGCTGACAAAATTTCTGACCCGGTGTGGCTCCTGTCCCCTAAACAAACCAGCTCAAGCACAGTATGGCATCTTTTTGCTTGAGCCATTGCGTAGACCCTGTCAGGCGTCGGTTTAACTGCCACTTCGCCAGAGACAGAGAAGGAGGAGGAGGAGGAGGAAGTGGTGGTGGTGGTGGAGCAGACAGACCTCATACAAGCAGCTTTCTGGAGGCGTGGTGGATGAACAAGCTCCAGAACAGAGCCCCATCTTGGATCCCTCCCAGCTGCAATCAGAGTTACCCAGTGTGCCATGAAGGAAATGTAACGACCCTGTCCATGCTTGCTGGACCACGTGTCTAAAGTCACATGCACCTTGCTGCTGACTGCCTTTCCCAATGACTGGATAACATTGTCTTCCACGTGCTGGTATAGTGCTGGAATGGCCTTGCGTGAAAAGTAATGGCGTTTTGAAACCTGCCACTGTGGTACAGCACATTCAGCAAATTCACGGAAGGGAGCAGAGTCCACCAGCTGGAAAGGCAGCAGCTGCAATGCGAGTAATTTTGCTAAGCTGGCATTTAGACGCTGTGCTTGGGGATGGTTGGGACTATATTTTTTCTTTCACTGCAGCAGCTGCGGCAACGTAATCTGACTGCGTAAATCTTCAGCTACTGGGATGATGTCACATTGTGAGGAAGGACCTGCTGGTACATCCATTACTGTAGCATCATCCCTGTCGGTGGAGGTTGTAGGCAATTGCATGGCAGGACATACAGTGTAGGTAGAGACAGATGAGGAGGAGGACCTACGCAAAGTTTTTCCCCAATGGGATGTGTGGCACTTGTTCATATGTCGCCTCAAGCACGTGGTACCCAAGTGTCCGGAGTTTATCCCACGCTTCAGCCTCCTCTGACATAGATTACAAATAGCAACGCTGGGGTCTGATGCACATTTCTTAAAGAACTCCCAGACAGCAGAGTTCCTGCATGTGTTCTTTGAGACAACAGCGCTCTGCACTGGAGCAGCTCTGACATGTGATGCCTTGGACTGGCTAGTGCTACGGTTGGTCACAGAGGATGTTGTGCCTCGTGTTTGCTGTGCCTCCTCCTCCTCCTCACTTGATTCCTCAGTTCGATCTGGCACCCAGGTGGAGTCAGTGACCACATCATCATCAATGTCATCTTCACCCCCTATCTCCTCGTCACTGGATCCAACTTGGCAGTATGCTGCAGCTACTGGGGCAACATGAGTGCCAGTTATTTGTGTCATCACTGGCACCCCCTTCCTCTAGGTTGATTATACTCCCTTGCTCAACCTCAGAGATTGAATCAGAGCACTGTACTTGCTGCACATCTTCAAGCAGCATGTCACTGTCATTGTAGTCAAACAATTCAGCTGACTCCGTGTGTGATAGCGAGGCTACGGCAGGAGTAGCTGTGGACATGGAGGCTGCATTAGATGTTTTGTCAGTTGAGGTGGACTGTAAAGCACTAGAAGCCTGGCTGGCAGAGGACTCGGAGGATGAGGATGGCCTGGTTAGCCAATCCACCAAGTCCTCTGTATGTTGCTGCTGCTTAAGACGGCCAACACCAGTTAGAAAGGACAAACGTGCCCCTGCAGAGGATGCACCACGACCAGAGACACAGCCTCCCGACACAGGGGCTGCTTGCCCTCTTATCTGTGGCTGGGAGCATCTGCCTGTCCTTTTTGTTCTTTCAGACATGGTGAGTGATATATAGATTAATATATACAGAACTCTGATTCAACTCTGGTATAAAGATTTAAAGAACTCTGGTATAACTCAGTGAAACACCCTGATAGATCACCTCAATTCACAAATGTTTTAAATAAATTAGTGAGCCCCAAAATACAGCGTGGTACTGTATGTATGACGAGCCACGGATCACCTTAATTCCCAAGTGTTTTAAAGAAATTAGTGAGCCCCAAAAAGACTTGCTGGCACAGTGACAAGACCCAGAAAATCACCTCAATTCACAAATGTTTTAAATAAAGTTGTAAACCCCAAAAAAACTTGCTGGCACAGTGACAAGACACACATCACCTAAATTCCCTGATATTTGGTCGAAATGAGACCCCCCCAGTAGCGTGGCAGACCGGCAGTAACAACACACAACAACAATCTCCTATGAAATCGCCTCTCAAATAGGGATGAGCTGTTCAGGGTTCGGACGGTTCGGAGTTCGACCCGAACTTTGGCAGTTTGAAAGTTCGTGAATTTCGAACTTTTTGGGCGTGTTCAGTTCGGGTTCGAAAAAATAAATTTTGAAAAAAGTATAGAAAATGCTTAAAAAAAATACTAAAAAAAATCTAGAAATAAAGAGACTCTTCTACTGCAGAATATTATAAGCAACGGTTTATTAGATATTGAATTAAAAACTAATGTGTACGTGGAAAGATTATCAACTCTAAATGACCTCTGTTCACAAACGGGCATAACACCAGGTGTTTTCAGTCTGGTAATCAATTTGATACAATGTACAATATAGTGAGGGGGTAGGGTGGTGTCTGTTTCTGATTGAGATTTGAGAATTAATTTCCCTCCTAAAACATCCTAATATGCTGCATTAACTGGTGTTTGAAAAAAATCTAAAGCAATGTTATTTTTCACCTCGGGATTAAACATTCACAGGGTTATTCAGAGAGCGGTGAAAAGCAGGAGAATAACTGGAGAAGTAAAAATTCTAGGTCAAAATAGCCAAACCAGAAAAATTCTCCCATTTAACTCACTTTCCAAATTGTTCTCTTCTCCTACCAGTTCTCCTGGCTTTCACCTCTCTCTCTCGGGGTTGTTCAGAGAAAGGTGAAAACCAGGAAAATGGCAGGAAAAGAGAACAATCTGGACCAAATAGCCGATTTGGAAAGTGAGATAAGGCTAGGGTCAGACTAACGCATTTTTCGCAGCGACCGTCTAAAAGTGCGTCCGAACGCATTGCCATACTTTTTCACGGATTGCGCGAAAACGTTCATACGATGCGCATTTTTGTGCGTGATTTTTTATGGATCCAAACCAGGAAACTTTGGGTGTCTGGATGTTATGTTGGCCGGACATGAGCAGGGTCTGACATCTCCAAATCACACACACACGCCGCTAGTGGACGCAGCGCACTCTGTACGTCCGTACTAGCGATTCTCCGTTCTCGAAAAAATGCGTTCATTTTCCACTTGCGTTGCGCAGCCGGACTTTCGTGCGACCGTACTTCGTATATTGGCCGTCATTTGATGCTAGTGCGGCCGTGATTAAGTGCGCCTAAACGCACGTTAAAAATTCGCTAGTCTGACCCCAGCCTAAATGGGAGAATTTTTCTGGTTTGGCTATTTTGACCTAGAATTTTCCATTCTCCAGTCATTCTCCTGCTTTTCACCGCCAAAAAAAAAATCAGTAAACTTTTTCTGCGTGTCCGAAAATGTCTCCTCTTTTCATACAGACTGCCGCCCCAAGCAGTTGTTTATGGATAGATTAAAGGAAAAGCATTTACCGTCATTTGAAATGTCATTTTTTGGTCTTTACATATTTCACGGGCAGGTTATGGGGACCTCCTAGGCACGATATTTGAAGGAATTTTTCGTTTTTATTTTTAACCCTTATTTCATGGAAAACTCACTGTCCCTTTAAAAACGTTTTTTTTTTACTTTTTGTCCTTGTTTCCTGTCCCCCAGGGCACTACCCGGACCCCCATACACCTTTTATGGCAAATATGTAGCATATATGCCCTCTTGGAGGGCAGTCTAAAAACCGAATTTTCAGCCCCATTGACTTGCATGGGGGTTCGGGTTCGGACCCGAACAAATGGGAAGTTCGGGTTCGGGCCCGAACCGAACTCAGGGGATGTTCGGCTCATCCCTACTCTCAAATGCATGCTAAAGCGGTGCGTGGAAACCTTATATAGTGTGCTGCGGGACTTAGCTCTGTGAGCCCATGATTGGGCAAAATTTGCCCAATCAGGACTCTGAGCGGTGATTGGCATAGTGTTCAACCAGTCTTGCACCAGACCTGTGGTCAGGTGCAAGGCTGTAGCCAATTAGGAGCTTCAGGCAGTGGGAAAATGCATTGTGGTCCATTGTGGTCGAACATGCGGCAAACACCCGGAAATGTTCGGAGTTCGCAATCCGCCCGAACAGGCTAAGTTTGGGTCGAACCCCGAACCGTTCGAACCCGAACAGCTCATCCCTACTTCTGTGGTGTTCCTTCTTCTAATCAGACCTCCACGGATCCAATGTTGCCCTTCTCTGGGTACCAGGATACTGGGGGGGTCTGGAGTGGTTAGGAATAACACGCAGGATGCAGGGATACGGCTAAAAAAGGGTTTATTCTCGGTAGTTAAAATGGGGACAGGTGGTAAGTGGTCAGTAAGAATATTCAGTAAAAATAGGAGTAATCAATTAAAGAGAGGTCCTCCAAGGAAAATATTCAATAAATAAGGGTTATCAATAAAAAAGGGTTATCAATAAAAAAAAGGGGGGGTCCTCCAAAACGCGTTTCGCTAGGTTGCCGCTAGCTTCATCAGTTGGATGAACTCTTTTTTGTAACACATGAATTTACACGGTAAAAAGGCACGAGTCTTTCACTTTCACTTTGTGGATCTCGTGCGCCTGCGTGGGATTTGTTTGATACATCCACCTACCTGCGAGGAGCGCCATATAGTGGGGACCCCCCCATTATCCCCTATCTATCCAGTAGCAGTTGCAGGGCTCTGCTACAACCCCCTATTGGCAGCACACACACAATCCACCCACATACGAGCCCAGGGAGCGCCAGAAGGGTACCTACATACAAACAAATTTCAGATGATGGGAATGTTAGACTCAGGATCTATGGCGTGTACCTTCAGTGAGGAAGCAGAAAAGAAGATGCTGAGTGAGAAGGTGCTGCAGGAGTCTACATCAATGTCACAAGAGATCATGCTAATAGGATGTGGAGGTAAAGCAACCAAACCCAAATGTATATATGAAGTTGAACTGAAAGTATATGGTGAGAGTTGTATGGTTCCTGTTTTAGTCGTGCCCGGACAAAGGGACGACTTGATCATCGGTACCAACGTGATCAAGTTCCTGATGCACAGGATGAAGATCAGTGATGATTACTGGAGGATACTGTCTAACAATGCCACAGAATCATCTCCTTTTTGCGAACAATTTTTGGATGTTATGGCGAATACATGTCGTTGGAGGTGTGAGAAGCCGCCAGATAAAGTAGGAACAGTCAAGTAGACATGTGCATTCGTTTTAGTACTAAAACGATTTAGTCCGAATTTTGGGATAATTTAGTTTTAGTATGACTCAAGAGAAACGAAACTGCTCAGTACAAAAAACGAAAGAAACTAAAATAAAATGCACTACATTTTAGTTTCAGTCCTTTTTGTGATATTACATTGATGAGTGAAGGAGACCAGCAATGAAGAGTGCAACATCCGAAGTTCTGCACCCTCCACATGCCAATGCAGTAGGATGTTCTATACAGATAGGGGCATTAATTAATGCAGGAGGATGTTCTATACATTATACAGAGAGGGGTATTAATGCAGGAGGATGTTATATACATTATACAGAGAAAGGTATAAATTGAAGAGGATGTTCTATACAGAGAGGGACATTAATTAATTCAGGAGGATGTTCTATATATTATACAGAGAGGGGTATTAATTAATGCAGGTGGATGTTGTATACATTATACAGACAGGAGTATTAATGTAGGAGGATGTTCTAAACATTATACAGAGAGGATCCTTTTTTTCAGCCCTTTAAATCCAGTGGCTGTGAGCGCTGAGATCGGCTGCTTGTTACATTATCTCTCAGTATAATGTACCAGGCTCAGCTGTTACAGTAACTGACTGTAACAGCGCTCAGAGTTTCAGTAAAACAAGGAAATAATATTGTTCTAACCTCTTATATATAAAAATATTATTTACTAGTTTTACTGAAACTCTGAGCGCTGTGATGAGCAGCAGTCAGTTACTGTAACAGCTTTGCCTGACACGGGGCAGTATTACAATGTTGGTGCTAACTGTTGTAAACTGAAAACCTCCATAGGCTATAATGGCTCTGGGAAGTTTACAACAGCTCTGGTTAAGTTAGCACCAACTATGTAATATGGCCCACATTGTGCTGAGAGTGAGAGATACTGTAACAAGCAGCGATCTCAGCCCTCTGAGGAGCCACTACAATAGTAATTGTATCCACTGGTTTTCGGATGAATGAAATTAGTTTCATACTAAAGAACTGAAAACGAATTTCTTTAGTAACTAAATAAATTGCATTTTAGGACTAATCCATTAGTTCAAAACGAAATTTTGTGCTGTGCACATGTCTACAGTCAAGCTTCAACAGTCCGTCACTTTAGCAGCTAAACAAGAACACCTTGTCTGGGGACGGCTGCCGAGTAATTCTGTTATGTCACCAGGAAGACACAGTAATTGTGGAAGCTACTTCTTCCAGGACTATGCCACGAAATATGATTGGTCGTGTCGTCACACCGCTGTGGGGAGATTATTGGGTCCCTCTTAAAGTTACCAACTTAGACAAGCCAGTCACTCTCAGGAGGAAATGCAAACTTGCAGATATATCCCCATGTTTGGCTGTGGAAGACTTTGAACTGCTACAGGGTTACAGTCACACTCAAGTGCTCACACCTGAGAGTCATCATCAACCCAGCTCTATGAATGATCTCAAGAAGAGACTAACTGCTGTCGGCCTTAATGACCTCGACTGATTCCTGCTCTGTTGGAAATACAACCAAAGCCAAGCTTGTTCAGTTGCTTGAAAACTACCATGATGTTTTCTCGAAACATGCCTTGGATTGCGGAGAAGTTAGAGGCTTCGTGCACCGTATCCGTTTGCCATACCGTCGAGTACCACCAGGTCACTACCAAAAGCTACGCAAGGTTCTTTCCGAAATGGAGGAGCAAGGAATAATTCGAAAATCAGTGAGTGAATATGCTTCTCCTTTGGTACTCGTTTGGAAGAAGGATGGTGGGCTGAGAATTTGCACAGATTTCAGATGGCTGAACGCTAGAACTATCAAGGATGCACATCCACTCGCACATCAGTCTGACTGCCTGGTCGCATTGGGCGGAAATACACTCTTCAGCACCATGGACCTAACATCAGGCTTTTATAACGTCCCCATGGCTGAAGAGGATAAGAAATACACAGCTTTCACGACTCCAGTAGGACTCCATGAGTACAACAGAATGCCTCAGGGACTGTGTAATAGTCCAGCGTCCTTCATGCGGATGATAATGAGTATTTTTGGAGATTTGAATTTCAGCAGCCTGCTGTGTTACTTGGATGACTTGTTAGTATTTGCACCCAATGAAGAAGCAGCTTTGGAGCGGCTGGAGATGGTGCTTCAGCGATTGAGGGACTACAATCTCAAGTTAAGTCGGAAAAAGTGTCATCTGATGCAGTCATCTGTCAAGTTCCTAGGACATATCATCGATGGAGATGGAGTTTCTGTTGATCCTTCGAAGGTAGAAGTCATTGCCAAACTGTCAAAATCTGATCTTATGGAAGAAGATGGATGCACGCCGTATGTACGAAGAATCAAGTCCGTTTTGGGAATGATCCTCTATTACCAACATTTTATCCCAAACTGTTCGTCCATAGCTAAGCCACTCTTTTCCCTCACAAAAGGACAGAAGAGAAGAGCAAAGCAGTGTTACATCCTCAGCCCCTGCTGCGGTCCCTGGGGGGTCTGGGCATGGTTCTGTGCCACTGACTGACAGTTGCCTCATCGCCCTGACGTGGAATTTAGTTCCCGCATCACCTATTGCTATCAGTGTGTTTCCAGTTGCCGACCCGTTTTGTCTATGAATCCTGCTCCTGTTTTTGTCCCAGCTTGTCTTTGACCATTCTTCTGCTTTTTCCGTATTGGTTCATATTGCTGAGCGTTGTGTGTTTAACCCTATGTATGCCGCTCTGGTTTGGGCCCGCCACCTTGGGATATACCCCTCTCGCTCTGGGGCAATATCTGCACCCTTATCGGGGTCGTGTTCGAGACCTAAGGTTTCCGTTTCTGTGTTAAGCTGTGTTTACGTGAGATTAGGGAAAGATAGGGACAGCTTGTTTTCTACTCTGTATTATTGTAATACATACGCCAAGTGTAACCCGATCATAAACAGCTCCGCTACTCTTGTGTGAGCGCTACAGTGCCCGTTACAAGCAGAAGTTAAAGCAGGCACGTACAGAAAGCCGAAGTCAACTGACTGGACTACAGAGTGTGATGAAACCCTTTCTAAGCTGAAGGAGTGCATATTACATAGCGTAGTCTTGACACATCCTGACTTTTCGCTGCCATTCATTTTGTCAATCGATGCCTGCTTGGATGGACCTGGCGCTGTCTTGTCCCAGATACCAGCAGGCGAGGAGAACGCACGTCCCATTGCGTTCCCAAGTAAGGCTCTAAGTAACTCTCAGAAGAGGTCTCCAGCACACAAGCTGGAATTTTTAGCTTTGAAGTGGAGTGTGTGCGAGAAGTTCAGTCATTGGTTGAAAGGTCACACGTTCACCGTATGGACGGATAACATTCCGCTCACTTATATACTGACCAAGGCCAAACTCGATGCCTGTGAGCAGCGTTGGGTGTCTAAGCTTTCTGGATACACCTTTCACCTGAAGCACATCGCTGGAAGGAAGAATATCGTATCCGATGCTCTGAGTGGTGATCCTCTTGTGAAAACCGTCAGCCAGAGGCTGATATCAGAGCGATACCACAGGTTACTTGCTGAGGCTGAAGACGTCGATCAAGATGGAGTTCAAGATACCTTCCGCTTACAGGTGAACAGTCAGCAAGTGTCACTTCAGTTGAACCCGGCATCCTGTGATCAAGCAACGGTTAGATCTCAGTTGAACCTTCACGATCAGTGGGAGATGGTAACAAAGATTTTTCTGCCCGAAGATGGAACACGACATAAGGGAGTACGTTAAATGCTGTCAGAGGTGTATTTTGGCCAAAACACCAGAAACATCTGCTCAAGCACCCCTTCAGAGCATCAAGACGTCAACCCCAATGGAATTGGTGTGTTTAGATTTTTGGAGCGCTGAAGATAGCAAGCAGCGGTCTGTAGACGTGTTAGTAGTGACAGATCACTTTACCAAGTTGGCTCATGCCTTTCCGTGTGTCAATCAAAAAGCAAAACAAGTTGCGAAGGAGTTATGGGACAATGTCTTTTGCGTCTATGGCTTCCCTCAACGCATTCATACAGATCAAGGCACGAACTTCGAAAGTACTCTCATAGCAGAACTGTTGAAGTTGGCAGGCGTTGCAAAGTCGCACACTACAGCATACATCCAATGGGAAATGGAGAAACTGAACGTTTTAACAGAACTTTAGGCAGTATGCTTCGATCTTTACCGCTCAAAGAGAAATATAATTGGCCTGAACAGATACAGACTCTGACATTCGCTTATAATGCAACAGTGCACGAGACCACAGGTTATGCTCCATTTCATCTTATGTTTGGCCGTTATGACGGAATGGGATGTAGTTCCGCCTGCGGGTGTGCTCTATCTGCGTGGCCCCGTCGCTTACCGCTGGCCCGACTACCGAGTGACGCACACTCGGCGTCTCGTGCGGCCTGGCGTGGCCCTGGGGAAGGGTTAGCGGGCGGTGGAGGGGACCCCTGCCTAGAACCAGCCCGACCACTGAGCCATACGGCACTCAGCGTCCCGAGCAGCTGGTTCACTGACCTTGTGGGTGTGGGACGTCGGTGGAGATCGGATCTGCCAGCCGCGGAGGAATCTTCGGATCTTATGTGGGAAACGTTTCGGATCTTATGCGGGAAACGTTTCCGATCCAGGTGCGGGTGACTCTTCGGATCTCAAGTGGAGGACTTGTCGGATCGGGGATGGATGAAGCTTCGGATCTTGCGGGATCTGCGAAGGATTTGGATCTTACCGCAATCCCTCGCAATACCGAAACGCGGTACACGGCCGCGCCCTTCGGATCGGATCTCCGTCAAATATTCTGGGAACCGAACCTCATACGCTGCGCCTCTGCCCTGATGCTCGATGCAGGTACAGAGCGCTCGGTCCGGTTCGGATCGTCTGGGACACCGTACCCTGAGACCGCGAGGGATTCTCAGAAGATGAAGCACGGCGGAGAGATAACACATCAGACGAGGCTGGATGCACTGCTAAATCTGGCTTTATTATTTACAGCTCAAGCATTTATTAACTTTACACAAATTACAATACAATGGGAATCCCTGCCCGCCCTCCAGGACCCATTGGCCATTACCGATCGGGGAGTCGCCGATTCGGACCGGATGGTCCGAATCGGCCATTTTACGATTCGAACCGGATGGTTCGAATCGGCCATTTTCCGAATCGAAGAATCTGAACTGCGCCACAAGGTGATCGAAAAATGGCGGCGGGCAAGGCAGACAAAGGGAAAATACATTTCGCAATAAACCAACGGGGACACTCATTACACCACACATAATCACATCTAATAAAAAGTACTTTAAAAACTCCGTGCGTGCCACCGCACCTAACTGTTCATGGCCAATCAATGTCTGTGCGCACCGCCCCTGGCTGAGGGTGCTGGGCCATTCCGTGACACTCCTCCCCCTCCCCAAGGTCCGACGCACTCGGTTGGACCCCACCGGGTCGTACCGAGGTAGTCGGGGCTCCCCAATCCCCTGGTTCCCGGGCCGACTGCCGCGATAACCCATCTGCGTTACCGTTTTGCGACCCGGGCCGATATTGAATTGTAAAATTGAAGGGTTGGAGAGCCAGGCTCCACCGCAACAGGCGGCCGTTCTCCCCCGCCACCGGTTGAGCCATACCAAGGGGTTATGGTCGGTCATCACGGTGAAGGACCGACCGTAGACATAGGGTTGGAGCTTTCGTAGGGCCCAGACCAAGGCCAGGCACTCCTTCTCCACGCAGCATACCCCACCTCTCGTGGCAACAGCTTCCGGCTGATGAACGCCACCGGATGATCCCCCCGTCGTCCCCCACTTGACTCTTAGGACAGCTCCCAGTCCGAACATGGACGCGTCTGTGTGAACAACAAAACGTTTGTTATAGTTGGGAGCTGCCAGCAGGGGAGCTTGGGTCAGGGCGGCCTTCAGTTGCCGAAAGGCCTGTTCGCACTCCGGGGACCACAGGACTTGGCGGGGCAGGGATTTCTTGGTCAGATCAGTCAGGGGTTTGGCCAGGTCACTGTAATGGGGTACAAATTTTCTGTAGTACCCCGCGGTACCCAGGAAGGCGAGGACCTGGGTCTTGGTCACAGGGGTGGGCCAATCTAGGATAGCCTCTATCTTAGCGGGCTCTGGCCGTTGTATCCCGCACCCCACCCGGTGGCCCAGATACTGCACTTCGGCCATCCCCACTTTGCATTTCTCCGGCTTCAGGGTCAGGTTGGCGTCCCTAATCCGGCCCAGGACAGTCCCTACATGGTCCAGATGTTCCTCCCAGGTCTGGCTATAGATGGCTATGTCATCCAGGTACGCGCAAGCGAATCCCTGGAGGCCATCGAGGAGGCGATCGATTAACCGCTGGAAGGTAGCAGGGGCGTTCTTCATCCCGAACGGCATGACTCGAAACTGGTACAAGCCGAACGGGGTGATGATGAAGGCCGACTTCGGGGTCGCCTCCTCGGCAAGGGGAATCTGCCAATACCCCTTGCACAGATCCACCGTGGTCAAAAAATGACCCCCGGAGATCTGGTCTAGCAACTCGTCGACTCGGGGCATCGGATAAGCGTCCGTAATGGTACAATCGTTTATCCGCCGATAGTCGACGCAGAACCTGGTGGTACCGTCTTCTTGGGCACCAGGACCACGGGCGACGCCCATGGACTGGCCGACGGTTCAATGACCCCCAGCTCCAGCATCTCCCGGATCTCGGCCCGCATGGACTCGCGGACCGCTTCCGGGAGCCGGTATGCAGGTTGCCGAAGGGGTCTCTGACCGGGCGTGTCCACCTGATGGATGGCCTGGTCCGTGTATCCCGGGAGAGCCGAGAACACCCCCGGGTAGGCGAGAAGCAGCTGCCGCGCCTGCGCCTGCTTCTCGGGTCCCTAACTCCTCCCCCAGCTGCACCTGATCCACCCCGGAAGGCTGCCTGGCTACCCCCGGAAGTTCTTCCAACGGAAACGGTTCCGTCTCCTCGGCAGCCGGCGCGCATATGGCGTCCACCGTCTCCGGCCGCTCATGGAAGGCCTTCAGCATATTGACGTGGAACGTCCGCTGGATTCTGGTGTCTGCGCAGCTGACAACCACATAGGTGGTATCCCCCAGCTGGGTTACCACCTTGTAGGGACCTTGCCAGGCCGCCTGCAGCTTGTTCTGCCGCTGTGGTTTCAACACCAGAACCTTCTGCCCCACGCAGAACGAGCGACTGCACGCAGCGCGATCGTACCACGCCTTCTGCTGAGCTTGGGCCGTTTCCATGTTCTCCTGCACGAACCCCGCGAGTTCCGCCAAGCGCTCCCGGAGCTTCAAGACGTACTCCAGCACAGGAACCCCATCTTCCTCCTGTGCCCCCTCCCACTGAGCCCTAACCAGATCCAGGGGTCCTCGCACCTGGCGCCCATACAGCAGCTCAAAGGGGGAGTAACCGGTGGATTCCTGAGGAACCTCCCGGTAGGCGAACAGCAGGTGGGGAAGATACTTCTCCCAATCCCTGCTCTCGTGCACAAAGGCCCGAATGAGCTGCTTCAGGGTCCCATTAAACCGCTCGCACAGCCCATTGGTCTGAGGGTGATACGGGGCGCTGTGCAGCGCCCTAACACCACAGAGACGCCAGAGCTGTTGGGTGAGCTCAGCGGTGAACTGGGTACCCTGATCGGATAGGATTTCTCGGGGAAACCCCACCCTCGTGAACACCCGGAGGAGCGCGTCCGCCACGGTGTCCGCCTGGATGTTGGCCAAGGCCACAGCCTCGGGGTACCGGGTGGCATAATCCACTACGGTAAGGATGTACCTTTTACCGGTGGCACTGGGCCGTGGCAACGGCCCAATGATGTCGACCGCCACCCGGCTAAAGGGCTCCTGAATGATGGGCATGGGGCGCAGGGGCGCTTTCGGGTGATCCCCGGCCTTCCCAGTTTTTTGGCAAACTGGGCAGGTGCGGCAATAGTCGCGGGTGTCTTCGCTAAGGCGGGGCCAGAAAAACGCGCGCGCCAACCTGTGCCGGGTTTTCGTCTGGCCTAAGTGACCTGCAAGGGGGATGTCATGGGCCAAGCGCAGAAGCTCCTGCCTAGGGCCCTGAGGCACCACCAACTGCTTCTGCGGGACCTGCTTCTTCTTGGCCCCCTCCCTCACGGTGTACCGGTAAAGCAGCCCATCCTCCCACTCTACCTTGTCCTTCCTCTGGTCGTCCAGGCCCTGACCGGCTCGGTCCCGGTAGCCCTGCAGTGTGGGGTCGGTCTGGGTCTGGTGGCGAAGCGTCTCCGGGGTACTCCACGGGGAGGGAGGTCAGGTGGGAAGGAAGGGCCGGGTCCCGTCGGGTATGGGAGGTGATGGCGGTCTGGGCGGTCGGGGCGGTTTGGGAGGTCGGGGAGGTTTGGGAGGTTTGGGAGGTTTGGGAGGTTGGGGAAGTTTGGGAGGTCGGGATGGTTTTGGTCGAGATCTCACCTGGGTCCCGTTCGGAGTGCCCCTGCCGTGGCGTTGGCTCTGTTGCCTAGTGGTTACCGGGGTAGCTGCATCTGTGGAGTAAGCGGAAATGAGCTGCCCCAGGTCGTTACCCAGGAGCACCTCGGCCGGCAGTTGCCTCAACAACCCCACCCTCACCTCCCTCTCCCCGTTCCCCCAGTCCAGGTGAATCCGGGCCGTCTCGAGCCGGAGCACCTTTCCCCCGCCACCCGTACTGCAACAGTGCTTCGCAGGCGGTCGCTCGGCGGAACCAAGTGAGGCCGGACCAGGGTGATGGTAGCCCCGGAGTCCCGCAGCCCCTCAGCGGGCCGCCCGTTTATCCACACCGCCTGGCGGTGGTGACGGCGGTTGTCGTCCGCGGCGGCTTGCACGGGGTCGGCCTCATGCAGCTGCTCCCATTCCTCCGGGGCCTCCGGCCACGGAGCTTCGGCGTCGCAGCAATGGACCGCCGGCGATGGCCTGGCGGCCGGCCGGGTCAACTCCGGTCGGTTGGGGCAATACTGCTTGTAGTGCCCCTCCTGGTTGCACCCGTAGCACCGGACGTTAGCCATGTTGGTGGGCCGGCTGGTGGGCCGTGCTACCGGCGTCCGGACCGCTGGTGGTGGGGGTGGTGGAGGTGGTGGAGCGGGTAGAGCTGCGGGACGGGCAGGGACCGCTCCCCCCCGACATCTTCCGAGTGTCCGTGTACTCGTCGGCCCAGGTGGCCGCTTGTTGCACTGTCTGAGGCTTCTTGTCGCGCACCCACTCCCGGATAGCGGAGGGTGTGTGCTCGAAAAACTGCTCGAGCAGCAGCAGTTGGGTAATCTCCGTTACCGTCTCCGCTTGGCTTCCCGAGAGCCAGGTGCGCAAGTCCCGCTGCAACCGACGAGGGCCCACTCCACGTGAGTGGCGCCACTGGGCCGGCGGGAATTCCGGAACTTCACCCGGCTGGCTTCAGGGGTCACAGCGAATCTGCTCAGCAGCGCCTGCTTGACGTGTGAGTAACTGGTGGCCTCTTCGTCCGGCACCGTGCGATAAGCCTCGGCGGCCCGACCGGTCAGCTTACACGCCAAGATCCTTACCCAGTCGGCACGGTGCACTTCATGCACTCGGCACAGGCGCTCAAAGTCTTGGAGGTAACTTTCTATCTCCTCCTCGGCTTCCCGGAACTCCTTGAACGCCTGAAACGGCACTTTGCGCCCGGGGTAACGATCTGACGGGGAACGGCTACTCCGTCGGCTTCGCACTTCAGCCAGCCGTAGCTCGTGCGCTCGCCCTCTCACGCTCCTCTTCCTGGCCGAGTTCTCGGACCAGACTCCTCATCTCAGCTTCCGATGGGGCCGGACCCATCATGGAGATCCGCTCCCGCATCTTCCGGCAAAAGTCGCTGTCTTCGGGCTCTGCGGGGACGGTGGCCGGCGCCGTGTCAGCGGGCAACGCTGCGAACGCCGCCTCCTGATCCATCCTCTTCAACTCCTCCATCATGGTCTCCCGGCTCTTGGAGCCCGGGGCGCCGCCCCGGTTCTCCAGCATGCCACGCAGGACGTCCCGCTTGTAGGCACTATACCCGGTCATGATGAGGGTCCCCCTAGGGCCTGCAGAGAGCTATCCCACCGCTGCCACCAGTATGACGGAATGGGATGTTGTTCCGCCTGCGGGTGTGCTCTATCTGCGTGGCCCCGTCGCTTACCGCTGGCCCGACTACCGAGTGACGCACACTCGGCGTCTCGTGCGCTGGCGTGGCCCTGGGGAAGGGTTAGCGGGCGGTGGAGGGGACCCCCCTAGAACCAGCCCGACCACTGAGCCATACGGCACTCAGCGTCCCGAGCAGCTGGTTCACTGACCTTGTGGGTGTGGGACGTCTGTGGAGATCGGATCTGCCAGCCGCGGAGGAATCTTCGGATCTTATGTGGGAAACGTTTCGGACCTTATGCGGGAAACGTTTCCGATCCAGGTGCGGGTGAATCTTCGGATCTCAAGTGGAGGACTTTTTGGATCGGGGATGGATGAAGCTTCGGATCTTGCGGGATCTGCGAAGGATTCGGATCTTACCGCAATCCCTCGCAATACCGAAGCGCGGTACACGGCCGCGCCCTTCGGATCGGATCTCCGTCAAATATTCTGGGAACCGAACCTCATACGCTGCGCCTCTGCCCTGATGCTCGATGCAGGTACAGAGCGCTCGGTCCGGTTCGGATCGTCTGGGACACCGTACCCTGAGACCGCGAGGGATCCTCAGAAGATGAAGCACGGCGGAGAAATAACACATCAGACGAGGCTGGATGCACTGCTAAATCTGGCTTTATTATTTACAGCTCGAGCATTTATTAACTTTACACAAATTACAATACAATGGGAATCCCTGTCCGCCCTCCCAGGACCCATTGGCCCTTACCGATCGGGGAGTCGCCGATTCGGACCGGATGGTCCGAATCGGCCATTTTACGATCCGAACCGGATGGTTCGAATCGGCCATTTTCCGAATCGAAGAATCTGAACTGCACCACAAGGTGATCGGAAAATGGCGGCGGGCAAGGCAGACAAAGGGAAAATACATTTCGCAATAAACCAACGGGGACACTTCATTACACCACACATAATCACATCTAATAAAAAGTACTTTAAAAACTCCGCGCGTGCCACCGCACCTGACTGTTCATGGCCAATCAATGTCTGTGCGCACCGCCCCTGGCTGAGGGTGCTGGGCCATTCCGTGACAGCCGTATACCAAAGTTACCCATTGATGTCATGTTCGGACAAGTGTTACATGATCCTGTAATTGTAGTGTAGCGCTCACTCCCGGAGGAGCCGCTGAATTAACCTCGGGTTAGTCTCACCGCACTAGGGAATAACTATACACCAGCACTGTTGTGGATTTTTATATTTTATATTCTTTACTGGTCCCAATAAAGTGGCATAAATAACGTAGATACGGTATTTAAATGACAGGATTTCGTATCGCGGGAAAAACACGCAGCGGCAAAAGAAAAAGATTAACCCCCTCAGTTCTGGAGTGTGAGTCCCATGAATAATAGCTCAAAAAGGTGTATGTGTATTGTCTCGGGTACCCGGGTACTGTATTCAACTGGCCAGTGAATGAAACAAAACAATCTTCGACTAGTCACGTTGGGGCCCTGTGGATTTAAACAATACTGCAGCGTGCGTTTCTTATTTTGGAACTGCGGCCTGGGAGGCCTCTCACCCATCCGATATGCAAGCTGTCCAGCACCCGATCTGGATCTTCTCTGTACTGGGACTCTGTGCCACTGGATCTGCTCCCTGCTTGTCGAATCTCCGCAATAGGAACAACGATCCAGCGCCCGCACTCCCAATCGATCAGCGCGGTCTCCTAACTCGGGGTCCAGCCGGAACCAGCTTGTCATTCAGACCACTCAGCGCTGCGTAGGTAGGTCTCAGCACGGTCACTGTCCCGATCTCCAGCACCAGTGAGGCAGCGCCTGTACTCCGGCCTGGTCACGATCTTTAACAGCTCTCACGTGCGTCTTCCACCTTTCACCGCTCAGCTCACTCTGAACATGCCTTCCATGAGGCTGCTGATCTCCTTCCTCTTCCTCCTCCACCACCCCCTTCCTGTCCTCACGTAAAGCATGATGGAAACTGTAGTTCAGTGTTTGTTCGGCATAGTCCATATTGGCTCTCCCTCTGGTGGCCATAATAATTAAATGCAGCAGAACACAGTCTTTAAAGCAGCGCTACAGTAGATTATAGCAGCTATGCAGTGGCGTAGCGTGGATTGTCAGCGCCCAGGGCCAGCCAAGAATTGTGCCCCCCCCCAACCTGTGGACACGTTATCATGCCCTGATTCCATTCCACCATTAGGGCATTGAACCCCTTAACTGTGATACAACAACCATTCTGAATACTTGGTTCCATGCCCACAGTAGGCCCCACCCATACAACGCACAACCTACATGCAAAGAATTTATTTCTTCACACGAGTTAATAAAATCCACTCCGGCCCCCAGTGAATTGGGGAATCTATTGTGCCCCAACAGAATAAAGCTGGGTACAGTGGTAGTATTGTGTAAGATGAGACAGTTGTGTCCTGTTCTATATAATAGTGGCAATAACTGTCCTCATAATCAAAAAGTGCATAAGAATGCATAAAAGTGCATAAAGTGCCAATGCAAAAATAAGGAAAAAAATGCATATATAGGTGCACGTGGAAGAAAGTCTCTAAAAAAAAGTCTCGTTTTCCAGTTCGTTTGTGAAAAAAAGGAAGAAATAAATTCGGACCGTATGTTATATGATGAAGTTAAAGATAGTCCGGTGGGGTCTCCGTTGGGGTAATCCAGAAGTTTTGAGCGAAGTCCTGAAGTACTGTCCTCACCTAGGTCCTATACAGACTCCCAGTTCCCAAAAATTGGGAAGAAGGGGGAGAGGGGTAGAGGGGAAACAAAAAGAGAAAAAAATAGTGCAATATTGATTTGTAAAGGGTTAAGTGCCCAATGACAAGGGGACACTTACAGTGTATAGAGCCTCTCGTACCGGCTCTGGTGTGGAGTGCCTTGGGCCTAATCAAGGGTGGCCTCTGCCCTTCTTTAGAGTTATTCTGGGGTGACCTTCGCCTTTCTTCTTAATGTTTGCTCGATCGTCTCAGATATAAAGAGAAGACATCCTCATAGCGCAATATGCAGCCAATGGTTAAAAGAGGTAAGCAATGGTCAAAAGCAAACTCACCGATGTTGGAGCCTTAAATTCCAGGCTCAACTTGTGGGCATATGGTACTGCTATGGTGGGTACCTGCACCTCTTTCAGCGGCGAACAGTCTTCTTGTAAGGAGGAAGGAGACAAGGTATATATAGCATAAATTATGAAATAAAGGCTGGATGCAGATGGTAAATAAAAAAGGTGTTTATTAGTTAAAGCAGGGGGGTATCACAGATACACGTTTCGGCTATCAAACATAGCCTTCCTCAGTCCATGTGAAAGGTAGTTTTAAAAAAATGGGGGATTTTCTCCCTATAGCTCCACAGCAATAAAACTCACAGTAATGTGCAGTGCGTATGAGCGTAACAGAGCTCCACAGCAATAAAACTCACAGTAATGTGCAGTGTGTATGAGCGTATCACAGAGCTCCACAGTAATGTAACATGCAGGACACGCTGGGGTTTAAGAGCAGACACATAATCCACAGCAATGAAGCTCGCAGGACACGCTGGGGTGTAAGGGCAGACACATAATCCACAGCAATGAAACTCGCAGGAGATGCTGGGGTGTAAGAGCAGACACATAATCCACAGCAATGAAATTTACAGGAAGCTATTTTTTTAAATATATTTTCCAGGATGTAGAAGTTTGGGGCTTGACCTGGCTGTCCTAGGTGTCCTCCTCCCGTCTCCCAGTGTAGAGAGGTCTCAGGCTGGGGCTGGACTGCATTGTTGAACAATCCATGTGCTTGCCCTCCTCTTCTGTTGCTGCGTGCACGTGAGGAAAGGGGGCGGAGCCACATCAGGGTGCTGGGATTTTTGAATGTTGGAGGCAGGCGGTGTGTGAGAGAGTGACTGTTGATGCGCACCGCAGCCGCTCTGCCTCACTGAGGGACAGGCACAGTTCAGTGTTTCTGCTCTATTGTTTCACTTACCTATATATGCATCTGTGGGGGTGTGTTCTGTCTCTTTGTTCCTGCCAGAGTCAACTGTGCATCAAGGAGATTCTGTGAGAGACAAGGAAACTTGGTGATTGAAATGGCTGTTATTTATTTTGTTTGTTTGCTGGGTCAGCTTAGGGAGTGTGTCCCACATATCAGGAAATTATCAGGATATGAGCTGCTTTTTGTCACACACTGTCACGGTTCCCAGATCCCACCACGCAGTACTTAACACCCCACACTCCACAGAGCCCAGAAGCTACCAACAGAGTAGCCGTGAAAGATCTCTAACTGTCTGGTCCTTAGAATTGGCCAGGTAAACTAGCTAGACAGAAAGGGTTAACAACACGGGGAGTAGTCAGCCGTGCCAGAATCAGGAATACAGAGTCCAGAATGGTCAAATGGAATAGCCAGGTCGATATCAGAGCAGTGGCGTAGTACAAGAAAAAGGTCTAGGGCAACAGAAGGCAGAATAGCCAGAAACAAGCAGAGGTCAATAACGGGTTAATTCAATATAACAGTCAGGTACAAGGCGCTCAGGTATGGATAACCACGATCTGGCAACTGCTGAGAATACACTGAGGGTTTTTAAAGACCCTTCACCAGGCCACGCCCCCCACTCAAGCCACGCCTCATG
The DNA here is from genome assembly GCA_009667805.1 of Leptobrachium leishanense. NCBI lineage: Eukaryota > Metazoa > Chordata > Amphibia > Anura > Megophryidae > Leptobrachium > Leptobrachium leishanense. The sequence continues at coordinate 403,979,157 of CM019065.1, read as the reverse complement.
CAACCACCTCCCTGTCTGTCTCCATCTAAACCGGGCATTGGTCAGCGAGCAGCATCAGACATGCTGCCCTCAAGCACACAGGTAGGGCTGGAAGCCCCCAACGTTACACACATATCAGGAAATGAGCTGCTTTTTGTCCCACACATATCAGGAAATGAGCTGCTTTTTGTGTCCCACATATCAGGAAATGAGCTGCTTTTTGTGTCCCACATATCAGGATATGAGCTGCTTTTTGTTGATCAGTCCATTTGCTGTATCTAGGCCTGTAACCACAAGTTCTATCAGCTCCTTTTATTTTGATTAATTTTCTGATATGTTCCCTGATTCTAAATCCAGGGAAGGAATGCTCTTTGTGTTGCTGTTTGCTGCCATGTCTCTCTAACCTCACTCCTGGTACCATGTGATGAATCCACTGACGTATTTGCAGACAACAAAGAGCTTGATAAGAACAGACTTTACTCAGCAGCATCATCTTACAATGGCTGCCACTCCCCGCCCCCAGATCACATGACTGTTAACTGTTTCCTAACATGCAGAATGAACTTAGCATAATTATGATATGTTTAATATATAATATGAAGCATACACATCATTACAGGGAGCATTCTGCTGCTGCTCGAGGTTTCATTTTGCAGGACTTTCTGTACAAGACTTTGGTGCCGGCCCATGAACAGTCTCCTGAGGACGCTGAGGAGCCCCACCAGTGGCAGAGGGAACGGCACTCTAAGCCCCCAGTTCGGTTAAGCCCGAGGCCTCGGAGTTCAGAGGCGTGATGGTGGAGCTGAGGTGCAGGACACCGTTTCCCTGGTCATCTGAGGGGTTTATCGTCTTGGATACGCCGCCTCGTGAGCTGTGTTCTGGATTGTGGCAGAGGGTGAGCATGGTGCGTGCTGCTGCTGCAGGTTTTTTCCCCTCTGGTTTTAGGTGCAGTGGTTGGTGAGGAGCAACAAGCGGATGGTGCTGGCCAGGCTGGTGAGGAACGGTGTCATACCGGTGGCTGTGGACAGATCGGCGCCCTTACCTAGCACTTCGGTTGGTGGCTTTATGGGTCGGAATGGACATTTACAGCGCTCTCTTCCGAGGGGTGGCTTGGATTCTGGATCTGGAGGTTTGCGGTGGATGCCTAATATCAGTGGAGGTGCTGTTTCTGGGTGACCATCGCTGGATCCACCTTTGACTGCTGTCCCAAGGGCTGCTGGAGGATCATCCATGCTGGCGGCTGGTGAGTCGGGTTTTGGGGGTGCGGTGTTTGGATCGCTGGGCCTCTCGGGCACTGATGCGTCTGGCAGGGCTAGTGGAGTGACGACGGGGTTAATAGAGACCCTGGTTGCGGCTATTAGGCACTGGCAGGATGGGTCGGTTGCTGCGTCACGTGCGCAAGCGTCGCTGGGTTCAGCTGGGCATGCTGTTGCTGGGGGCGCGGCGTCTGTCAATTTTGCACCTGGTTCTGCTCTTTCAAAAGGTTTGGGGCCTACTTCTGCTCCTGTGCAGGTTCCTGCTGTGCTTGGTGGAGCGGCGCTTGCAGCTGGGGCTTCCCCGTTAGACGTGGTGGTTGGACCTTCGGTACCTGCTGCGGTAAATGTTCCTGCGCCACTCGCTAGTGGTATTCCTGTGCCTGGTGCAGTTGGTCCTGCGGTAGGCTCTTATGGGGCTTGTGATTTATGTCCAATGGGCCTACAGGTCTTTAATGACATTAAGGAGAAAATTTGGAAAGGTGAATATGTTGATGTTATGACTTTGGTTTTCTTCGGATAGGTGGTTTGATCGTCCAGGTGTTGATTCCTTACCCAGGGGCAAGGATAAGGACCAAGCGAAGACTTTGCCACAGCTGGATTCAAGGTTTTTTTCTAGCTTACAGCGCATTTTGTGCAAGGGTTTCCCCGACCACAGCGTGTCTTTGTTTGCGCGTTTGGACTTAATATGGGGGGGCCTGCAAAATTTACGGGGGTCTATTTGGTTTTGTTACAACCAACAGTTTTGGCAGAAGATGGTGGTGCGTCCTGGGCTCCACTTTTATTTGCAGGACGCCAATTTGTGGCTCTTATTCATGATGCCAAACTGCCCAGTAGTGTCACCCTTTCCTGCATCCGCGGTGCCCGGAGCCCCTGGAGTGCCCGTGGGTGCAGAGAGGGGGTGATGCTGGCTCTTTAATGAGTCCCATTGCCATTGGTCCTCTTATTGCAGGTTCAAGCATGAATGTTCTTCCTGTGGGGGTCCCAACCGGCATTTCTATGTTTCAGAAAGGGCCATGGCTCGGCCTTTAGGGCTTCGGGTCAGACAGCCTGACAGAAGGGATCACCCCGGTGATCGTGCGGGCCATGGCTCCTTGGCTAGACAGGTACCCCAATAGGCGATGCGCTGCGTTGTTATTGTGGGTTTTCGTGAGGGTTTTGTTATTCCACATGTGCCTTCTGACTTTCCTCGATTTGGTGGCTGGACCTGGTTGTTATTGGCAAAAGCGGACATGGAGTCGGCGTTTCGGTTGTTACCGATTCGACCGGACTGCTATCACTTGCTGGGGTGTTCCTTTCGTGGAGGTTTTTATTACGACCGTTGTCTTCCGATGGGCTGCTTGATCTTTTGCTACTATTTTGAGTTGTTCTCTTCCTGTTTGCACTGGGTGGTGTGTCGGCGCGCTGGACGGAGTTCGGTGGTCCATTATTAGGATGATTTCCTATTCTTGGGGCTGGCGGATTCCGGCGATTGCGTTGCGCTGCTGCAGTTTTTCGGGAGTTGCCGAGGAATTCGGTGTGCCTTTGGCCGATGATACGACGGGGGGCCCAGTTTAATCGCTTGCCTTTTTTGGGCATTGAGATCTATACTGTCCGTGTTTTCCGTTTGTCTGTAGAGAAATTCAGACCTTGTGCGTTTGGTGGGGAGGGCGCGGGGAGTTGCGAAGTTGCAGCTTTCTGATATTCAATCTTTACCGCCGGGGTATGAGCACCTCGCCACTTTGTTCGCATCACCAGTTCCTTGAAGGCAGACCTTGTGGTGTGTCAATCCTTTTTGCTGCATTATGATGGGCTGACGTATTGGCAAGAGGCGGCCGTGGACAATCAGTCCCTCGAGCTTTTTGCAGATGCGTCTGGGGCTCCTGGCTTTGGTGTGTACTTTCAGGGTGCTTGGTGTGCCGAAGCGTGGCACCTGCGCTGGGTGGCGTCTGAGTTGGTGAGGAATCTCACAAGTCGGGAATTTTTTCCTTTGATTGTGGCCCTGGAGCTGTGGGGGGAGCGTCTGGCTAATAGGCGAGTGGTGTTCTGGATGGAGAACCTGGGGTGGTGCAAGTGGTGATTCGTTCGTCGGCTGGTTCCCCTCCTGTCTTGGCTCTTTTGTGTCACCTGGTGCTGCGCGGTCTCGAGCGGAATGTGTGGTTGCGGGCCTGGCACGTGCCGGGTGTGTGGAACGTGATTGCTGACGCTCTCTCCCGCTTCCAGTGGCTCCGCGAGCAGCAAGGAATGCGACACCCTTTCCACTGTGGCTCTGGACCCTCGCTTCGCCAGGCTGAGGATTTTGTTGGGGGACTCTGTCGGGAGCGAGGTGGATGGCATATTCTCAGGTCTGGCGGAGGTGGGGGTCACGGGGGGAATGGGGTTGGCATTCTGCGGAGGATCGTAGGGGCAACCTTGATTTATTTTGATTCCCTCCGGGAGTAAGGGGGCTCCGGTTTGGGAGCGGCCGGAGTACTGACTGCCCTTTCTTTTGGTGCGAGGCGGTTGGTTGGGAGGATGTTGGTCGGGATTTCCTGCTTTGAGGGATTGTTTCGGGTTGGTGGTGGACTGCGGTGTCTGAGGTTCGGCGCCCAGCTTCTGGCCCCATGTTTTTGGAACTGTTGGATGTTTTACTCGGCGTTTGTCGTGATCTTTTTGAGGTCGTGATTGTTTAGAGTTGCGTTTGCTTTTGCCTTTTATGGTGTCCTGAGGGTGGGTGAGCTGGTTGCTCCTAACTCTCAGATACATTCTGCTTTGCGCATGTTTCTCTGTCAGCCGATGAGGTGAGGTTTTTGATTGTCAGGTACAGGACGGACCGCTTGGGTAGGGGCGTTCTTATTACTTAAATGCGATTGGGGTGATCGGGTGTCCTTTGGGCCTCACGCGGGAGTATTTGGCTATTCGGCCGGATTTCACTGACTCTTTTTGATTTATATTGATGGGGTTCCTTTGACTTGATACCAATTTCCGACAGTTTTTAAGTGCTGCGTTCAGGTTTTGGGTTATGAACCGGGGTTGTTTGCCTCCCATTCTTTTCGTATAGGCGCGGCGACTGTGGCTGCGGGTGCTGGCGCGTCGGACGGCATGATTCAGCGTCTGGGTAGGTGGGATCAGATCGCTTTCGCTCTTGGGTTCGTCCTAACCTTTTATAATTTCAGGTGCTTCCCCAAGGATGGTCTGGAGATTGGGTCATTCCTTCGTGCATTGGGCGGCCATGCGGGCTGAGCATCGGCCGCATGGCAAAAATCTTGGTTTCCCGGCGGAGGTAGCGGAGATTCGCTGGTCGGAAATCCAGGGTTTGCGTTGGGCTCGGGTGTCGAAGGAATGCAATGTTTTGGCTGGGAGGGTTCCCAGGGAGGTTATTTTGGTTGTTCACGCTGGGGGAAATGACTTGGGGACGGTGCGTTCGGTTGTTCTGTTTTGGGCTATGAAGCTGGATCTGGCCCGCTGTTTTGCTAAATTTGGGGGATTGTCGCTGGTGTGGTCCGACATTATTTCTCAACCTCGTTGGGAGGAGATGGCGGCGCCACGGGCCATTGACAGGGCCAGGAAGAGGGTTAGCAGGGAGGTTTCTAAATTTGTTCGGCAGTTAGGGGGGTTTCAGTCCGTCACACAGAGTTGGAAGGCGACAATCGGAATGTGATTCGCGGTGATGGAGTCTGTTTGACGGACATTGGTTTGGATATATTTTTAACTGGTTTGATGTCGGGGATCGAGGAGGCGCTGTCTGCGGTGGGGCGCAGGGGCAGCCATTAGGAGACCATGGTGCCCCTGGCATTGGCGTGGTTCCTGGACAGCGGTGCTTTTAAATGGTTAAGCCGCCTTCGGGTGAGGCATTTAACGAGACGAGCCCCGCTTTGATCTCGGTCAGGCGGGGTGACGAGCTCCTGGTTTTGGATCGGTGAACTGCCTATTACATGGGTAATAGGGCGGATAACGGAGGAAAAGCACTGCCGGATTACATGGTGGAAATATTTAATAAAGCTGTGGCCCTTTCCAGTTAAGAACGTGTTGTGTCTTCTTTATATTTAAGGGGTATGGGTCAAGGAGGTCCCAGGTTTAAGCAGTCATGTGAAACTGGTGGCAGGGCACACCGGGGGGCTCACTGAGCCAGCTAAAACCGGGCCCCCGCAGACCCTCGGGCAGTGCCCGATGAGTCAGTCCGCTCCAGTCCCTGTCGATCTGCACGTACGCACGGCACTGGCTGCCATATGCCTCCTGCTCTCTCCGGGCACTCCCGTCCACCTGAGAAGTGTGGTGTCACGTGACACTCAGCAGTGCACGCCTTTCCGGATTCTCCTTCTCCCTTGGATTTGGCGGTGCAGCTTATCGGCTGGCTGGGAAATATTACGGGCTCAAATTTGAAATTTGCGACCCTAAAACAATTGCGCCCGGTGCTACCGCCCCGCTGCCCCCCCACGCTACGCCACTGCAGCTATGTAAATTCACTCATGTCATACCTTCATGAAGCAGCACATATAGCTCAGAAACAAACAGGGTTATTCAGAGAGCGTGTAAAGCAGGAGAATGACTGGAGAATGGAAAATTCTAGGTCAAAATAGCCGATTTGGAAAGTGAGATGAATGGGAGAATGTTTCTGGTTTGGCTATTTTGAACTAGAATTTTTCATTCTCCAGTCATTCTCCTGCTTTTCACCTCTCTCTGAATAACCCTGATAGTGAAAAACAACAGAAGAAGCAAGCCGGGTGTTACAAGCGTAGAATCAAGGGTACACATCTCAACATGGAGATCGAGTGCTTCTAGCAAACAAAAGTTAAAGAGGAATCTTGCAGATAAGTGGGATCCAACTGTTTACACTGTGAAGGATCGGAATCTACAAACCAATATATACAAACTGATCGATGAAGAAGGCAAATCAAAAGTAGTTCATTGAAATCTTATGCTCGATATAAGTTTCTTCCCAGTTGAACCACTTCAAAGTGTTGAGAAGATACAGTCCAACGTTGAAGATACAGAGTATGAGTCTTGTTCATTTGAGTTGTTTGACCAATTGGAAGAGGAAAGTTCTGATAGCTGGGAAGAAACTGGAAACCAAGATTTTGCAGATGACAATGTTTCAGAATCTGATCGCTCAGAGTATAGTGAAAGAACTGATTATGAACAGAGTCCGGAAGAGCATGAAATTGAGAACATTGAAGCTCGTTCTGATCAAATACCAAGTGCAGAGGCTGAACCTCCTGTCAATGAACTCCGTTCATTATTTTAACATTAAATGTTTCCAAAATTTCTAATATAGTATACCAAAGAAAGGGTATATGTTATATGTGTAAGAAATGTCTAAACAATTTGTGAATTTCATGCAAAGTATTCTGTACCAGACCATTGTATGTTGTTCTAAGGATATCTAGGACTTGATCAATCTTGGGTGTTCCTTAATCTATAAAGTAGGTAACTTTATGTTGAACTGCGGATACTTTTCATTTAAGTCTGGTTCAGTAGGACCATTGTGTGTTAAATGGTCAGGATATTACCGAAATTCAAGAGGGGTGAATGTAACCGATGTAAATATATGTGTGTCTCTTTAAGAGCACAGTATGTGTTAACTCCTCTAATATCCCCCATTTTAGAGAAACTCCTATAGTATTGTAAATGTCTCGCCCTAAGGAAGCTTTTGGTTTGTTTTTATTGTTAATTTGAGGAGCCGTTTAAGAGGGGATTCTAATATGCTAATGAGGTATGAGCTCATCCCCTGTCAGCCTGGGCTTTTCAGAGCACGAGGAGCTGCTTGGAGGTAGGAGGCTCTCAGATTCACATTCCTTAGAGGGTTAAACCGATGTAAACGTTTTCAACCTGTTTCCATGTTTTACATTTAACCTTTTATATACGTTTTACCCAGGTATGATTGATTTGTTTTATTCTCATTTTTATGTTTTATTTGTATTATTTTATTGTATTGTAATGCGACTATATCACCCAGTATCCTCAGAGCATGAGGAGCTGCTTGGAGGTGGAAGTTGCAGAGGATGTTTTCATGCCGTGTTATTTATATGTGTTTTACCCAGATTAAAGCCGCATGTTCCCAGCGATCCAGTTGTCGGTCTCATCCTTGGTGCACAACAACACACAAAACACAATGCAGAGTCCAATATGAACGGGCAGCGAAGGTGTAGGCCGGTTACACTCAGCACTGCATGGCTCGGTCATCCCATGGAGGATCGCACTTTGCAGCCCCGTCAACGTGTGTCCTAGCGTGTGGCCGTCCCCAACGCTGCATCACAACGCTGCGACGGACGGCACGTCCGTATGGGCGCACAAAGTGCGCTCGTCTGACCCCCAGCCTTACTCCGTCAATAAGGCCTCCCCTTGGGTGATATTAGGCAGCATAGCACATGCCAGGATTATTAAAGCAGCTTCTGGCAGTTCTATAGGTCGGAGAAACGACTAGGAAAATTAAAGAATTACCCAACATAAATCGACTATACGCACTGACAAGACGCATTTAATTTTTCTATATGTATCATACTTGCTTTGTGATTAAAGAGACAGATGGGAGACTAAAGAGTTAACAACACAAACTCCACCCTTGTTATCTAATGACTGGGAGTATGATTTGGTCCATTTAAGGAACTGCATTACTATGTACATTTATGCATGATAAAGGTCTTGTAGGAGCGAAACGTTGCATTTTTACCTGCTGTATCATTCGTTCTTCAATAAACTTTGGGTTGGAGATCTCTGTGTTGCACGCTTGTGGATTTATGGCTGTTCTTTGAGGTTTGGACGGACCTCGCTGGCGTTTGCACCAGGACTTCTCCACTAGCCTGACGGAGCTCTCCCTGGGAAGGTACATCACGCTTTCTAGGTTTTGATCTCCAGCTTTTGGCGGTTGGTACTGCAGGGCCCCTCCAGACATCTGAACCTCATTTTGAGAATCCCAAATGTTCTCAATGACACTTTGAGATGTTTGATGTGCTGCATTATATGCCTCCTGCTCCAGGCCTTCGAAGGATGTAATGAGCGATGGCCTAAGCGGGTATCTTGAATCGCCTAACAGGTGTTACACAAAACACATTAACATTCACTTTACTGACAGTAAATACTTTGCAATATGATGTAATTATCAACACTGCATGAAATGACCCTCAGAATCCTGCATTCTTAAAGTCCTCCAAGGTGCCATATCAGGCATGTTTTGATGCACATATATGAATTAAGACTGATGGGCATTGCATGTAGTGATGGGCCAAACACCCCCTTGTTCGGTTCGCATTCGAACGTCGGAAAAAGTTTGACCGCGATTCGGACACAATGCAAGTCAATGGGGCTCAAAATTCGATTAAATTAAAAAATGAAGGTCCCCTCAAGAGGGCATATATGCAAGATATTGGTCATAAAAGGTGTATGGGGGTCCGGGTACTGCCCTGGGGGACAGGAAACAATGAAAAACAATTTAAAAAAAAAACAATTTTTAACCCTTTCACTGCTGAGTAGGGATGAGCCAAACACTCCCCGAGTTCGGTTCGAGCCCGAACCCGAACTTCCCATTTGTTCGGGTCCGAACCTGAACCGAACTTGAACCCAACGCAAGTCAATGGGGCTGAAAATTCGGTTTTTGGAGTGTCCTCCAAGAGGGCATATATGCAAGATATTTGCCATAAAAGGTGTATGGGGGTCCGGGTAGTGCCCTGGGGGACAGGAAACAAGGAAAACCAAATTTTTTTAAAAAAAGGTTTTTAACCCTTTCACTGCTGAGCTCATTTTACCGCCTTTGCACAGATTTAAACGCGATTTGAAGCCATGGGAAATGTTTTACCACCAACGAGTGGGAAAAATTACTATCTTAACAATCACTTGTGTGAGCATTAACGTTTGCTGCAGTGTTCACCGCACATTCCTATTTAGGGAAGCCGACCCCCGACTCACTGACGCAACCATCAATCACTCTCACCTTACAGTCCTCTCCTCCTGTTTCCAACCCCAACCCTCCCAGATTGTGAGTTCCTACGGGAATAGGCCCTCATCTCCTCCTGTACTGTTTGTCAAATGTTGTTCAATGTATTGTAACCCTGTCTATACTGTGCTTATTGTACAGCGCTGCGGAATATGCTGGCGCTTTATAAATAAAGAATAATAATAATATTACAATCCAAATGAGTTAAGTAACCCGTTAGTGTTTGGTATCTTGTGCTTTTCAGCGCGAGGTCACTGTACTTTGCGCTCCCTATACTTAACATGGGGAGCGCAAAGTGTTAATAAGCGCTGGATTACTAAGTCCCAGCGCTGATTAACGTCCGGTTGTGTTTAGCGCAAAGTTAACCCCAGCCAGGACTTGGTGTTAACGGATTCCACTTCTGCAGAATCCATTAACACCAGCCAAAAAATTAAATCAGATACTCACCCTGTGTCCTGCGGCGAGGACCGCCTTCTCCATTCGGCGGGAGCAGGGAAGGACTGGGGGGGGGGAGTCCCCCTGGTCTCTCCCTGCGTATCACTACGCGGACCCAGACACAGGTTTTGGGGGGGCATTCTACCAATTTTGGCCAAGAGCTAATGTTGGGTTCGCAGTGACAGGTGGATATATTTGCCCCCAGCTCACATGGATATATTTGCCCCCAGCTCTCACCTCCTCTGCTGTCAGGCCCCTCCGCAGCCGCTCCAAGTACCCGCCAGCCGCTTTTCTCCCTACGAGCGGCCGCCGGCATGCAGCTTGGCCGCTCGCCGGGAACCACCAGACCAGCGCAGCCACGTTCTCGCGAGATCGCGGAGTTCACGTGAACTCCGATCTCATGCGCTGATCAGGTGGTTCCCATCCCAGGTGAGCGGCCAGGCTACATGCCAGCCGTGGCGGCCGCTCGTAGGGAGAAAAGTGATTTTCTCGGGGGGCCCCCCTGGATCCGCGGACTGGCCGGATCTCGCGAGGTGAAATCCGGCTGGTCATGTGACCGGCAGGGGGGGAACTCAATGGAGTCCTATGGACTCCATCGAGTGGATGCTCGTGGCTGCGCTCAGCACGGCTGTGAGCATCCAGGATTTTTACGTGCAGTAACAATGCAAGCAGTATTTTTTGCGCCTGCATTGTAATCCAGTGTTAAAACGCGGGCGCAAGGGGGAAAACTGCGGGCACAGTTTTTCCTCCCTTACGCCCGTGTTTTAACGCTGAGAACATAATTTAACCCAAGGTGAGGGAAATGTTTTAGCAACAAGGTGTGGGAAATGTTTAATCCCATACAATGTTAAAAATATTCCCGCTTTAATTCAATATCTAATAAACCGTTGCGTATAATATTCTGCAGTAACGAGTCTCTTTATTTATAGATTTTTTTAGGCTCTTAAGCAGTTTTACATTTTTTTTATATATATATGTATAATTTTTTTTTTTCAAACTTTCCTCGAACGGCCCAAAATGTTCGAAGTTCATGAATTTGTGAACGGCCAATGTTTGAATCGAACTGATTTGAACTGGTAGCCCAACCCTAATTGCATGATAAATGCCACCCAACAGCATGTAGAATCATTACTATGCCGTTAATTAATGCAATAGGAAAGCCTGGTGAGCCGCAATAACTTCCCTGCTGCAACATATAAATAATACATGGTTCTGGGTAAGACTGATCCATGTGCTCCTCTCTGCAAGATCTAGCATAAGTTTTCCCTTTACAAATGGTCCTGATGGTCAAACGAATACTCAAATGCCTACATACAAAGATTTAACCCCCCCCCCCACCGCATCATATGTTTAAATTTCTGCTACATATCCTAATTAGGATATATTTATATATATATATATATATGTGTATTTATTATTGCAGAAGCCACCTGCACATCACAGCAATTCAATGAATTGCATCCCAGAGCTCCTGTGCCACATTCCCCATATGCAGCAAGGAACTCTGGGTAGGATATGCAAATGACCTCTGTCCCACTTTTTTGCATCCTGGATCTGTAATTACACAGAACCCTAAATTCAATGCTATGTCACACCGTGGCTTTCTAGCAGAGATAAGGTTATGCAACTGGTCAAAACCGCTCCTAGGACAGCGCTGTTTCGGGTTTGTTGAACCTTCATCAGCAGAAGGTAGGCATGATGACCAGTTGCATAAACCTTATCTCTGCTACAAAGTAGGGATAGACCGATATATCGGTTTAGCCGATTATCGGCACCGATATTCAGAAAATTACTGATATCGGTATCGGCATTTTATTTGCCAATATTGCCGATATTTGGACAAGTTGTTTCACTGCAGCTGCGACACGCAAGATCCCACAGAACTGTACGAATCCGGGGCTTCTCCCACATCGGGCTGTAAGCCCTCACTGCAGAATGACTCCTGCTCACTGACCGTATTGTGCATGAGCGTGATGGCAACAGAAATGGGGCTTCCATCCCATCTGGCAGGGAATTCCCTATACAGGAGATGCAGGGTCTATTTCCTACAGCAGGGTCCAGCAACCTGGGACCTCCAGATGTTTTGGAACTGGATTTCCCATGAGGCTCCAAGAACCCAATGAGAAGATGAGCATCATAGCAGATGTAATTCCAAAACTTGGGGCAATATTACAAAGTGACTGCTTAACCAGAGCTGTAATATAACTTTGTAATATAACCCTTGGAGGGCCAAGGTTGCTAAACCCCTTATATACAGGATCATATGAGGGATGTTTAAGAAAGCCAAAGACACCGTCTGATTGTTTGTAAAAAAAATAAAAGATTAAGTAAAATAAAAATTCTTATTAAATTGAATAAATGAAGTGGACGTGGTGCAATGTTTACATGTTAAACACATTGGGCTATATACAATCTTTGCGCAAAAACGCTCACGCAAAGCGTGAAGTTTTGCGCCAAGCGTTAAACGTTTGCGTGCGCAAATCACCGCTGGAATTACAATCCTCGCGCATTTTGGATCCGATCAATAACGCGTGTAAACCGGATGCGCCCAAATGCTCGCGCAGTACCGTTGCGCGCAGAAATCAGTGTGCTTACTGTCATTTTTTTTCACGCAATTCAGCCAATCAGAATTAAGAACCACAATCACAAGTCAATCTGAGCATATATGCTGCAGCAATAATACATGCACGCACAACTTCTCCATTTTATTGGTTTGGGTATGTGTAGAATGTGTAACTATACTTTGCTGCATTTTTTTTGGCTGGTGTATTTGGTTTCGGCCAGGATGTTCAGATTTGCCGTTACCACCAGCTTTTAGGAGTTGCTAAAATTATACGCACAAACGCTGTGCGTTACAAACTGCGCATAGATTGTGCGCTGGTATGCGGATGTTACAAACGCATTTGCGCTCACAATGTTAAGTATAGATCGCGCAACATACAATAAGCTCACGCAGGTTTCGCAGGTTCACCCGCGGTAGATGATTACGTGCGTTTGTTGCACTGTCTATGTAATATGGCATTCGGCGTAAAGGGTTTTGCCCCTCGCGGTAAATGTTTTTTGCACCAGTGGAAACGTTTGCACAAAGATTGTTGTTTAGGCCATTGAGTTCATGGCATAGTCAGATTTGTGCTTTTTTTTTCAGAACTTTAACTTTACAGAATATCGGCACCAAATATCGGCTATCGGCCAGAAAAGCTGCCGATTAATCTATATCCGTATTGGCCCTGAAAAAATGATCGGTCTATCCCTACTACAAAGCCACGGTGTGTCATAGCATTGAATTTAGGGTTCTGTGTAATTATAGATCCAGGATACATAAAAGTGGGACAGAGGTCATTTGCATATCCTACCCAGAGTTCCTTGCTGCATATGGGGAATGTGGCACAGGAGCTCTGGAATGCAATTCATCGAATTGCTGTGATGTGCAGGTGGCTTCTGCAATAATAAACACACTTATTATAGTGTGGAGGCTTTTTATCTCACTTTTAGTCCTTCACCACAACATTATATAATCTATATATATATAAACGCGAAAGTCCTGACTGACTGACTGACTCATCAACGCCCAGCTGAAACCGTTTAACCTAGGAACGTGAAATTTTGAAGGTGCACTGTTTTTATGATGTTGGCCCCCCCTAAGGAAGGATTTTTGGAAACTCCGCCCCTAAGGGGGTGAAAAAGGGGGTTGAATATTTTAAACAGGATACCTATAGCTCAAAAACAGAAGATGCTACAGATGTGAAAATCGGTATTTAGATTCTTCTTGAAAAATAAAAAAAACACGTATTTTACAGTTTTTTTCAAAAATTCAACTGGGGGTGAAAAAAGGGGGTTGAGTATTTAAAATATTTTAAACAGGATACCTATATCTTAAAAACAGAAGATGTTACATACGTGAAAATCGGTATTTAGATTCATCTTGACAAATAAAAAAACACGTATTTTACCATTTTCTGAAAATTCCTTGGGGGGGCAAAAAGGGGGGTTGAATACTTTTATCATAAATGCGAACGTCCTGACTGACTGACTCATCAACGCCCAGCTGAAACCATTTAACCTAGGAATGTGACATTTTGAAGGTGCACTGTTTTTATGATGTAGGCACCCACTAAGGAAGGATTTTTGGAAAATCCACCCATAAGGGGGTGAAAAAGGGGGTTGAATATTTTAAACAGGACACCTGTATCTCCAAAACAGACGATGTTACAGACGTGAAAATTGGTATTTAGATTCGTCTTGAAAAATAAAACAACACGTATTTTACCATGTTCTGAAAATTCCTTGGGTGGCAAAAAACGGGGGTTGAATACCTTTATCAGTATACCTATATTTCAAAAATCGAAGATGTTACGGGTGTGAAATTTGGTATTTATAATCTTCGTGAAAAAAAAAAATGTTTTTTGCCATTTTCCACAAATCCAATGGGGGGGGGTTGGCGGAAAGGGGTCTGAATATTTTTATCATTATATACATAGATACAGAAAAAATGGCGTCACGCCCATACTCACCGGAGCGGCAGCAACTGCCAGGAGTAACAGCCCAGTCAATGTATAAAACATAACAAGGAAAAAGAGTGTCATCTGCGCTCGTTTCTATGTGTTCCATGTACAACAAAAATGGAGGTTTTTGTTTGTTTCAATGGCCATTGCAACGTAAGCCCACTCGTCACTTCAAGGCACCTCTTTAGAGTGGGTACCTAACAATTGTAACCAAAAGGCCGCTCTACTGAGCAGCTCCAAGCCCCTCCAGCTGCTTTTCAGCCAAGGAGAGACAAAGATGGTGGGTTTTATTTATACACGCACCAAACACTTCCCAGTTGGGATCAAAAACAAAAACATGGAAAGAGGAACAGCTGCAGAACGACGGACTGGTGTTACAAGCATGATATACATAAATACAGAAAAAATGCCATCGCGCCCAAACTCACCGGAGCGGCAGCAACTGCCAGGAGTAACAGCCCATTCAATGTCAACACCAGCACTTAAAAGAAGATCAGCACACTATTCTTCATCATCATTTTTTGAGTATTCCATCACTATATACTTGAGCACTTTTTGCACATTTGACCTGGACTTTACTCTATGCACTTTCATTGACTTTTTAACAATAATTTTACTTTTATGGTTTACCAATTTTTATTGAATTTTTTATTGAATTTTACACTGTTTTTATGGATTTTACACATCCATTGATTTATTAACCTATTAATTGCACTATATGCGCCGTATGGTTTTCCGCTTTTTACGATATATAATATGTCTGGGTCATATAATAAAATATGGCTTCAAAACGCATTTAAACATGATGAGCGAAACCGGTAAAAATGACCTCAGCACAGGGGCGTGAAATGGCTCAGCAGCGAAAGGGTTAACGTCCCTGATTTACTAATAAGATTGTAATATGGGCCATATAGTATGATTGACAATTTAATTTAAATATATATTAGCTCTAAAAGTGAATGGTGGAGAATTGTGGCAGCAGGTGCGTGGGGTGAAATCCATGGTGTTTGATTGGCTGCCGCCCATCTGTTTCTGTATCATGGAAGTGCCTGTTTTCAAGATCTGAACCTACGAGGAGGTGCGTAGGATGACATTTCAGTGAAATAAATAGAATATTATTCCTTGGCTTTAAATTCTGACGTTCTTCTCACGTCGGAAAAGGGTGCATGTTGGCATGGTAACGATTAATAACTGTACCACGAGAATCTGTTGAACAACATTTTAAGCAATTTCAGTCTCAGTGTCTCAAAGCAAACTTTACACAAAGCATGGAAAAATCTGAGACCTGGTCAGAAACTGCGTCACATTTGTAGCGCTGCTTTAACCCTTTCGCTGCTGAGGCTTTTCCCGCCTCTGTGCTTAGGTCATTTTTACCGGTTTCGCTCATCATGTTTAAACGTGTTTTGAAGCTTATTTTATTATATGACCCAGACATATTATATATCGTTCTTTCCGTGAGACTCGGCAGATTCATAATATGTCATTATTATATGTATACATTATGTCATGTCTGTATATTATAACAAAAAATGCAATAAAATCTGAATTTTCAATAATGTACAACGTGTAAAGTGGTTTTTTTTCACATTTTAACATGCGAGCAATTGCGGTTATATTTTGTATGGGGTGCGCTTGTTAAAAAAAATTATAAAAGGGGTCTCGTTACTTTTCTTTGGGAAACTTTTTCTATTTTTAACAAACGAACTGCATACAAAAATCGTTAGTGCAGCATCATTGTTCACATTACAATTGAAATGGGAACAATATTGCTACATTAACCAAAAAAAAAAACTTGTCCATTTTTTTAAAATTTATTATTATTATTTTTAATATATTTTCTTTTCTTTAATTGATACAGGGTCATGTTTGGTATTGTTGGAAAGACCATGCTCTGGCCGATCCAACAGTACCAAACATTAACCCCTAGCTGCCACGGATCAGGAGATAGGGGTTCATTGGAACCCCCTATCTCTACCATTGGTGGCAGTTAGGGGTTAACTCCAGGACTGGAGTCATCGCGCTATGCACAATGACGCCAGTCATCAGGGGGCATTCCCGGAAGCTTGGCCAACATCCAAGATGTCGGCCAGCTCCAGGAGAGGATCATGATTCGGCGCCGAATCGTGATCCGGCACCCAAGGGGTTAAAGGCAGGCACGGTTTGGAAGGGCAGGCTGTGCCCTTCCAAACCGTGCCTGCCTTCAGCCGCTGGACCTCGGCGATCAGGAGGGAGAAAGGTCCGAAGGACCTCCCCCCTCCCTTTCAGGCACCTCCTCCATTCTCGCGAGGGGTGGCGCCTGAAATAGATGTCAGCGCCGCCGCAATGACATCTATCTTCCGCCCGGGTTCCCGGAGTGCCGGACTGACATGCTAGATGTCAGCCCGCACCGAGGGGGCCAGCAATCAGCCGGAATCCCGGCTGATTGCTGCCTCCTGTGCTAGGACGCGCTCAGCGTGGCAGGACGCCCTGAGCGTGTCCTTAGCAGCCAAGTGGCTAAAGACTTTATTCTGGTGCATTGAATTATTGCTGCCACCAGAGGGAGACAGAGTGGAGACCTTATGGACTATGCTGGACAGAGCGGACTCCATCTCCCATCGCCCTTTGCGTGAGGACAGGAAGTGGGTGGTACAAAGAAGAGGATATACTGGGGAGCCTCGCGTTTGGCGCGCAGAGAGTGAGCGGAGCAGTGAAAGGTGGAGGACGCACGTTGGAGCTGTCAGGGATCGCAACCAGGCTGGAGTGCAGACGCTGTCTTACTGGTGCTGGAGATCGGGACAGAAATCGTGCTGTGACCTACCTACCCAGCGCTGAGAAATCAGGAGGACAAGCTGGTTCCAGCAGGACCCCGCGTTAGGAGGCCGCGCCGATCGATTGGTAGTGCAGGCAGCGGATCGATTGTTCCAGTTGCGGAGATTTGGCAAGCGGGGAGCAGATTCAGTGGCACATTTGGTCGAAGGCATCGAGTGCAGGACAGTTTCGTTCAACGGATGGGTGAGAGGCCTCCAGGCCCACAGTTCCAAAACAGAAATGCACGCTCGCAATATTGTTTAAATTCACAGGGCCCCAACGGTGACTAGTCGAAGATTGCTCTTTTCATTCACTGGCCAGTCGAATACAGTACCCGGGTACCCTAAACTTTGTATCTATATATTGTGAGCTATTTTGCGTGACTTACACTCCAAAACTGAGGGGGGTTAACCATTCTTTTTCCACCGCGTGTTTTTCCTGCGTGACGCATCCTGTAAATTCATTCAACACGCATTTATATTCTATGACACTTTATCTTTTAGTAAAGTAAATAAAACTAGAAAATCCACAACACTGCAGGTGTGTAAAAATTCCTAGTGCGGTGAGACAATCCCGAGGTTTATTCAGCTGCTCCTCCGGGTGTGAGCGCTACACGTTCATGAATTTACAATATGAATCCAGAGCCCGGTGTGAATCATATTATAGGCGCAACCCCAACCCTCCTGTACTATGTATGTTTCAATGTTCTTAAAGGCAGGTCATCCCTGCAGCAAGATCCCGCTCCGTGTCTTTGTTTTTGATCCCAAAGTGGATTTTGTTTCTGGGGAAGCACAAATAAAGGCCCACCAGTCTACCTCATGTCTGACAAGCAGCATGAGCAGGTATGGTTTGCTATACAGTAGCCTCTGGTTTCATTTTTGGATAGGACTCGCCCTTATTAGAGGTGCCTTGACGCCATTAATAAGAAACGAAACCTGTTTAGTTTCACACGGTATAATGGGAATAAGTGCAGATGCCAATTTTTTCTTTTATGTTTTACACATGTTGTTGGGCTGGATGCACTTGGTGGTTGCAGCCACCCCATCGGGGAATAGGCGCGACCCCACCCCTCCTGTACTAAATATTATTATTATCATCTGGGTTTGGAGACATTGCTCATTACTGAATCATTTATTATCTGGGTTGGGAGACATTGCTCATTACTGAATCATTAATATTATTATCTGGGTTTGGAGACATTGCTCATTACTGAATCATTATTATTATTATCTGGGTTTGGAGACATTGCTCATTACTGAATCATTAATATTATTATTATCTGGGTTTGGAGACATTGCTCATTACTGAATCATTATTATCTGGGTTGGGAGACATTGCTCATTACTGAATCATTAATATTATTATTATCTGGGTTTGGAGACATTGCTCATTACTGAATCATTAATATTATTATTATCTGGGTTTGGAGACATTGCTCATTACTGAATCATTATTATTATTATCTGGGTTTGGAGACATTGCTCATTACTGAATCATTATTATTATTATTATTATCTGGGTTTGGAGACATTGCTCATTACTGAATCATTATTATTATTATCTGGGTTTGGAGACATTGCTCATTACTGAATCATTAATTATTATTATCTGGGTTTGGAGACATTGCTCATTACTGAATCATTATTATTATTATCTGGGTTTGGAGACATTGCTCATTACTGAATCATTATTATTATTATCTGGGTTTGGAGACATTGCTCATTACTGAATCATTAATATTATTATTATCTGGATTTGGAGACATTGCTCATTACTGAATCATTAATATTATTATTATCTGGGTTTGGAGACATTGCTCATTACTGAATATCATTATTATATCTGGGTTTGGAGACATTGCTCATTACTGAATCATTATTATTATTATCTGGGTTTGAGACATTGCTCATTACTGAATCATTAATATTATTATTATTATTATCTGGGTTAGGAGACATTGCTCATTACTGAATCATTAATATTATATGGTGGGTGGAGGACATTGCTCATTACTGAATCATTAATATTATTATTATTATTATTATCTGGGTTTGGAGACATTGCTCATTACTGAATCATTAATATTATTATTATTATTATTATTATCTGGGTTTGGAGACATTGCTCATTACTGAATCATTAATATTATTATTATTATCTGGGTTTGGAGACATTGCTCATTACTGAATCATTAATATTATTATTATTATCTGGGTTTGGAGACATTGCACATTACTGAATCATTAATATTATTATCTGGATTTGGAGACATTGCTCATTACTGAATCATTAATATTATTATTATCTGGGTTTGGAGACATTGCTCATTACTGAATCATTAATATTATTATTATTATCTGGGTTTGGAGACATTGCTCATTACTGAATCATTAATATTATTATTATTATCTGGTTTGGAGACATTGCACATTACTGAATCATTAATATTATTATCTGGGTTTGGAGACATTGCTCATTACTGAATCATTATTATTAATATTTCTGGGTTGGGAGACATTGCTCATTACTGAATCATTAATATTATTATCTGGGTTTGGAGACATTGCTCATTACTGAATTATTATTATCTGGGATTGAAGACATTGCTCATTACTGAATCATTAATATTATTATTATCTGGGTTTGGAGACATTGCTCATTACTGAATCAATAATATTATTATTATTATCTGGGTTGGGAGACATTGCTCATTACTGAATCATTAATATTATTATTTTATCTGGGTTGGGAGACATTGCTCATTACTGAATCATTAATATTATTATTAATATTATTATCTGGGTTTGGAGACATTGCTCATTACTGAATCATTATTAATATTATTAATATTATTATCTGGGTTTGGAGACATTGCTCTTACTGAATCATTAATATTATTATTATCTGGGTTTAGGGACATTGCTCATTACTGATCATTAATATTATTATTATCTGGGTTTGGAGACATTGCTCATTACTGAATCATTATTATTATTCTCTGATTTGGAGACATTGCTCATTACTGAATCATTAATATTATTATTATCTGGGTTTGGAGACATTGCTCATTACTGAATTACTATTTATTATTATTATCTGGGTTTGGAGACATTGCTCATTACTGAATAATTAATATTATTATTATCTGGGTTTGGAGACATTGCTCATTACTGAATCATTATTATTATTATTATCTGGATTTGGAGACATTGGTCATTACTGAATCATTAATATTATTATTATTATTATCTGGATTTGGAGACATTGCTCATTACTGAATCATTAATATTATTATTATTATTATCTGGTTTTGGAGACATTGCTCATTACTGAATCATTAATATTATTATTATCTGGGTTTGGAGACATTGCTCATTACTGAATCATTAATATTATTATCTGGGTTTGGAGACATTGCTCATTACTGAATCATTATTATCTGGATTTGGAGACATTGCTCATTACTGAATCCTTATCTATACTATAAAAGGATAAGCTAAAAACTGTCCGTCGCCAAAACCTACTGCGCATGCGCGACGGACATTTGAAAGCGGCCGTTAGAACACACAGGTAGCTGCGCGTGCCGGCCGCGTGAAAAAAAAAAAAAAAACGGCACGAGCCGCGCGCAGCTACCCGTGTGTTTACACGGCCAGATGCCCCGATCCTCCAGCGGTGACCGTCCTCCGGCTGCCGCTGGCTGCTCGGCGGCCTCCAGGCTCAGGCGAGCCCCCGGCTTGGTTTGGGCCTACAGGCCCAGCCGAGCCGGGGACTCGCCTAAGCCTAGAGGCCCGCCGAGCAGCCAGCGACAGCCGGAGGACGGTCACCGCTGGAGGATCGGGGCCAAAGTTCCCAAAACATAGTCCCCTAAATCGGCCCCGAGCTCCAGCGGAGACCTCCTCCGGCTGCCGCTGGCTGCTCGGCGGGCCTCTAGGCTTAGGCGAGCCCCCGGCTCGTTTGGGCCTACAGGCCCAGCCGAGCCGGGGACTCGCCTAAGCCTAGAGGCCCGCCGAGCAGCCAGCGACAGCCGGAGGAGGTCACCGCTGGAGCTCAGGGCCTAAATTCCCAAAACATACTCCACCAAATCGGCCCTGAGCTCCAGCGGTGACCTCCTCCGGCCGAGCCAGGCTGCTAGGCGGGCCTCCAGGCTCAGGCGAGCCCCCGGCTTGGTTTGGGCCTACAGGCCAGCCGAGCCGGGGACTCGCCTAAGCCTAGAGGCCCGCCGAGCAGCCAGCGACAGCCGGAGGAGGTCACCGCTGGAGCTCAGGGCCTAAATTCCCAAAACATACTCCACCAAATCGGCCCTGAGCTCTAGCGGTGACCTCCTCCGGCCGAGCAGGCTGCTAGGCGGGCCTCCAGGTTCAGGCGAGCCCCCGGCTTGGCTTGGGCCTACAGGCCCAGCCGAGCCGGGGACTCGCCTAAGCCTAGAGGCCCGCCGAGCAGCCAGCGACAGCCGAGGAGGTCACCGCTGGAGCTCAGGGCCTAAATTCCCAAAACATACTCCACCAAATCGGCCCTGAGCTCCAGCGGTGACCTCCTCCGGCCGAGCAGGCTGCTAGGCGGGCCTCCAGGTTCAGGCGAGCCCCCGGCTTGGCTTGGGCCTACAGGCCCAGCCGAGCCGGGGACTCGCCTAAGCGTAGAGGCCGGCCGAGCAGCCTGCTGCTCGGCCGGAGGAGGTCACCGCTGGAGCTCAGGGCCGATGTTGCCTAACACATACTCACCGACATCGGCCCTTAGCTCCTCCAGCGATGGCGGTCCGCTTGCAGCATCCTCTCTCTCTCCGTTGTTCGCCGGAATGACGTCACGAAAGCCTTTGACCCAGGGTCAAAGGCTTTCGTGACGTCATCCTGGCGAGCAACGGAGAGAGAGAGGACGCTGGAAGCGGGACCGCCATCGCTGGAGGAGCTAAGGGCCGATGTAGGTGAGTATGTGTGGAACCGGTGGAGGACTCGAGGCCGATGTAGGTGAGTATGTGCTCTACACACACACACCCTGCTTGCTCGGCCGGTATCCAAGCTTAGGCGAGCCCCCGGCTTGGCTTGGGCCTAGAGGCCCTGCCGAGCCGGGGACTCGCCTGAGCATGGAGGCCGGTCGAGTTGCATGCTCGGGCGTCCTCCAGGCTCAGGCGAGTCCCCGCTCGGCTGGGCCTCTAGGCCCACGCCAAGCCGGGGGCTCGCCTAAGCTTGGATACCGGCCGAGTAAGCAGGGTGGGTGTGGAGAGCACATACTCACCTACATTAGCCCTGAGCTCCAGCGGTGACTGTCCTCCGGCTGTCGCAGGCTGCTCGGCCGGCCTCCAGGCTCAGGCGAGCCCCCGGCTTGGCTTGGGCCTACAGGCCCAGCCGAGCCGGGGGCTCGCCTAAGCCTGGAGGCCGGCCGAGCAGCCTGCGACAGCCACCGCTGCGGCTCCGGGAATGTAGGGGGATGTTGCCTACACATACTCACCTACATCGGCCCTTAGCTCCTCCAGCGATGGCGGTCCCGCTTCCAGCGTCTTCTCTCTCTCTCCGTTGGTCGCCGGTATGACGTCACGAAAGCCTTTGACCCCGGGGGTCAAAGGCTTTCGTGACGTCATCCTGGCGACCAACGGAGAGAGAGAGAGAGAGAGAGAACGCTGGAAGCGGGACCGCCATCGCTGGAGGGCCGATGTAAGTGAGTATATCCACGAGCTGGGGGCCAATATCCACGTGCTGGGGCAGTATCCATCCACGTGCTGGGGCAGTATCCATCCACGTGCTGGGGCAGTATCCAAGTGCTGGGGCAGTATCCAAGTGCTGGGGCAATATCCAAGTGCTGGGGCAATATCCACATGCTGGGGCAGTATCCACGAGCTGGGGCAATATCCACGTGCTGGGGCAGTATCCACGTGCTGGGGCAGTATCCACAAGCTGGGGCAGTATCCACGTGCTGGGGCAGTATCCACGTGCTGGGCAATATCCACGTGCTGGGGCAATATCCACGTGCTGGGGCAGTATCCACTTGCTGGGCAGTATCCACGTGCTGGGGCAGTATCCACGTGCTGGGGCAGTATCCACGTGCTGGGCAGTATCCATCCACGTGCTGTGGCAATATCCACGAGCTGCGGCAGTATCCACGTGCTGGGGCAGTATCCACGAGCTGGGGCAATATCCACGTGCTGGGGCAATATCCACGTGCTGGGGCAGTATCCACGTGCTGGGGCAGTATCCACGTGCTGGGGCAATATCCACGTGCTGGGGCAATATCCACATGCTGGGGCAGTATCCACGAGCTGGGGCAATATCCACGTGCTGGGGCAGTATCCACGTGCTGGGGCAGTATCCACGTGCTGGGGCAATATCCACGTGCTGGGGCAGTATCCACGAGCTGGGGCAGTATCCGTGCTGGGGCAATATCCACAAGCTGGGGCAGTATCCACGTGCTGGGGCAGTATCCACGTGCTGGGGCAGTATCCACGTGCTGTGGCAATATCCACGAGCTGCGGCAGTATCCACGTGCTGGGGCAGTATCCACGAGCTGGGGCAATATCCACGTGCTGGGGCAATATCCACGAGCTGGGGCAATATCCACGTGCTGGGGCAGTATCCACGTGCTGGGGCAGTATCCACGTGCTGGGGCAGTATCCACGTGCTGGGGCACTATCCACGAGCTGGGGCAATATCCACGTGCTGGGGCAGTATCCACGTGCTGGAGCAGTATCCACGTGCTGGGCAGTATCCATCCACGTGCTGGGGCAATATCCATGTGCTGGGGCAATATCCATGTGCTGGGGCAGTATCCATCCACGTGCTGGGGCAGTATCCATGTGCTGGGGCAGTATCCACGTGCTGGGGCAGTATCCACGTGCTGGGGCAGTATCCACGTGCTGGGGCAGTATCCACGAGCTGGGGCAGTATCCACGTGTTGGGGCATATATACCATGAGCAGGGGCAGTATAAACGCAAAACAGAATAAACGCCACAGAGCCGAGCACAATAAAAACGCCACAGAGCCGAGCACAGTACCATAGACGGCACAGAGCCGAGCACAGTACCATAGACGGCACAGAGCCGAGCACAACAGAATAAACGGCACAGAGCACAGAACCAAGCACAATGCACCACACTTATCAATAGACTGCCCTCTGGGCAGGCTTTACACCTAGTTATTAATATTATCTGGGATTGGAGACATTGCTCTTTGCTGAAACATTAATATTATTATCTGGGTTTGGAGACATTGCTCATTACTGAATCATTAGTATTATTATTATTATCTGGGTTGGGAGACATTGCTCATTACTGAATTACTATTTATTATTATTATCTGGGTTTGGAGACATTGCTCATTACTTAATCAATAATATTATTATTATCTGGGTTTGAGACATTGCTCATTACTGAATCATTATTATTATTATTATATTATTATTATATCTGGGTTGGAGACATTGCTCATTACTGAATCATTAATATTATTATTATTATCTGGGTTTGGAGACATTGCTCATTACTGAATCATTAATATTATTATTATTATCTGGGTTTGGAGACATTGCACATTACTGAATCATTAATATTATTATCTGGATTTGGAGACATTGCTCATTACTGAATCATTAATATTATTATTATCTGGGTTTGGAGACATTGCTCATTACTGAATCATTAATATTATTATTTTATCTGGGTTGGAGACATTGCTCATTACTGAATCATTAATATTATTATTATTATCTGGTTTGGAGACATTGCACATTACTGAATCATTAATATTATTATCTGGGTTTGGAGACATTGCTCATTACTGAATCATTATTATTATTATTATCTGGGTTGGGAGACATTGCTCATTACTGAATCATTAATATTATTATCTGGGTTTGGAGACATTGCTCATTACTGAATTATTATTATCTGGGATTGAAGACATTGCTCATTACTGAATCATTAATATTATTATTATCTGGGTTTGGAGACATTGCTCATTACTGAATCATTAATATTATTATTATTATCTGGGTTGGGAGACATTGCTCATTACTGAATCATTAATATTATTATTATTATCTGGGTTGGGAGACATTGCTCATTACTGAATCATTAATATTATTATTAATATTATTATCTGGGTTTGGAGACATTGCTCATTACTGAATCATTAATATTATTATTAATATTATTATCTGGGTTTGGAGACATTGCTCTTTACTGAATCATTAATATTATTATTATCTGGGTTTAGGGACATTGCTCATTACTGAATCATTAATATTATTATTATCTGGGTTTGGAGACATTGCTCATTACTGAATCATTATTATTATTCTCTGGATTTGGAGACATTGCTCATTACTGAATCATTAATATTATTATTATCTGGGTTTGGAGACATTGCTCATTACTGAATTACTATTTATTATTATTATCTGGGTTTGGAGACATTGCTCATTACTGAATAATTAATATTATTATTATCTGGGTTTGGAGACATTGCTCATTACTGAATCATTATTATTATTATTATCTGGATTTGGAGACATTGGTCATTACTGAATCATTAATATTATTATTATTATTCTGGATTTGGAGACATTGCTCATTACTGAATCATTAATATTATTATTATTATTATTGGTTTTGGAGACATTGCTCATTACTGAATCATTAATATTATTATTATCTGGGTTTGGAGACATTGCTCATTACTGAATCATTAATATTATTATCTGGGTTTGGAGACATTGCTCATTACTGAATCATTATTATCTGGATTTGGAGACATTGCTCATTACTGAATCCTTATCTATACTATAAAAGGATAAGCTAAAAACTGTCCGTCGCCAAAACCCTACTGCGCATGCGCGACGGACATTTGAAAGCGGCCGTTAGAACACACAGGTAGCTGCGCGTGCCGGCCGCGTGAAAAAAAAAAAAAAACGGCACGAGCCGCGCGCAGCTACCCGTGTGTTTACACGGCCAGATGCCCCGATCCTCCAGCGGTGACCGTCCTCCGGCTGCCGCTGGCTGCTCGGCGGCCTCCAGGCTCAGGCGAGCCCCCGGCTTGGTTTGGGCCTACAGGCCCAGCCGAGCCGGGGACTCGCCTAAGCCTAGAGGCCCGCCGAGCAGCCAGCGACAGCCGGAGGACGGTCACCGCTGGAGGATCGGGGCCAAAGTTCCCAAAACATAGTCCCCTAAATCGGCCCCGAGCTCCAGCGGAGACCTCCTCCGGCTGCCGCTGGCTGCTCGGCGGGCCTCTAGGCTTAGGCGAGCCCCCGGCTCGGTTTGGGCCTACAGGCCCAGCCGAGCCGGGGACTCGCCTAAGCCTAGAGGCCCGCCGAGCAGCCAGCGACAGCCGGAGGAGGTCACCGCTGGAGCTCAGGGCCTAAATTCCCAAAACATACTCCACCAAATCGGCCCTGAGCTCCAGCGGTGACCTCCTCCGGCCGAGCAGGCTGCTAGGCGGGCCTCCAGGCTCAGGCGAGCCCCCGGCTTGGTTTGGGCCTACAGGCCAGCCGAGCCGGGGACTCGCCTAAGCCTAGAGGCCCGCCGAGCAGCCAGCGACAGCCGGAGGAGGTCACCGCTGGAGCTCAGGGCCTAAATTCCCAAAACATACTCCACCAAATCGGCCCTGAGCTCTAGCGGTGACCTCCTCCGGCCGAGCAGGCTGCTAGGCGGGCCTCCAGGTTCAGGCGAGCCCCCGGCTTGGCTTGGGCCTACAGGCCCAGCCGAGCCGGGGACTCGCCTAAGCCTAGAGGCCCGCCGAGCAGCCAGCGACAGCCGGAGGAGGTCACCGCTGGAGCTCAGGGCCTAAATTCCCAAAACATACTCACCAAATCGGCCCTGAGCTCCAGCGGTGACCTCCTCCGCCGAGCAGGCTGCTAGGCGGGCCTCCAGGTTCAGGCGAGCCCCCGGCTTGGCTTGGGCCTACAGGCCCAGCCGAGCCGGGGACTCGCCTAAGCGTAGAGGCCGGCCGAGCAGCCTGCTCGGCCGGAGGAGGTCACCGCTGGAGCTCAGGGCCGATGTTGCCTAACACATACTCACCGACATCGGCCCTTAGCTCCTCCAGCGATGGCGGTCCCGCTTGCAGCATCCTCTCTCTCTCCGTTGTTCGCCGGAATGACGTCACGAAAGCCTTTGACCCAGGGTCAAAGGCTTTCGTGACGTCATCCTGGCGAGCAACGGAGAGAGAGAGGACGCTGGAAGCGGGACCGCCATCGCTGGAGGAGCTAAGGGCCGATGTAGGTGAGTATGTGTGGAACCGGTGGAGGACTCGAGGCCGATGTAGGTGAGTATGTGCTCTACACACACACACCCTGCTTGCTCGGCCGGTATCCAAGCTTAGGCGAGCCCCCGGCTTGGCTTGGGCCTAGAGGCCCTGCCGAGCCGGGGACTCGCCTGAGCATGGAGGCCGGTCGAGTTGCATGCTCGGGCGTCCTCCAGGCTCAGGCGAGTCCCCGCTCGGCTGGGCCTCTAGGCCCACGCCAAGCCGGGGGCTCGCCTAAGCTTGGATACCGGCCGAGTAAGCAGGGTGGGTGTGGAGAGCACATACTCACCTACATTAGCCCTGAGCTCCAGCGGTGACTGTCCTCCGGCTGTCGCAGGCTGCTCGGCCGGCCTCCAGGCTCAGGCGAGCCCCCGGCTTGGCTTGGGCCTACAGGCCCAGCCGAGCCGGGGGCTCGCCTAAGCCTGGAGGCCGGCCGAGCAGCCTGCGACAGCCACCGCTGCGGCTCCGGGCCAATGTGGGGATGTTGCCTACACATACTCACCTACATCGGCCCTTAGCTCCTCCAGCGATGGCGGTCCCGCTTCCAGCGTCTTCTCTCTCTCTCCGTTGTCGCCGGTATGACGTCACGAAAGCCTTTGACCCCGGGGGTCAAAGGCTTTCGTGACGTCATCCTGGCGACCAACGGAGAGAGAGAGAGAGAGAGAACGCGGAAGCGGGACCGCCATCGCTGGAGGGCCGATGTAAGTGAGTATATCCACGAGCTGGGGGCCAATATCCACGTGCTGGGGCAGTATCCATCCACGTGCTGGGGCAGTATCCATCCACGTGCTGGGGCAGTATCCAAGTGCTGGGGCAGTATCCAAGTGCTGGGGCAATATCCAAGTGCTGGGGCAATATCCACATGCTGGGGCAGTATCCACGAGCTGGGGCAATATCCACGTGCTGGGGCAGTATCCACGTGCTGGGGCAGTATCCACAAGCTGGGGCAGTATCCACGTGCTGGGGCAGTATCCACGTGCTGGGCAATATCCACGTGCTGGGGCAATATCCACGTGCTGGGGCAGTATCCACTTGCTGGGCAGTATCCACGTGCTGGGGCAGTATCCACGTGCTGGGGCAGTATCCACGTGCTGGGGCAGTATCCATCCACGTGCTGTGGCAATATCCACGAGCTGCGGCAGTATCCACGTGCTGGGGCAGTATCCACGAGCTGGGGCAATATCCACGTGCTGGGCAATATCCACGTGCTGGGGCAGTATCCACGTGCTGGGGCAGTATCCACGTGCTGGGGCAATATCCACGTGCTGGGGCAATATCCACATGCTGGGGCAGTATCCACGAGCTGGGGCAATATCCACGTGCTGGGCAGTATCACGTGCTGGGGCAGTATCCACGTGCTGGGGCAATATCCACGTGCTGGGGCAGTATCCACGAGCTGGGGCAGTATCCACGTGCTGGGGCAATATCCACAAGCTGGGGCAGTATCCACGTGCTGGGGCAGTATCCACGTGCTGGGGCAGTATCCACGTGCTGTGGCAATATCCACGAGCTGCGGCAGTATCCACGTGCTGGGGCAGTATCCACGAGCTGGGGCAATATCCACGTGCTGGGGCAATATCCACGAGCTGGGGCAATATCCACGTGCTGGGGCAGTATCCACGTGCTGGGGCAGTATCCACGTGCTGGGGCAGTATCCACGTGCTGGGGCACTATCCACGAGCTGGGGCAATATCCACGTGCTGGGGCAGTATCCACGTGCTGAGGCAGTATCCACGTGCTGGGGCAGTATCCATCCACGTGCTGGGGCAATATCCATGTGCTGGGGCAATATCCATGTGCTGGGGCAGTATCCATCACGTGCTGGGGCAGTATCCATGTGCTGGGGCAGTATCCACGTGCTGGGGCAGTATCCACGTGCTGGGGCAGTATCCACGTGCTGGGGCAGTATCCACGAGCTGGGGCAGTATCCACGTGTTGGGGCATATATCCATGAGCAGGGGCAGTATAAACGCAAAACAGAATAAACGCCACAGAGCCGAGCACAATAAAAACGCCACAGAGCCGAGCACAGTACCATAGACGGCACAGAGCCGAGCACAGTACCATAGACGGCACAGAGCCGAGCACAACAGAATAAACGGCACAGAGCACAGAACCAAGCACAATGCACCACACTTATCAATAGACTGCCTCTGGGCAGGCTTTACACCTAGTTATTAATATTATCTGGGATTGGAGACATTGCTCTTTGCTGAAACATTAATATTATTATCTGGGTTTGGAGACATTGCTCATTACTGAATCATTAGTATTATTATTATTATCTGGGTTGGGAGACATTGCTCATTACTGAATTACTATTTATTATTATTATCTGGGTTTGGAGACATTGCTCATTACTTAATCAATAATATTATTATTATCTGGGTTTGGAGACATTGCTCATTACTGAATCATTATTATTATTATTATTATTATTATTATTATTATTATCTGGGTTTGGAGACATTGCTCATTACTGTATCATTAATATTATTATCTGGGTTTAGGGACATTGCTCATTACTGAATCATTATTATTATTCTCTGGATTTGGAGACATTGCTCATTACTGAATCATTAATATTATTATTATCTGGGTTAGGAGACATTGCTCATTACTGAATCATTAATATTATTATTATCTGGGTTTGGAGACATTGCTCATTACTGAATTACTATTTATTATTATTATCTGGGTTTGGAGACATTGCTCATTACTGAATCATTAATATTAATATTATTATCTGGGTTGGGAGACATTGCTCATTACTGAATCATTAATATTATTATTATTATCTGGTTTTGGAGACATTGCTCATTACTGAATCATTAATATTATTATCTGGGTTTAGGGACATTGCTCATTACTGAATCATTATTAATATTATTATCTGGGTTTGGAGACATTGCTCATTACTGAATCATTAATATTATTATCTGGATTTGGAGACATTGCTCATTACTGAATCATTAATATTATTATTATTATCTGGGTTGGGAGACATTGCTCATTACTGAATTAATATTATCTGGATTTGGAGACATTGCTCATTACTGAATTATTAATATTATTATTATTATTATTATTATTATTATCTGGATTTGGAGACATTGCTCATTACTGAATTATTATTATTATTATTATTATCTGGATTTGGAGACCTTGCTTATTACAGAATCATTAATATTATTATCTGGGTTTGGAGACATTGCTCATTACTGAATCATTAATATTATTATTAATATTATTATCTGGGTTTGGAGACATTGCTCATTACTGAATCATTAATATTATTATCTGGGTTGGGAGACATTGCTCATTACTGAATCATTAATATTAATATTAATCTGGGTTTGGAGACATTGCTCATTACGAATCATTATTATTATTATTATCTGGGTTTGAGACATTGCTCATTACTGAATCATTATTATTATTATTATCTGGGTTTGGAGACATTGCATTACTATTATTTTATCATATATTTCTGGGTTTGGAAATTATTGCTCATTACTGATCATTATTATTATTATTATCTGGGTTTGGAGACATTGCTCATTACTGAATCATTATTATTATTATTATCTGGGTTTGGAGACATTGCTCATTACTGAATCATTATTATTATTATTATCTGGGTTTGGAGACATTGCTCATTACTGAATCATTATTATTATTATTATCTGGGTTTGGAGACATTGCTCATAACTGAATCATTAATATTATTATTATTATTATCTGGATTTCGAGACATTGCTCATTACAGAATCATTAATATTATTATCTGGGTTTGGAGACATTGCTCATTACTGTATTATTATTATTATCTGGATTTGGAGACATTGCTCATTACTGAATCATTAATATTATTATCTGGTTTTGGAGACATTGCTCATTACTGAATCATTAATATTATTATTATTATTATTATCTGGGTTTGGAGACATTGCTCATTACTGTATTATTATTATTATCTGGATTTGGAGACATTGCTCATTACTGTATTATTATTATTATCTGGATTTGGAGACATTGCTCATTACTGAATCATTAATATTATTATCTGGTTTTGGAGACATTGCTCATTACTGAATCATTATTATTATTATTATTATTATTATTATCTGGATTTGGAGACATTGCTCATTACTGAATCATTAATATTATTATCTGGATTTGGAGACATTGCTCATTACTGAATCATTAATATTATTATTATTATTATTATTATTATCTGGTTTTGGAGACATTGCTCATTACTTTATTATTATTATCTGGATTTGGAGACATTGCTCATTACTGAATTATTATTATTATTATTATTATTATTATTATTATCTGGGTTGGGAGACATTGCTTATTACAGA
This sequence comes from Leptobrachium leishanense, assembly GCA_009667805.1. Classification (NCBI taxonomy): domain Eukaryota; kingdom Metazoa; phylum Chordata; class Amphibia; order Anura; family Megophryidae; genus Leptobrachium; species Leptobrachium leishanense. The sequence continues at coordinate 403,947,722 of CM019065.1, read as the reverse complement.
ATCATTAATATTATTATCTGGGTTTGGAGACATTGCTCATTACTAGAAACATAGAAATATGTCGGCAGATAAGAACCTTTCGGCCCATCTAGTCGCCCAATTACATGGATACTTTACTTGGATTTATCTTTTGTTTAGGATAGCCTTATGCCTATCCCATGCTTGCTTAAATTCAATCACTGTTTTGGCCTCTACCACTTCAACTGGAAGACTGTTCCATGTATCCACCACCCTCTCAGTAAAATAATGCTTCCTGATGTTACTTTTAAACCTTTGCCCCTCTAATCTAAGACTATGTCCTCTTGTTTTGCTACTTTGTTTCCTTTTAAATATACTCCCTTCCTCTACCTTGTGGATTCCCTTTACGTATTTAAATGTTTCTATCATATCTCCTTTGTCTCGTCTTATTTCCAAGCTGTACATGTTAAGATCATTAAGCCTTTCCTGGTAACTTTTCTCCTTCAAGCCGTACACCATTTTAGTAGCCCTTCTCTGAACTCTCTCTAAGATGTCTATATCCTTCTGGAGATACGGTCTCCAGTACTGCACACAGTACTCCAAGTGAGGTCTCACCAGTGCTCTGTATAGTGGCATGAGCACTTCCCTTTTCCTACTGCTAATACAGGCTCTCCCTACACAACCAAGCATTCTGCCAGCATTTCCTGCTGCTCTATTACATTGACTACTTACCCTTAGATCCTCTGAAATAATAACCCCTAAATCCCAACCTCAGAGGTATCAAATATTCTATATTCAGCCCTTGGGTTTTTAACGTCCCAGGTGCATTATCTTGCACTTATCCACATTAAAACTCAATTGTCACAGCTCCCACCATTTTTTTAGTTTACCTAAATCATTTGTCATTTGGCTGATCCCTCCAGGAACGTCAACCCTGTTGCAAATCTTTGTGTCATCAGCAAAAAGACATACTTTTCCATTAATACCTTCTGCAATATCACTAATAAAAATATTAAATAGAATGGGTCCAAGTACTGACCCCTGAGGTACCCCACTGGTAACAAGACCTTGTGCCGAATAAACTCCATTTACCACAACCCTCTGTTGTCTGTCACTCAGCCGCTGCCTAATCCATTCAACAATATTGGAATCCAAGCTCAAAGATTGCAATTTATTGATAAGCCTTCTATGCGGAACAGTATCAAAAGCCTTAGGCTAGGGTCAGACTGAGGCAGTGCGAACGCGCGTTCTGGCGCACTTAATCACGGCCGCACTAGCAGCAGATGCCGGGCAATGACGGCCAATATACGAAGTACGGTCGCACAAAAGTCCGGCTGCGCAACGCAAGTGGAAAACGAACGCATTTTTTCGAGAACGTTAAACTGCTAGTACTGACGTACAGAGTGCGCTGCGCCCGCTAGCGGCGTGTGTGCGTGAATTGGAGATGTCAGACACTGCTAATGTCCGGCCAACATAACGTCCAGATGCACAAAGTGTTTTATTGATGATCCGTACAAAATCACGGATGCAAATGCGCATCGTATGACCGCTATCGCGTACTCCGTGAAAAAATGCGTCCATTTGTTCGAACGCACTTTTTCACAGACAACGCGAAAATGCGTTTGTCTGACCATAGCCTTACTGAAATCTAAATAAGCAATGTCTACTGCACCACCTGTGTCAATTATTTTTGTTACCCAATCAAAAAAATCAATAAGATTAGTTTGGCATGATCTCCCTGAGGTAAACCCATGTTGTTTCTGATCCTGTAATCTATGTGTTTTTAGATGTTCAACAATCCTTTCCTTTAACATGGTTTCCATTAATTTCCCCACTACTGACGTAAGACTAACTGGCCTATAGTTCCCCGATTCCTCCCTACTACCCTTCTTGTGAATGGGCACAACATTTGCTAATTTCCAGTCTTCTGGGACTACTGAATCATTATTATTATTATCTGGATTTGGAGACATTGCTCATTACTGAATCATTATTATTATTATCTGGGTTGGGAGACATTGCTCATTACTGAATCATTAATATTATTATTATCTGGGTTTGGAGACATTGCTCATTACTGAATCATTAATATTATTATCTGGGTTTGGAGACATTGCTCATTACTGAATCATCATTATTATTATCTGGGTTGGGAGACATTGCTCATTACTGAATCATTAATATTATTATCTGGATTTGGAGACATTGCTCATTACTGAATCATTATTATTATCTGGGTTTGGAGACATTGCTCATTACTGAAACATTATTATTATTATCTGGGTTTGGAGACATTGCTCATTAATGTATCATTATTATTATTATTATTATCTGGGTTTGGAGACATTGCTCATTACTGAATCATTATTATTATTATCTGGATTTGGAGACATTGCTCATTACTGAATCATTATTATTATCTGGGTTTGGAGACATTGCTCATTACTGAATCATCATTATTATTATTATTATTATTATTATCTGGGTTTGGAGACATTGCTCATTACTGAATCATTAATATTATTATCTGGGTTGGGAGACATTGCTCATTACTGAATCATTAATATTATTATTATCTGGGTTGGGAGACATTGCTCATTACTGAATCATTAATATTATTATTATCTGGGTTTGGGGACATTGCTCATTACTGAATCATTAATATTATTATCTGGATTTGGAGACATTGCTCATTACTGAATCATTATTATTATCTGGGTTGGGAGACATTGCTCATTAATGTATCATTATTATTATTATTATTATCTGGGTTTGGAGACATTGCTCATTACTGAATCAATAATATTATTATCTGGGTTTGGAGACATTGCTCATTACTGAATCATTATTATTATTATCTGGGTTGGGAGACATTGCTCATTACTGAATCATTAATATTATTATTATTATCTGGGTTTGGAGACATTGCTCATTACTGAATCATTAATATTATTATCTGGGTTTGGAGACATTGCTCATTACTGAATTATTTGGGTTTGGAGACATTGCTCATTACTGAATTATTATTATTATCTGGGTTTGGAGACATTGCTCATTACTGAAACATTAATATTATTAATTTCTGGGTTTGGAGACATTGCTCATTACTGATTCATTATTATTATCTGGGTTTGGAGACATTGCTCATTACTGAATCATTATTAGTATTATCTGGGTTTGGAGACATTGCTCATTACTGAATCATTAATATTATTATTATCTGGCTTTGGAGACATTGCTCATTACTGAATCATCATTATTATTATTATTATTATTATTATTATCTGGGTTTGGAGACATTGCTCATTACTGAATCATCATTATTATTATTATTATTATTATTATTATCTGGGTTTGGAGACATTGCTCATTACTGAATCCTTATCTATACTATAAAAGGATAAGCTAAAAACTGTCCGTCGCCAAAACCCTACTGCGCATGCGCGACGGACATTTGAAAGCGGCCGTTAGAACACACAGGTAGCTGCGCGTGCCGGCCGCGTGAAAAAAAAAAAAAACGTCACGAGCCGCGCGCAGCTACCCGTGTGTTTACACGGCCAGATGCCCCGATCCTCCAGCGGTGACCGTCCTCCGGCTGCCGGCGGGCCTCCAGGCTCAGGCGAGCCCCCGGCTCGGTTTGGGCCTACAGGCCCAGCCGAGCCGGGGACTCGCCTAAGCCTAGAGGCCCGCCGAGCAGCCAGCAGCAGCCGGAGAAGGTCACCGTGGAGGATCGGGGCCGAAGTTCCCAAACAAATACACCCCAAAATCGGCCCTGAGCTCCAGCGGAGACCTCCTCCGGCTGCCGCTGGCTGCTCGGCAGCCCTCTAGGCTTAGGCGAGCCCCCGGCTCGGTTTGGGCCTACAGGCCCAGCCGAGCCGGGGACTCGCCTAAGCGTAGAGCCGGCCGAGCAGCCTGCTCGGCCGGAGGAGGTCACCGCTGGAGCTCAGGGCCGATGTTGCCTAACACATACTCACCGACATCGGCCCTTAGCTCCTCCAGCGATGGCGGTCCCGCTTGCAGCATCCTCTCTCCGTTGCTCGCCGGAATGACGTCACGAAAGCCTTTGACCCGGGGGGTCAAAGGCTTTCGTGACGTCATCCTGGCGAGCAACGGAGAGAGAGAGGATGCTGCAAGCGGGACCGCCATCGCTGGAGGAGCTAAGGGCCGATGTCGGTGAGTATGTGTGGAACCGGTGGAGGACTCAAGGCCGATGTAGGTGAGTATGTGCTCTACACACACACACACACACACCCTGCTTGCTCGGCCGGTATCCAAGCTTAGGCGAGCCCCCGGCTTGGCTTGGGCCTAGAGGCCCTGCCGAGCCGGGGACTCGCCTGAGCATGGAGGCCGGTCGAGTTGCATGCTCGGGCGTCCTCCAGGCTCAGGCGAGTCCCCGGCTCGGCTGGGCCTCTAGGCCCACGCCAAGCCGGGGGCTCGCCTAAGCTTGGTCGGCATCCAGGCTCAGGCGAGCCCCCGGCTTGGCTTGGGCCTAGAGGCCCAGCCGAGCCAGGGACTCACCTGAGCCTGGAGGACGGCGGCCGAGCATGCAACTCGACCGGCCTCCATGCTCAGGCGAGTCCCCGGCTCTGCTGGGCCTCTAGGCCCAAGCCGGGGGCTCGCCTAAGCTTGGATACCGGCCGAGTAAGCAGGGTGGGTGTGGAGAGCACATACTCACCTACATTAGCCCTGAGCTCCAGCGGTGACTGTCCTCCGGCTGTCGCAGGCTGCTCGGCCGGCCTCCAGGCTCAGGCGAGCCCCCGGCTTGGCTTGGGCCTACAGGCCCAGCCGAGCCGGGGGCTCGCCTAAGCCTGGAGGCCGGCCGAGCAGCCTACGACAGCCACCGCTGAGGCTCCGGGCCAATGTAGGGGGATGTTGCCTACACATACTCACCTACATCGGCCCTTAGCTCCTCCAGCGATGGCGGTCCCGCTTCCAGCGTCCTCTCTCGCTCCGTTGTTCGCCGGAATGACGTCACGAAAGCCTTTGACCCCGGGGGTCAAAGGCTTTCGTGACGTCATCCCGGCGACCAACGGAGCGAGAGAGGACGCTGGAAGCGGGACGCGGGACCGCCATCGCTGGAGGGCCGATGTAGGTGAGTATATCCACGAGCGGGGGGGCCATATCCACGAGCGGGGGGGCCATATCCACGAGCGGGGGGGCCATATCCACGAGCGGGGGGGCCATATCCACGTGCTGGGGCGATATCCACGAGCTGGGGCAGTATCCACGAGCTGGGGCAGTATCCACGAGCTGGGGCAGTATCCACGAGCTGGGGCAGTATCCACGAGCTGGGGCAGTATCCACGTGCTGGGGCAGTATCCACGAGCTGGGGCAGTATCCACGTGCTGGGGCAGTATCCACGTGCTTGGGCAGTATCCACGTGCTTGGGCAGTATCCACGAGCTTGGGCAGTATCCACGAGCTGGGGCAGTATCCACGTGCTGGGGCAGTATCCACGTGCTGGGGCAGTATCCACGTGCTGGGGCAATATCCACGAGCTGGGGCAGTATCCACGTGCTGGGGCAGTATCCACGTGCTGGGGCAGTATCCACGAGCTTGGGCAGTATCCACGTGCTGGGGCAGTATCCACGTGCTGGGGCAGTATCCACGTGCTGGGGCAGTATCCACGTGCTGGGGCAGTATCCACGTGCTGGGGCAGTATCCATCCACGTGCTGGGGCAGTATCCACATGCTGGGGCAGTATCCACGTGCTGGGGCAGTATCAATCCACGTGCTGGGGCAGTATCCACGTGCTGGGGCAGTATCCACGAGCTGGGGCAATATCCACGTGCTGGGGCAGTATCCACGTGCTGGGGCAGTATCCACGAGCTGGGGCAGTATCCACGTGCTGGGGCAGTATCCACGTGCTGGGGCAATATCCACGAGCTGGGGCAGTATCCACGTGCTGGGGCAGTATCCACGTGCTGGGGCAGTATCCACGTGCTGGGGCAGTATCCACGTGCTTGGGCAGTATCCACGTGCTTGGGCAGTATCCACGAGCTTGGGCAGTATCCACGAGCTGGGGCAGTATCCACGTGCTGGGGCAGTATCCACGTGCTGGGGCAGTATCCACGTGCTGGGGCAGTATCCATCCACGTGCTGGGGCAGTATCCACATGCTGGGGCAGTATCCACGTTGCTGGGGCAGTATCAATCCACGTGCTGGGGCAATATCCACGTGCTGGGGCAGTATCCACGTGCTGGGGCAGTATCCACGAGCTGGGGCAATATCCACGTGCTGGGGCAGTATCCACGTGCTGGGGCAGTATCCACGTGCTGGGGCAGTATCCACGTGCTGGGGCAATATCCACGTGCTGGGGCAATATCCACGTGCTGGGTCAATATCCACGTGCTGGGGCAGTATCCACGTGCTGGGGCAATATCCAGGAGCTGGGGCAGTATCCACGAGCTGGGGCAATATCCACGTGCTGGGGCAGTATCCATCCACGTGCTGGGGCAATATCCACGTGCTAGGGCAGTATCCACGAGCTGGGGCAGTATCCACGTGCTGCGGCAATATCCACGTGCTGGGGCAATATCCACGTGCTGGGGCAGTATCCACGTGCTGGGGCAGTATCCACGTGCTGGGGCAGTATCCACGTTCTGGGGCAGTATCCACGTGCTGGGGCAGTATCCACGTGCTGGGGCAATATCCACGTGCTGGGGCAATATCCACGTGCTGGGGCAATATCCACGTGCTGGGGCAGTATCCACGTGCTGGGGCAATATCCACGAGCTGGGGCAGTATCCACGAGCTGGGGCAGTATACATGAGCAGGGGCAGTATATCCACAATAGACTGCCCTCTGGGCAGGCTTTACAACTAGTTAATAATATTACCTGGGTTGGGAGACATTGCTCATTACTGAATCATTAATATTATTATTATCTGGGTTTAGAGACATTGCTCATTACTGAATCATTATTATTATTATCTGGATTTGGAGACATTGCTCATTACTGAATCATTATTATTATTATCTGGGTTTGGAGACATTGCTCATTACTGAATCAATAATATTATTATCTGGGTTTGGAGACATTGCTCATTACTGAATCAATATTATTATTATCTGGGTTTGGAGACATTGCTCATTACTGAATCATTATTATTATTATCTGGGTTTGGAGACATTGCTCATTACTGAATCATTAATATTATTATTATCTGGGTTTGGAGACATTGCTCATTACTGAATCCTTATTATCTGGATTTGGAGAAATTGCTCATTACTGAATCCTTATTAATATTATCTGGGTTTAGAGACTTTGCTCATTACTGAATCATTATTATTATTATCTGGGTTTGGAGACATTGCTCATTACTGAATTACTATTTATTATTATTATCTGGATTTGGAGACATTGCTCATTACTGAATCATTAATATTATTAATATTATTATCTGGGTTTGGAGACATTGCTCATTACTGAATCATTAATATTATTATTATTATTTGGGTTTGGAGACATTGCTCATTACTGAATCATTATTATTATTATCTGGGTTTGGAGACATTGCTCATTACTGTATTATTATTATTATCTGGGTTTGGAGACATTGCTCATTACTGAATCATTATTATTATTATTATTATCTGGGATTGGAGACATTGCTCATTACTGAATCATTATTATTATTATTATTATCTGGGTTTCGAGACTTTGCTCATTACTGAATAATTAATATTATTATTATTATTATCTGGGTTGGGAGACATTGCTCATTACTGAATCATTAATATTATTAATATTATTATCTGGGTTTGGAGACATTGCTCATTACTGAATAATTAATATTATTATTAATATTATTATCTGGGTTTGGAGACATTGCTCATTACTGAATAATTAATATTATTATTAATATTATTATCTGGGTTTGGAGACATTGCTCATTACTGAATCATTAATATTATTATCTGGGTTGGGAGACATTGCTCATTACTGAATCAATAATATTATTATCTGGGTTGGGAGACATTGCTCATTACTGAATCATTAATATTATTATTATTATCTGGGTTGGGAGACATTGCTCATTACTGAATCATTAATATTATTATTATTATTATTATCTGGGTTGGAGACATTGCTCATTACTGAATCATTAATATTATTATCTGGGTTTCGAGACTTTGCTCATTACTGAATCATTAATATTATTATTATTATCTGGGTTGGGAGACATTGCTCATTACTGAATCATTAATATTATTATTATCTGGGTTGGGAGACATTGCTCATTACTGAATCATTAATATTATTATTATTATTATCTGGGTTGGGAGACATTGCTCATTACTGAATCATTAATATTATTATTATCTGGGTTGGGAGACATTGCTTATTACTGAATCATTAATATTATTATTATCTGGGTTGAAGACATTGCTCATTACTGAATAATTTATTTTATTATCTGGGTTTGGAGACATTGCTCTTTACTGAATTATTAATATTATCTGGGTTTGGAGACATTGCTCATTACTGAATCATTAATATTAATATTATTGTCTGGGTTTGGAGACATTGCTCATTACTGAATCATTAATATTATTATTATTATCTGGGTTGGGAGACATTGCTCATTACTGAATAATTTATTTTATTATTATCTGGGTTTGGAGACATTGCTCATTACTGAATCATTAATATTATTATTATTATTATCTGGGTTTGGAGACATTGCTCATTACTGAATCATTAATATTAATATTATTATCTGGCTTTGGAGACATTGCTCATTACTGAATCATTAATATTATTATTATTATCTGGGTTTGGAGACATTGCTCATTACTGAATCATTAATATTATTATTATTATCTGGGTTTGGAGACATTGCTTATTACTGAATCATTAATATTATTATTATTATCTGGGTTTGGAGACATTGCTCATTACTGAATTATTAATATTATCTGGGTTGGGAGACATTGCTCTTTACTGAATCATCTTTATTATTATTTGGGATTGGAGACATTGCTCATTACTGATTCATTAATATTATTATTATCTGGGTTTGGAGACATTAACTCATTACTGAATCATTAATATTAATATTATCTGGGTTTGGAGACATTGCTCATTATTGAATTATTTATATTATCTGGGTTTGGAGACATTGCTCATTACTGAATCATTAATAATATTATCTGGGTTGGGAGACATTGCTCTTTACTGAATCATTATTATTATTATTATCTGGGTTTGGAGACATTGCTCATTACTGAATCATTAATATTATTATCTGGGTTGGGAGACATTGCTCATTACTGAATCATTATTATTAATATTATCTGGGTTTGGAGACATTGCTCATTACTGAATCATTAATATTATTATTTTTATCAGTGCTTTTTTTCTGGGTAAAATAGGTGGGGGTACTCTCTCACGCCCAGGGAAAAACTGATTATTATGACTATTTTCGTGTCCTAATAAACAATAGTTGTAGCTACCTTTAAAGGAAGGAATTATATTTTTTGATTCTGTGTTCCTTTAAATGAACTACAACTATTGTTGTAACCCTATGGGGCTTATCCACTTAGTTCCTCTGTTGCAAGAAAAATCTGTATTGCAGTGGATTTAGCTGGAGGTTTTTTTTGCAACGCTGGCACTGAGTGGATAATGCCCTAACATTTGTGAGCTCCACAGCAATGAAACTCACAGTAATGCACAGTGTGTATGAGCTTCACAGCAATGAAATTTACAGTAATGCGCAGTGTGTATCATCTCCACAGCATTGAAATTCTACTATCCACCAAGTACTGTTTGAATAATATTGGGGGACTCCAATGAGAGGGTTTTGACCTAAAACACCCCCACATGGTGGTATCAGCAGGACCAGGTGAACATACCTGTGTTGCCAGAGCTGATATTTTTAAATGCTGTTTTGAAGTGTATTTGGAAGCGGCAGCAGCAGTTTTTTTATTTGTTCTGAGGCCTGCCTATCACTGAGGCCCTGCAGAGCAATGCAGGGAGGAATTACATTTCCACCTTCTCACCTTCCAGGGTGACATCATCAGAGGAGGCCAGGTACCAGCAAGGAGGAAGGGACCAGGAGGAGAGAGAGTGCAGTCTTCCGTATCCAGCACCATGGGGAAATCTGCTTTCTGACCTGGCAGATACAATGCAGCTCGCTGGGCACCGGCTGCATCTTAGAGGAGGAGCAGCAGGGACACAGCGCCAGGTGGATAGTTTAAAAATTTGGATCCCTGTCAAGGCAAGTGACCAGGGATTCAAAATATTTTTTGCACCCTTCCTGGTCTTGCCCTCTTAGGCAGCCACCTGTACCACCTTACAGTGCCAGCTCCTCTGATTACACCGCTTGCCTGACAATCCGCATCTCTGGCAGATGTGTGCAAACATACTGCACCCCCTCCGGATGCTGTCAACGTTTCAGCAGGTGCAGAGAGAGGGAGCAGCCCTTCCTTGTCACTTACTGGGGAGGGGGGATTATCAGTCCCTACTTACAATCCTGACAATCGGAAAGCGTTCAGGAGCAACATGAGCTGCCGAGTGCTTCTGATTCTCTGCCTGTCGCTGCAGGAGGAAGGAGGAGCATCATGGTCTATCCTGTTAGTGCGGGCTGGTGGTGATGTACTTGTACTGAGTACTGGCGAGTACTCCCTGAAATAAAGCCCTGTGTCCCTAATGATGTTAGTCAATGATTCTGACATACGTATACAACATGTTACAAGACAATCTTTAAGTATTGTTTCACTTGCTACACTGCAAAATGCTACATCATACTCAAATGTACAATATGTCCCAGTATGACATGATACATGCAACATACATGTTGTATAGTGCACATGTATCTTCTAATATTTACAGGTGGGCTAATCCACATTCTGACTTTTTTCCTAAATTAGCACCAGGATCCACCCATGAGGATTCCAGGTCGATACACACAGGATAGTTTGAAATTTATTTTGCTGCAAATAAGATGCATATGATGGGATTCTACTGGTCCCACTTAATATGTATTGCCATGACTGTGTAGGATCTATCATTATGTGACGATGTATTTGGCAAATAACAATGACAGGTGTTTGTTCTTTAATTTATTTTCCTCAAAGGAAATGTTTTACTACTCAAAAGAATTGTATAGGGATTCATGACTGTAATGTTGTTCACATTTACAGGAACGTATAATAAGTTATGTTAACATATTGGAATAGTTTTTGAAGAGACGAATAAATCATATTTTGTGTCTTCATTTGCAAAATAAAAAAGCGTTCAGTGAGATCAAGGTAATGTCTTCAATCCATCCGCTCACAAGTCACTCTCCAGCATCATTTCGTAGCTTTGAGGCTAATGCTGCCTATACCCAGTTGTTGCCTGTGGAATGCATTTTTATGTCACATTGAAATCTTTTGGGTGCTACGTTGCCAACCTTTCATGATTCCAAAACAGAAAACTATCTTTTAAAGAATGAGATGTCTCTGTATTGTTTTGCTGTAACATCATTGCTACAGTGTGCGCGGCCACGCATATTGCTGAACATCTGGGTGTGATTTTATGTTTTACTGGCTTTTGCCGGCGCCTTCGCTCTTGTGAATTTTGGGATTTGTTAAAATTGAGCAAAAATCTCATGTTTCTTTTAAAAACAAACTGTATGAAATATAATTTGCAGGTTGATGTGATGTTTATTGCAGACGTTAGTTGGGGTGTATCGGCCGAAAAAAGAAAATAGTTTCATTAATTTGCGTCCATGAATGTTTTTCGTGTAAATACAAACCGACAAGGAGGCAGACGAAAAAAAAAAATATTTTGTTTTTTGGCATCTGGAACATAGTTTTATTTTCTGAGTGTTTCTTTGTAAAGTGCATTAGTGGATCTTCTTTCAGGTTCTCGGATCAGCAGAGAGTTAGGTGAGTCACTCTGGAACCGGCAACGTAAAAACTGCTCATGTGAGAAGCCGACTTCCCTTAGATCAATCCCCGCTACCTTCAAAGTCTGTGCCTATAAGGTCTCGCGCCGCCGGTGCCGTAAAAAGACATAACCAGGTGCCGTATCGCCATAGTATTCTATCTCTACATGGTCCGGGGTTCCAGCACAACTATGTAACATCCACAGGTGCTTTCATTTTCAGCCCTGTGCTGTGGAGTACCCATAACTCCTTGCTTCTTCATTATTCTTCAGTCAGCCGCTTACCTTGAATGAAGCAAGAAGCCTATCTACAAAACCTAGCTACGGTTACCCATCTACGGCTCCTGGTTACGGTTATCCCCATCTACAGCTCCTGGCTACAGTTCCCACCTACAGCTCCTGGCTACGATTACCCATCTACAGCTCCTGGTTACGGTTATCCCCATCTACAGCTCCTGGTTACGGTTATCCCCATCTACAGCTCCTGGCTACAATTAACCCACCTACAGCTCCTGGCTACGATTACCCATATACAGCTCCTGGTTACGGTTATCCCCATATACAGCTCCTGGCTACGGTTAACCCATCTACAGCTCCTGGCTACGGTTAACCCATCTACAGCTCCTGGCTACGGCTAACCCATCTTGAAAACGAGAGAAATCTCAATGTATCCTTCCTGGTAAAATACTTTATAAATAAATAAATAAATAAATAAATAATCTACAGCTTCTGGCTACGGCTAACCCATCTACAGCTCCTGGCTACGGTTACCCATCTACAGCTCCTGGCTACGGTTACCCATCTACAGCTCCTGGCTACGGTTAACCCATCTACAGCTTCTGGCTACGGCTAACCCATCTACAGCTCCTGGCTACGGTTACCCATCTACAGGTCCTGGCTACGGTTAACCCATCTACAGCTTCTGGCTACGGCTAACCCATCTACAGCTTCTGGCTACGGCTAACACATCTACAGCTTCTGGCTACGGCTAACCCATCTACAGCTTCTGGCTACAGCTAACCCTTCTACAGCTCCTGGCTACGGTTACCCATCTACAGCTCCTGGCTACGGTTACCCTGTCGGGTATATTAGAGATTTAAAATGGATGCCTGTAGCCATTTTGTTTTAAAGACAGTTTTTCTTTCAAAATTTCTCTACGTTTAGAAATGAACAAGGTTTTTTTTAACAAAGTTCATTCCTGGGTGAAGTCTATCCAGACATGAAGGACCCTAGAATGAATGAATGTGAGATCATGTTAAGACGTGTTATAAGTAAATTTATTGGTCTATTCTAAGTTTTTAAAACAAAAGAGATTTTGTCTTTTGAGTATAGGAATAAGAGTTAAATATTCTGTAACATAGAATTATATTCACAAAATATATGTTTATAATCAAGGTATATTTTATTATAATTACAGTATGAAATATATACTCCAAAATATTGTAGAAAGTATATAATTGGTAAATAATAAAAATTACTACAGAATAGATTCTGTGAGTTAACCAGGAAAGAATTTAGCTGATCTAAGCAACCAAAAGGGAGTGAGAATATAAATCAGATGACAGACACTGTGTCTAGAGACTGAAGTGAAGGTCTTTGTTAAGTCAGTCTGACCTTTGACCCGAGATAAGACTATTAAAAAGAAATAGTGGAATTAATGGAATTAATATAAGAAGTGCAATACTGCCCTCTAGAGGATACTAAAAATAATGATTCATATTATTATTGATTATCCATGACGTCAAATTGGGTATAATAGGCGGCAAAGGTTCTTTTGTAAGTCAGTCAGAGATGTGAGCAGACAGACTCACACCGCAATGCATTCGGACGTCCCGTACATATGACACTCTGAAGAGTCAGAGATTCCAACAGACCGAGACTCACATCACCATGCACTCAGACATTCATTATACATGACACTCTGAGAAGTCGGAGATCAGACAGAGCACCACGATGCACTCAGATCCCAAGACATGAGGCAATCAATATTCTCACCAAATCTCTAACTCATATGCATTAATTATCTAATATCAATAATTTTCACACATTCCAAAAATTACTACATCAGGAATTCCAAGGCAGACTCATCAACATCCAAATTGGACAGGTAATGTATGAAATAAGGAATTAATGTAAAAATATATTTGTAGAGATTTTTGCAACGTAGACTGAGACTTCTCGGATACGGTTAAAATCCAAATTCTAAGTAATTCTATTCTGCAGATAGAAATATGAAGAAGTGGATATAAGGATTTATTCCTAAAGAAATGTTGCAAGATTGATACCAATATATATATTGAATTTGGAAATTACTGTGATTAAAATTAATAAGCAAGGAATTATATAACTACAAAATAAAAAGCAGAAGATTAGAAGTTTAATTCTCGAGATTAGGGGAGGATTCACTAAATAAGTTTTTATTACTTATTATTAAATTAGCTCATCTTTTGTTGATCCATGTAGCAGAGAGATATATATAGCTATAAGAGCTGGCTGGTTAAACATTGTTTGCTGGGAAATGCATATTGTATTAAGCAGAAATGTTTATTAACCATTTGTGTATTAGTTACTAACTGATAAGGTAAATGATATTAATCATATATGCAGTTACTAACCGGATATACATATATTGTGAAGCTAGTTTTTATATGCTGATGGAGTGTGGTTTGTAAATTTTTGTTCATGATATGAGATTTGAAATTCTTTTGTATACGTAATAAATATATATATATTTTTATCCGATTATTGATTATTGTATTTTTTAAAGCAAAACACAGACAATTAAAAGAATTCAGGATAATTTCTAAGAGATATAGACGATTGATATTTGTGTCTCGTATAAGTTTATGAAATAATAATCTCTGATATATTGGAGACGACTGCCGAGATAGGTCCGGTAAGTCCAATATAGACATATTGGAGGCTTGGCTGATAAATCCAATATATATAAACGTGTTGTATTCACGTGCAGAGATTATATCCGACAACCCCATCTACAGCTCCTGGCTACGGCTAACCCATCTACAGCTCCTGGCTACTGTTACCCCATCTACAGCTCCTGGCTACGGCTACCCCATCTACAGCTCCTGGCTACGGTTAACCCATCTACAGCTCCTGGCTACGGTTAACCCATCTACAGCTCCTGGCTACGGTTACCCATCTACAGCTCCTGGCTACGGCTAACCCATCTACAGCTCCTGGCTACGGTTTCCCATCTACAGCTCCTGGCTACGGTTACCCTATCTACAGTTCCTGCATACTGATATCATTCTACAAGACACTCTGCTTACAAGAACTTTATCCTTACAAGGACCCTCTCCTAACAAGAATCCCTCCTGCTTCCAAGGACCCTCTGCTTATAAGATCCTTTGCCTCCATACACCCCTCTGCTACTCATTTCTTCTATCTTCTGTGTACTCCTGTGAGTGTGTTGTGTATTTGTTTCTCATCAGTTATGTCTTTTGTGTATCTCTAATATATATATATATATATATATATACATAAGGAAAGGTAAGGTCATTGAGGGGCGATACATTTTCCCTCGGCTTCTGTCATATATGCAGAAGTAGTGAATCCAGAACAGGTTTTCAGGCTGCATGTGGTGTCTTCATATCCGGGTTTTGTGTCTCTCCCCATGGTTGTTAATTACTTTATTGATGTTTATCAGGGGAGATAAAAGAGGGGAGGCTAAACCAGGAAGTGGCTCTGGCCTGGGACTCAAAGCCTTCTGAGGAAGCTGCAAGGTGAAGGTGTGTGAAAAGGTTGCTTAAAGTAATTTTGTTCATTTGAGGTGGCTGAGGTTAGCTCACCATTTGTTAGATAGGGGATCTAACTGTTTAGTAAGAGCCTGAGCGGCAAGGGTTTATTTTCTGTTTTCATTTCTGTTTTATTGCAACCTTTTAAATAAATACTGTCTGCTGGACAGGTTTAAAAGAACTTTTACTGCCTGGACTACCTTTTTCCCAACAAAGGTAACCTCCGTTTGAGCTATACCTCCACATATGGTGGAGAATGCGGGCACTTTCCCCGTGCATGTTGCATGATGGAGGACATGGTAAAAGCTTTGCTTCAAGCCACTGCGGTCCAGTAGGAGACAAATTGCCAGTTTGCAGAGGCTCAGCGGCAGATGTTGGAGGCCCAGTGAGCTGACCGAAATGCCCGGCAAGCAGATCGAGAGGTACTCAAGGAGGTAGCTCAAAGCCTCCTGGAATTGAAGAGTAACTCTGTGGCTTCAATACCTGTGGAACAAAAGGTGAAGCGTGACAGCCATTACCTGCAAAAGATGACAGCTGCCGATGATGTGGAAGCCTACCTCACTACGTTTGAGAGGATTGCTACATGAGAAGGTTGGCAGAGATGTGAGTGGGCGGGGCTGGTTGCACCATTCCTAACAGGTGAACCCCAAAAAGCCTTCTAGATATTGCCAAGGAAACATGGGAAGGTGAAACCACCCCCTATAAGAGTGTCCTCGAGCATATCTCAATGATGCAGGACAGAATTGCGTCTGTCAAGCCCCTGGTGCGGGAACATATGGAGCAAGCTCAGGAAGCACAGAGGAGGGTTTATAATCGGTGCTAGAGTCCTAGTGCTAGTCCCAGCAGTGGAGAGTAATATCCTGGCAAAGTGGCAAGGCCCCTATGAAATAATTGAATAAATAGGTGAAGTAAACTATAAAGTTCACCAGCCAGGGAGAAGGAAACCTGAGCAAATTTATCACATTAACCTCTTAAAGCCCTGGAGGGACAGAGAAGCCCTGGTGGCTATATCAACCCCACCAAACGACACAGGCCCCTCCACACCTGAGGTCCCAATAGCTGAAACCTTATCAGTGGCTCAACATAATGAGGTAAAAGAGTTCCTGAGAAAGAATACAGACTTTTTCTCTGACATGCCAGGATTGACCACAATCATTCAGCATGACATCATTACTGAACCCGGTGTTCATGTAAATATAAAATCGTATAGAATACCCGAAGCTAGAAGAAAAGTTGTCTCTGCAGAAATAAAAAAAATGTTAGAATTGGGGGTGATCGAAGAGTCCCATAGTGATTGGTCAAGTCCGATTGTGCTGGTTCCAAAACCAGATGGAAGCATAAGATTCTGCAATGATTTTAGAACGTTGAATAGTGTGTCCAAATTTGATGCTTACCCGGTGCCTCGGGTGGATGAGCTCATTGACAGACTGGGAACGGCCCGATACATAACCACTTTAGATCTGACTAAGGGATACTGGCAGATACCCCTGACTGACAGAGCGAAAGTAAAGACAGCATCCTCTACCCCTGAGGGGTCCTTCCAGTATAAGAGAATGCCATTTGGTCTGCATGGTGCCCCTGCCTCATTCCAAAGAATGATGGATAGAATACTAAGACCTCATCGACAATACGCAGCAGCTTATTTGGACGATGTAGTGATACACAGCTCAGACTGGCAGACTCATTTGTTAAGGGTGCAAGCGGTAGTCGACTCTCTAAGGGAGGCGGGACTCACAGCCAACCCAAAGAAATGTGCCATGGGATTGGAGGAGGCAAAATATCTGGGGTATACCATTGGTCGGGGTTTGGTTAAGCCTCAAATTGATAAGGTTGAGGCGATTTCAAAAGTGGCCCCAACCTATAAATAAAAAGCAAGTGAGGGCATTTCTTGGGATCACGGGCTATTATCGGCGCTTCATCCCCAATTTTGCCACCATTGCGGCTCCAATGACTGATTTGACAAAGGGTAAAGGGTCAGTCATGATCACGTGGAATTATGAGGCAAATGTGGCATTTCAGAGGTTTAAACATGCTTTGTGTGCTCAACCGGTGCTTGTGACCCCAGGTTTCACAAAGGACTTTGCAGTACAGACAGATGCCTCTGATGTGGGTCTGGGCGCTGTACTATCCCAAATCAGAGATGGGGAGGAGCACCCTGTGGTCTATCTCAGCAGGAAGCTTAATAAAAACAAGAGAAATGATGCCATTGTTGAGAAGGAATGTTTGGCTATCAAATGGGCCCCGGACGCCCTCAAGTATTACCCGTTGGGTAGGCAGTTTAGACTGGTCACTGACCATAGCCCCCTGAAGTGGATGTGTGAAAATAAAGAAAGGAACAGTCGAGTTACGAGGTGGTTCTTGGCTTTATAGTGGAGCACAGAGCAGGGAAGCTCCAAACCAATACAGATGCCCTCTTGCGTGTCCACTGCCTCTCTGTTACACTTGCTCAACCGCAGGGGCTTGAGCAGAGGTGGGGGATATGTGACATAAGGAAAGGGAAGGTCATTGATGGGCGATACATTTTTCCCTCGGTTTCTGTCATATATGCAGAAGTAGTGAATCCAGACCAGGTTTTCAGGCTGCATGTGGTGTCTGCATTTCCGGGTTTTGTGTCTCTCCCCTGGGTTGTTAATTACTTGATTGATGTTTATCAGGGGAGATAAAAGAGGGGAGGCTAAACCAGGAAGTGGCTCTGGCCTGGGACGCAAAGCCTTCTGGGGGAGCTGCAAGGTGAAGGTGTGTGAAAAGGTTGCTTAAAGTAATTTTGCTCATTTGAGGTTAGCTCACCATTTGTTAGAGAGGGAATCTAAGGGCCAGAGCTGTTGTAAACTGAAAACATCCATAGACTATAATGGCTCTGGTTAAGTTAGCACCAGCTTTGTAATATGGCCCTAACTGTTTAGTAAGAGCCTGAGCGGTGAGTGTTTATTTTCTGTTTTATTGCAACCTTTTAAATAAATACTACCTTTTTCCCAACTAAAGTAACCTCTGTTTGAGAATATTATATATAATGTGTCCAGCTCTTATTTTCCCATGTATCTTTCTATCCCTGCAGTCTTTTTGCTCCATTCCTGTCATTTTATTTATTTGCTAACTTGTGCTTATTACTTCTTTGTTCTGCTGTATTTCTGTTTTGCTGTCTGTGTTTGCAAATAAACTCCTTATTTCTTATCCATTTGCTTACTCATTGCAAATTGGGCTCCTTTCCCTGCCACCCTGGAACCAGCATATTACAGTCCGAGACTTGTTGCTGGTCATCACAAAACAAACCTTTAGGGGGAACTGAAGGTATGAACACCGACTCCCCCGACCAGAACCGGATAGCACCGTAGCCATGGGCGTCCACATAACTCTTTCCAGGGGAGAGGGCAATATTTTAATGGCATCCATATTCTGCCCTTTTGAGAATGTCTTGAACGGGACAGTCATAAAATAAAGTGTTGTAATACAGAGGCGGCGAAACATGATGCGAGTCTAAGTGTCTGATCTGAGTGTTTCATTTTCTAGTCTGTTAAAGCCATTCAATGCGTCACACACCGAGGATCAACGCACTAAAGGGAGGGTTTTTATAAGTGTTAGATTTTAATTTCCTGTAAATATAATAAGTATTTAGTCTTAAAAAGCCGGTTCTTATAAATGGGCTGTGAAATTCCCCCCCTCCATTTTGTTAGTGTCAATACTGCATAGACCGTTGTTCCTTCTATAGGATACGAGCTGTGGCCGATTTCCTGTTATGTTCAGTGCAGGAAAATGTGCGCAGAAGCGGGAAGAGGGGAAGAGGGTCTCGTGAACCATATATGGTAGTAAGTTAACTGAGTGGCTAAACTTTGTTGTAATGTATCTGTACACTGATTGGCTATAAATTCTGTGAATTTTAATAAATAGATCTGGTTTAACGAGGAAAGCTAGACTTCTGAGAAAGACCAACACAGTCTTGTGATTGATTCTTTTTGGGGGTCTCCGCCATGGCGTAGCGCAGCTCTTTTTTTGGTTTTGATATATAAGAAGAAACTTGGAAAAGGTTTATGGTAATTATAATGAATAATAGAATCTTTCAGTTGTTGTCTGAAGTGGGATTTGCCATTCAGATGTTATTTATATTTAAGTGTAACTTTACATTTGAATGTATCCTTACATTTGCTTGTTCAGATTTTGCGAACTTGCCTCCAGGCTTGGTTTTTGTTTATTTTCCTTGAAGTTAAAGCTATGGTTCAGAGCTTGTTGATTTTTTTTTTTTTTTATTTTTTGGTGCAAGGTTGGACTCTTTGTCTTGATTTGTTTTTGTCATTTTATGTATTGTAGTAAAGGAAAATCGTTTGAGGACCTCACGTGTGTTTGAACTCGCCCGGTGTGCTGAGTATTTGTATTTGCTGGAAATTGAACTCATAAAAAAAGAAACGAGATGTTTCTAGTTGTTTTGTCTCCGTTCTGTGTCTATCTTGTACTTCAATTCTGGTGTTTCTGGGTCGTCCATATCTTGTAATTGTGAGAATTTTATTTTAACTGATTAGATTTTCTTCTTATATATCAACTGATTTAATCTCCCATTGAGAGACAGTTTTTTTTCCTCTTAATTTTTTATTTTTATTTTCTTGCGCGCTGCTGCCATTTTTTTTTCTCTTTATTTTTTTGCTGCATGTGTTTGCGCGCTGATTCTAAAGGATTTGCTAACTGTTTTTTCTTTCAGATTGCATGTTTGTTTTTGTTTTTTTTTATTTTGTTTCTGGCCATTGATTGCGTCTGTTTATTTAAATGTTTGTCTTTACTAACTATTAATGTATGTGTTTATCTTTGTTTTGTATTTCGTAGTTTTGATATTATGTTTTTTATATGTAATTTATGTATAGGGACTGCTTTTCGTAAACCAGGTTTCTTTGTTTCTGTCATTAATGCCTTGCCTCGTGTAAAAAAAAGGCACAGGAAATGGAGACTTTACTTTTACAGTGACTTTCAAAAGCGCCTGCTAATTTTTTTTCTCTTTCTCATACATTCATTTTTTCTCTCTTTGTTCTTTTTATTTAATTAAAGAAACTCTTTATTTGTAATGTATAATGTTATTATGTGTTTGTATAAGGATTTTTTTCTTTGAATGCTAGTAGTCTTTTAGCAGTGCAAGTTGGATAATGGAATATGTAGTTATTTTTGTTGTTCTGTGAGTATCTATTTGGGATAATTGAACAGTATATACAAATGACATGTGTTTAATGCCTTGAAAGACTGTAGTAGCAGTTTAATTCTGGAGC
Source organism: Leptobrachium leishanense (assembly GCA_009667805.1). NCBI lineage: Eukaryota > Metazoa > Chordata > Amphibia > Anura > Megophryidae > Leptobrachium > Leptobrachium leishanense. Next base: position 403,926,892 of record CM019065.1, on the reverse strand, counting down.
TGTTAGTGCTTTATGAAACTAACTGTTGTGGAATTGGGCGCGGTTTGAGTGCTTCGGCATTATATATATATATATATATAATATATAATATATATATATATATATATATTATATATATAATATATAATATATATATATATATATATATATATTATCAAGGTGATGGGCTCAAAGTTGTACATTTTCCCAAGAGAGGCGTGGTCGGTTATTTTCCTCTGGTCTTTGTTTGAGTCCAGCACTAAGGGATTGACCGCACCTTAATATAGGTTATATGTTTTGCCAAAATGGCTGAGATCATTTACAGTGTTTGTAACTTGTATAATGGAATATATATGTAGGTTCATGTTTAGTTGTTTGGAATCTAAGAGGAGGAAGTGATATAAAGCTGAAGGATTTGAGTGAAAGTTTAAAAGGAAAGCGCCTACAGGTTTAGTAGCGCTGTACAAAGGAATTTAGGCAGATTTCAAATAAGAGAAGGTGGTTTGTTGGGTTTTATTTTAGTTGACTAAGGGAGATGGAAGGTTGTAGTTTGGTATCTGAGTATTGTTTGATTTGTTTTCTTTTTCTGCAGTGGTAGCCAGATGTCTAGTTTTATTTTTTTTGCTGTCTGATGTTTTTGTCTTTTGGGTGTGAAGTGCAGTAGCGTATAACTTTGCCTCCATTGAATATTCTTGGAGGGAATAAAACAGGTTGTAAAATAGCTGCACAGACACCTCACGTTTGAATGTTTGTTTTTAACCAATATCCTTAAAAAAGATTATTGATGTTTATTAACCACTTCAATGCTAAGGACGCGCTCAGCGCGTCCTCAGCATTACCGCTGGTATGCGGAGGACGCGCTGAGCGCGTCCTCGCATTGGGGTCAGCGTTCGGCCGGGTTCCGGCCGATCGCTGGCCCCTCCGGTGCGGGCTGACATCCTGGATGTCAGCCCGGCATCCGGAGCAGTGGCCGCCATTATTAGGTGTCATCGCGCCCCCGCGATGACACCTAATTCAGGCGCCCCCCCGCATGTGCGGAGGAGGCGCCTGAAAGGGAGGGGGGGAGGTCCTTCGGACCTCTCTCCCTCCCGATCGGCGGCTCACAGGGGCTTAACCCAGGCATCATTTGGAAGGGCACAGCCTGCCCTTCCAAATGATGCCTGGCATTAACCCCTGGGGAGCTGGATCGCAAATCGGCGCTGAAAAGCGCCGATTTGCGATCCTTCCCGGGAGCTGGCCGACATCTTGGATGTCGGCCAAGCTTCCGGGAACTCCCCCAGAGGACTGGCGTCATCGTGCGTAGCACGATGACGCCAGTCCTAGCATTAACCCCTAACTGCCACGAACTGTGGAGATAGGGAGTTCCAATGAACTCCCTATCTCCCGATCCGTGGCAGTTAGGGGTTAAATTTTGATATCGTTGGATCGGCCAGAGCATGGCCGTTCCAACGATACCAAACATGAAAGTAAAAAAAAATTGTAAAAAAAAAAAAAAAAAGAAAAATAAAAATAAAAAAAATTAAAAAAAAAATTAAAAAAAAAAAATAAACACTTTTTTTTTTATTTTTTTTGGTTTGTTAATGCAGCAATATTGTTCCCATTTCAATTATAATGTGAACAATGATGCTGCATTTAACATAAAAAACAAAAATTGGTGGTGTTGCGCTAAAGGAAAGTAAAAAAACTTATGTATGGTCTATTTTGAAGGCATGCTATACTGCACAGCAAAAAAGAGAAAGAAAGTTCTATTTTTCAATAGTTCGTTCAATGGATATCCAGTCTCTGTTGTAGAAAGGATTTTCAGTGAAATCTTCCAAGACTTTGGAACAAATGACCACTTCTTTGGTGAATCTTCATTAAAAAGTATATATCTCGGAAAAAGAGAAACTCGATAGTGTTATACCGTTTATTAATGTGTATACAAATCTACTGACATAATATACGTACAGAAAAAAGAGGTAGTGGGTTTAGGATTTGATCTCACCCACTGCCAGATAAAACATCACGTCCCAATCAAGCCTCTATAGACAAAACCACCAGGAGCTCCCGGGCTGCTTCCAAGGTGGTCACTCAATACCAAAGGTGGGACCGCGATGATAAAGTGACGTAGTGCTGACGCGTTTCGCCCCGCCCACGGGACTTCATCAGAGCATGATGCTCTGATGAAGTCCGTGGGCGGGGCGAAACGCGTCAGCACTACGTCACTTTATCATCGCGGTCCCACCTTTGGTATTGAGTGACCACCTTGGAAGCAGCCCGGGAGCTCCTGGTGGTTTTGTCTATAGAGGCTTGATTGGGACGTGATGTTTTATCTGGCAGTGGGTGAGATCAAATCCTAAACCCACTACCTCTTTTTTCTGTACGTATATTATGTCAGTAGATTTGTATACACATTAATAAACGGTATAACACTATCGAGTTTCTCTTTTTCCGAGATATATACTTTTTAATGAAGATTCACCAAAGAAGTGGTCATTCGTTCCAAAGTCTTGGAAGATTTCACTGAAAATCCTTTCTACAACAGAGACTGGATATCCATTGAACGAACTATTGAGAAATAGAACTTTCTTTCTCTTTTTTGCTGTGCAGTATAGCATGCCTTCAAAATAGACCATACATAAGTTTTTTTACTTTCCTTTAGCGCAACACCACCAATTTTTGTTTTTTATGTTATATGCTTTCTGAATTTGGTGGATATCAGGGTGGTGTTTTTTTGCTGCTCATTTTTTTTGCTGCTCATTGTTTTTGGGTGTTTCCACAGTATAAACCCTCTTTGAATGATGCTGCATTAACGATTTTTGTATGCGGTGCGTTTGTTAAAAATGGTGTCATTTTCCCCAAAAAAATGTAACGAGACCCCATCTCTAATTTTTTTAACAAGTGCACCCCATACAAAATATAACCGCAATTGCTCGCATGTTAAAATGTGGAAAAAAACACTTTACACGCTGTAAATTATTGAAAATACATATTTTATTGCATTTTTTGTTATAATATACAAACATGACATAACGTATACATATAATAATGACATATTATGAATCTACCGAGTCTGACGGAAAGAACGATATATAATATGTCGATGTCATATACTAAAATAAGCCTTCAAAACAGGTTTAAACATGATGCGCAAAACAGGTAAAAATGACCTCAGCACAGGGGCGGGAAAAGCCTCAGCAGCGAAAGGGTTAAGAATCTTTTTCTCTGAGTTTCCTCTGAGAACTTTGTGCTAATTAACGCGTCAAGTTTTAAACATGCCCTTCTATACTTTCTTTCCCAGTTCATGATATTTTTGTTGTGTTTTTTTTTTATTTGAATTGAAGTTCACATTCTTTTCCTAGTCTCCTCCATTTTGTCTCTCTCATGACCCCTCCTCTCCTCCGTGTTGTCTCACTCATGACCCCTCCTCTCCTCCGTGTTGTCTCACTCATGACCACTCCTCTCCTCCGTGTTGTCTCACTCATGACCACTCCTTTTCTTTGTGTCCAAAAAATGTGTTGCATTGTTTTTCTCCATTTTAAAAGTATTTTAACCATATGAATTTTAAAGTTTTTGACGGGGAAAAAATGTATTAACCTAAGTTTTTACTTAAGGTGAACATTACCCATGCATGCCAACTTTGCTCAAGCTAGATGGAAGATTATGCGATACCAATATTGATAAAGATGTTGGAATTGAAGGAAATTTACTCAAACACATTATCATTTCACATTGCAATGTTACATCAACCGGATAATAAGGAATTATCAGACACCAGGCAATAAAACAATCTAATTATCGACAACTCATCAATAAATCATGCTATTTGTAGAAGATCATTGATTTGGAAATACAACTTAAGACATGTCAGTTTTACAAAACTGTTATTTTCAACCAATAAGACAGAAGACAAAGAAAGAAGATAATGTATTTTTATATTCTGATGTCATCTAAGTGATAATTATTTTGTGTCTTTTATTATTTTATATTTTGTTATTTTTGTTGTTTAGTTACAATCAATATTGTTCAAAATTCCCTGACACATTTAGGATTATTGAAGATCACATCCAATTAAAATTAGAGTTCATTAATGTTTTTAGGAACATATAATTTAATGCATTTGCATGAATACGTTTCATGACATATATAGTGGTAAATGGGAAGTTTTAATTCGATAAAATTAATGCGGTTTTTATTTTTTTATTTCATTTGAGGATTGGTGTGTTTTATAAACGCCAGGTTTGTTTCACAACACCGAACAAGACTGAATAGGATAGTAATTAAAAAAAAATTATATTTAATAAAAGGGTGGAATATGTACTTCGGCTATTTCCCTTTTGAGCCAAAGTTGCGTATATATATATATTTTTCTCTAACAATGAGTCAGAAGTAGTATAATTTTTTTCTCGTTGCGTGAGGCCGACAGGCTTCGCGGGGACATTTTGAAATTTATTATCTGTGTCTCTTCTTGTGTAAATTAACATTTTTATTGTTTTCGTGCATTTGAGAGTGACAATGAATGAATGGATGTAGATGATTAGCGGGGTATACCATATTTTCTTTTCTTTTTTATTTTCTTTATTGTTGCTGAAACCATATCACATCATCAAGAAACCTGACAGTCACAATGACTGCATATGGAACGAATCATGGACATTTTGTGTCAAGGTCAAAGGTCACAGGTAATCAGCAACCAGCGCAAAGAGACAGCTTGTTCAGGAGTCCCTATGGTGGGAGCTCTGATGACATTCAATGATTATGCGTCTCAAGCTGGGATGTTGAAAAAAAGACCACACCCTGATCTCGCACTGTGGACTACGGTATTAGATTATGGAATATTATTTTTTTTATTTAATCCCCTAGATAAGTGTGAGAAAGGATTTATTTTGTGCAAATGAGAATGTATTTCTTGAATGTGTGTATGAATGCAGGTGTATATGCGTTTTGTGGAGTGAAGCTCAACATAGGAAAACACACAGATATAGATCTGACTCCTGTTGATTTATTAGATAAATGAACTTTTACTTTCAAGTTATTATACTTTTCTTGTTCGGTGAATTATATTTTGGGAAATTGGAATAAATAGTTATTTAATGTCTAGATTAGGTATTTTTGCCTACGCTCCAAGTGGTTCGCTGGAAGAGTGAATCTAGATAGATAAGTGTATTTTATGCTCATAAAGGGCCTCCTTGGGGAATCCCTTTTGTACATTATAAAAGGTATTGAGGTATTTTAGAAGTAAATACCAGAATTTTTTTCTTCCCATCTGAGCATCTAGAATGATCTAAAGGTCTTAGGCAAGGACACTGTAGCCCAGGTTTAATTGTCTAAGTTTGGTTTATCTTCTAGATCACATGTGATCAAAGGAAAGAATTGTTAGATTTTAATTTCCTGTAAATATAATAAGTATTTAGTCTTAAAAAAGCCGGTTCTTATAAATGGGCTGTGAAATTCCCCCCCTCCATTTTTGTTAGTGTCATTACTGTATAGACCGTTCTTCCTTCTATAGGATACGAGCTGTGGCCGATTTCCTGTTATGTTCAGTGCAGGAAAATGTGCGCAGAAGCGGGAAGAGCAGGGCCGGATTAACATAGGGGCAGATGGAGCGGCAGCTCCAGGCCCATCCCCCAGAATAGGCCCACAGAAAAGATAAATTTGTCTGCATTGTGGGCATTTGGACCACTATATATCCACCTCCATAGCAGCTACAGGGTCATGTGAGGTATCACCGGAAAGGTCAGAGCATGACCTTTCCAATGATACCAAACATGACCAGGTTTTATGTAACAATAAAAATAAAATAATAAATATTTCTTTATTTTTTATTTTTCTTTCTAACACAGCAATGTTTTTCAGTTAAAGGGAACAATGATGCTACAGTAACTCACCATCTCATTTTTCATGTCACTAACAAGCGTGGAGGTGATGGTACACTCCATTAGTACGAATTGTTACATCAAGAACCTAAACCGCCACAATGCAGCGAAGTGCACTGGGGGATTTGGAACCCTGCACCACTAAGGTCAACTGAGGTGTCGTGTCAGACAGGACAGAGCCTGGCCTTTGCATTGATACCAAATATGACAATGTAAAATCTAAAAGAAAAAGAAAACAAACTTTATTTTTTGTTCCAAAGCGATGGTATTGTCCATTTGTCACGTATAAAATTAGCAATACCACTGCCATTACCGTCTCCTTTCCCACGTTGGGAGCAAGGACAGTGTTTTATTCATAGTCGTACTATTCATAAAACACCATTATCCAAAGCACATGGGAAATACCAAATTTTTTGGCTAAAATTGTATATTTTCTCATAAAAATGCAGTTACAGGTTCCCATTTCATTATTTTTTAACAAGAATTCCCTATAGAATATATAACCAGAGGTTTAGATGATAAAATATGAAAAAATTATTTTACACGCTGTGATGATTGAAGTCTGAATGGAAATTTACTCAAACAGTATCTACCTGCTTAGATATACCTATATATGCACTATTAAATAGCCTAAAATATGTTGCCATTTCACTAAATAACGAAAAAAGCCCACCAAAATATTCAGCTCCAGGCCCATAGAGATCTTAATCCTGCCCTGGGGAAGAGGGTCTCGTTGAACCATATATGGTAGTAAGTTAACTGAGTGGCTAAACTTTGTTGTAATGTATCTGTACACTGATTGGCTATAAATTCTGTGTATTTTAATAAATAGATCTGGCTTAACGAGGAAAGCTAGACTTCTGAGAAAGACCAATACAGTTTTGTGATTGATTCTTTTTGGGGGTCTCCGCCATGGCGTAGCGCAGCTCTTTTTTTGGTTTTGATATATAAGAAGAAACTTGAAAAAGGTTTATGGTAATTATAATGAAAAATAGAATTTTTCAATAAGGCCATCTCTGTATACACAAACCATGACCCCCCCCCCTCCACAGATACTGACACACACCAGCCCCCCACTATATATATATATATGACACTTACTTACCTATGGTCCAAGCATCCACTGCAACTGGTCATGCCTGTCTCCTAGCTGATGAAGGTTCAACAAACCTGAAACAGCGCTGTCCTAGGAGTGGCTTTGACCAGTTGCATAACCTTATCTTTGCTACAAAGTCACAGTGTGGCATAGCATTGATTTTAGGGTTCTGTGTAATAACAGATGCAGGATGTATAAAAGTGAGACAGGTCATTTGCATATCCTACCCAGAATTCCTTGCTGCATATGGGGAATGTGGCACAGGAGCTCTGGGATACAATTCTTTGAATTGCTGTGATGTGCAGGTGGCTTCTGCAATATTAAACACACTTATGATAGTGTGGAGGCTTTTTATCTCACTTTTAGTCCTTCACCACAACCCTATATATAGGTGTACACACACACCTATACAGTCAGGTCCAGAAATATTGGGACATGGACACAATTGTAACATCTTTGGCTCTATACACCACCACAATGGAGTTGGAATGAAACAAACACAATGTGCTTTAACTGCAGACTGTCAGCTTTAATTTGAGGGTATGTACATCCAACTCAGGTGAACGGTGTAGGACTTACAGCAGTTTGCAGATGTGCCCCCACTTGTTAAGGGACCAAACGTAATGGGACAATTGGCTTCTCAGCTGTTCCATGGCCAGGTGTGTGATATTCCCTCATTACCCCAATTACAATGTGCAGATAAAAGGCCCAGACTTCATTTCAAGTCTGCTATTTGGAATCTGTTGCTGTCAACTCTCAAGATGAGATCCAAAGAGCTGTCACATCCCCTCAAATTAAAGCTGACAGTCTGCAGTTAAAGCACATTGTGTTTGTTTCATTCCAACTCCATTGTGGTGGTGTATAGAGCCAAAGATGTTACAATTGTGTCCATGTCCCAATATTTCTGGACCTGACTGTACAATATATTGCTAAAAGTATTCGCTTTGCCCTGAAATTGATGTTGCGTCTTAAACCTAGCAACACCAGATACCTGACATAGGCGATAACCTGAGGGGATGATGCTGACATGCTATTCAGCACCTGGACCACACCCTGATTATCGAACCAAAACAAAATTCTTTTATTTGCCAGTTCCTTCCCCCACAACTGAATCGCTGCCACAATTGGAAAGCGTTCCAGCAAAACACCAAATTTTTAACCCAACCTCTTTGAATCCACTCCTGCGGCCATTCCCCCGCACACCATCTTCCACTCAAGTGTGCCCCAAAACCAGAAGCCCCCACAGCATCTGTAAACAGCTGTATCTCCTCGGCTGTAACCCTCTCTTCCCAAATTCTAACCCCATTGAAATCTCTCTAAGCATCCCACACCCCCATTCCACCTTGACCTGCTGGCTGAACCTGATCCTGAAATTCGGCCTGGTAACTCCCCTGATACATCTTTCCATACACCTCTTGAAAATCCTACCGGTTGGAATCACTCTACATGCAAAATTCAGCAGGCCCAACAACTTCTGTAAGTCCCTTAGCTTAATTTTTCTCATTTCCATTGCCTGTCGAATGGCCAACCTCATTTTCTCAACCTTATCTTCCGGCGGCCTGCACAGCTGATTCACTGAGTCAATCTCAATGCCCAAAAACATCAACTTAACACATGGCCTCTGCCAACGTCATCTGACTTTGTCCTCTGCCAACGTCACCCCTAGATGCCCAAACGTCCTTAACAGCACCTCCATGACCCTGCTGCACTCTCCCGACCCTTTGGGGCCCACTATCATGAAGTCATCCAAATAATGCACTATACTCCTACATCCCGCTTTCCTCTCCAAGCAGTGCAAAAATGTACCAAACCTCTCAAATGAGCACATGACATTGCGCACCCCATGGGCAGACATTTGTCTATATAGAATTGTCCCCCGAACTTACACCCCATCAAACAAAAACTCCCCGGATGTAGCGGTAAGAGCCTGAAAGCTGATTCTATATCAACCTTTGCCAACTCGGCCCCCCGGCCATCGTCACGCACCAAACTCACTGCCTGATCAAATGACTGGTAGGAAACAGACGCATCCGCCTTACTTATAGCATCATTCACAGACTGATCTCTCGGATACGATAAATGCTGGATCATTCTGTACATTTCCCTTCTCCTTCTTAGGCACCACCTCGAGCGGCGAAATCACAACACCCTCAATCGGCGACTCCCGAAATGGAAAAGCCATCCTGCTCAATAGCACCTCCTTATCCAGCTTATCCTTCAATACCTCTGGTATTTCATATGCTGACTTTAGGTTCTTTACTCTTACCCCCCCATCACTTCCCCAAAAAAACGTTATCCTGAAGCCCTCCCGAAAACCGCTACCCAATAGATCCCTATCTTCTGCTTCCAGGGAACTCTTTCAACTCTGCCATTAACTCAGACTGGCGTTCTGGCTGGGCCCATCATGCCCTCCTGCCCATTTACCTGGGGGACGAAAGGAATTCTTTCTCCCCGCTTCCTTTCGCCTACAATCCACTCCTGGGTGTGATCCTCTGCAAATGTGCTTATACTTGCACGCCATTCCCTTCTCACAGGGCTTGTCATTGAATGCACAGCATTCCTTTGTCTCCCTCCTAACTGACCTGTTCACCCCTGGACCTCCCCCTACGTGGCCATCGTACATTCTCACTAATCTTGACCATGTATCCATCAATTTCACCCTGAAATCCTTCCTTTCCTTCCCTGTTCCCACACTACCTCTCCTAAACTCATCAGTCCCTCCAAGAAAACCCACCATATGCCGTGGCACAATCTGTAATTAAATGCAGATACTTTTTACCTGCCCCAGATGTTTTGTTAAACCTTCTGCATAAACCGCGAACCCTTTAACCCATTCCATAAATGATCCTGTTTTCCTGGACTGCTCTCCACCCCTCCCTTTTGCTACCACCGCCTCTCTTGTAATGCTAAAGAAATCCACATATTCCTTACTGATCACCTTAGACTTTAAATGAGACGACCATGGGATTAACCTCGTCCCCTGAAACCCAGACTCCCCTTCACTGTCCGACACCCTATCCTCATCATCTGAATCGTTACTTCTACTCTTATTGCCCTGTTATTTATACATTTGTTTTACAAGTCTAAGCAGTTTCTTATTCCCGCTCCCTCCTTCCAATTCCGATCCCGAGCTGGAATCTGCATCTGACCCGTCGCTAGAACAATCAACAATTCTCTTCCTTACCCTTTCTTCACCCCCTTCCTGCCATACGCTGATCCCTATAGCATATGTGGAATGTGGCCTGGTAAATTGTCCATGCGGGCTTGCTGCCCTATGAAAAGATGGAGGGGCCCCTCTCCCCGCACTCCTGGCGATAACCGCTGCATAAATCTGTTGTGCACCGGGGTAAAAGCCGTGTGGGCCTGCTGCCCTTAACAAAGATGGCGGTCTGCCATTTTTGGGAGGCTCTGCCCCCCGCGCACCACCGGGCCTCGTGGTTCTGGCCCGCTGGCGCTGATGTCATCAAATGGCGCGGAGGGGCCAGGCATGCGCACCGAAAATAGCAGCCGAGCAAAATTTTCAAATGGCGGCAGGGAACTGGAACGAACCCCCCCCCCCCCCGCCGGCCACGATCCGAAGCCTCAGCACTCTCACAAGATGCGGCGAGGGTGTTGGGACGGACGGTGGAGCGGTTGCGCCTGCTGATCAGCTGCCCGATCAGCCCCAGACACCGTAGTTAAAGGTAGGTGAGAGTGGAGACAGAAAAGAGGATACAGCTGTAGGATTGGAGGGGGGATAGGGAGACCCTGGGGCAGAGAAAGCAGAGGCAGAAGAGACAGAGAGAAAAGCAATGGAAGACCGGTTGGGCCTACCATCGTCCTGAGAAGGACACAGAGCCCTAGCAGCTCCAGATACCACCTGCACCGGGTGTCTTGATGATCCCGCTCAGTTCTAGGGATGAGCTACTCGATCGTGTTACATCCTCAGCCCCCGCTGTGCCCCCTGGGGGGTCTGGGTAAGAAGGGGGACCACTGGCTGGCTGGGTGCCAGCACTTTCTGCTGGCAGATCGGCATCTGAGGGGGGCGTAGTCAGGTGTGACTCCAAGGAGCCGCAGGCTTTAAAACAGGACTCAAGGCCTTGCCTCATGGCCCTGTTGTGGAGTTTAGTTCACACACCGCTACATTCTGTATCTGATAGAATTCCCTAGTGACGGCCCTGCTTGAAGGAGATTCCTGCTCCTGTATTTGACCCGGCTTGGCTTTGACTATTCTCTACCTCTTTTGTGTGTATTTGTCTGTGTGGTTTAGTGATATAAACCCATGCTGGTTGCTGGGTTGATCACTCGCTGTTTGGTTTCTGCATTCCTGACTGCCCTGCACCTTGCATACTTCACGAACTGTCCATCATATCATGTTTCTGAGTGTGTCCTAGGCTTTCTGTCGGTCACGAAACCCTCGGAGCCTAGAGGTACTTCAGCTAGTCCTTTGAGTCTCTTGGTTCTTGAATTATACCTGTATTTTGTGCAGTTTCTGTGTTTTATCTAGAAAGTATTGTTGCCCTTAAGGATCCAAATTCCGCTACTCTTGGAAGTGATATAGCTTCCATTACAGTTCGATTCGAACATCGCATGTTCGAACATTTCCGCATGTTCGCCAACAATGCACCACAATGGACCACATTGCACTTTTCCACTGGCCTGAAGTTAGTAATTGGCTACAGCCTTGCACCTGACCAAAGGTCCGGTTCAAGACTATGCCAATCGCGGCTCAGAGTCCTGTTTAGGCACATTTTGCCCAATCATGGGCTCACAGAGCTAAATCCCGCAGCACACTATATAAGGCTTCACACAGCCTTCAGCACGTGCTTTTTGAGAGGAGATTGGCAGTGAGTACACACTAACAAAACAGTCTGCCAGCAGCTATTGGGGGGGGGGTCATTTCTACAAAATATCTGGGAATTGTTGTAATCTGTGTGTTCTCACTGTCACCCACCAGGGGGTCTCACTGATTTATAGGTTTCTGGGAATTGTAATCTGTTTTCTTACTGCCAGCTATCAGGGGGTCCCACATACTTCTAGCAGATTACTGCGAATTGTAATCTATCAGGGTGTCTCACTGAGTTATACCAGAGTTCTGGAAATCTTTAATCTTTATACCAGAGCTGAATCAGAGTTCTGTATATATTTAATCTATACAGTTGTGTTCAAAATTATTCAACCACCAATGCTGTAAAGGGTTTTAGGGAATTTAGTGACATTTGTAATTGTATTCAGAATGAAATCCTACAAGGACTTTTTAAAGAACCATATGCAACTAAAATGACATCAATTGGTTTTGTAATACAGTAGTAAATGTTTCTTTTGTGAATTCTTCATTGACACAATTATTCAACCCCTTAAAGACTACCACTCTGAAGAACAGAGGTTCATTCAAGTGTTTTCAATCAGGTATTGAAAACACCTGTGGATGTCACGGAGCAGTAGACATGTGCATTCGTTTTAGTACTAAAACGATTTAGTCCGAATTTTGGGATAATTTAGTTTTCATATGACTCAAGAGAAACGAAACTGCTCAGTACAAAAAACGAAAGAAACTAAAATAAAATGCACTACATTTTAGTTTCAGTCCTTTTTGTGATATTACATTGATGAGTGAAGGAGACCAGCAATGAAGAGCGTAACATCGCAACATCCGAAGTTCTGCACCCTCCACATGCCAATGCAGTAGGATGTTCTATACATTATACAGAGAGGGGTATTAATGCAGGAGGATGTTATATACATTATACAGAGAAAGGTATAAATTGAGGAGCATGTTCTATACAGAGAGGGACATTAATTAATTCAGGAGGATGTTCTATATATTATACAGAGAGGGGTATTAATTAATGCAGGTGGATGTTGTATACATTATACAGAGAGGGGTATTAATTATTGCAGGAGGATGTTCTAAACATTATACAGAGAGGAGCCTTTTTTTTTAGCCCTTTAAATCCAGTGGCTGTGAGCGCTGAGATCGGCTGCTTGTTAAATTATCTCTCAGTACAATCAGGGTTATTCAGAGAGCGTGAAAAGCAGGAGAATGACTGGAGAATGAAAAATTCTAGGTCAAAATAGCCAAACCAGAAGAATTCACCCTTTCATCTCACTTTCCAAGTCGGCTATTTTGACCTAGAATTTTTCATTCTCCAGTCATTCTCCTGCTTTTCACGCTCTCTGAATAACCGTGAATGTATCAGGCTCAGCTGTTACAGTAACTGACTGTAACAGCGCTCAGAGTTTCAGTAAAACAAGGAAATAATAGTGTTCTAACCTCTTATATATAAAAATATTATTTACTCGTTTTACGGAAACTCTGAGCGCTGTGATGAGCAGCAGTCAGTTACTGTAACAGCTTTGCCTGACACGGGGCAGTATTACAATGTTGGTGCTAACTTAACCAGAGCTGTTGTAAACTGAAAACCTCCATAGGCTATAATGGCTCTGGGAAGTTTACAACAGCTCTGGTTAAGTTGGCACCAACTATGTAATATGGCCCACATTGTGCTGAGAGTGAGAGATACTGTAACAAGCAGCGATCTCAGCCCTCTGAGGAGCCACTACAATAGTAATTGTATCCACTGGTTTTCGGAAGAATGAAATTAGTTTTCATACTAAAGAACTGAAAACGAATTTCTTTAGCAACTAAATAAATTGCATTTTAGTACTAATCCATTAGTTCAAAACGAAATTTTGTGCTGTGCACATGTCTACGGAGCAGCAATAAAGCATAATAAGCACCAATTAGGCAGCTTTAAAATGACTGTGATACTCAGCTCCTTCTAGACATTTACTGGTGTGGTTACAAACATGGTGAAGTCAAGAGAATGGTCCAGGAAGACAAGAGAAGAGGTGATTACTCTTCACAGGAAGGGCAATGGCTATAAGAAGATTGCAAAGATGTTAAACATACCAAGAGACACCATAGGAAGCATCATTCGCAAATTCAAGGCAAAGGGCACTGTTAAAACGCTACCTGGTCGTGGCAGAAAGAAGATGCTGACTTTGACTGCTGTGCGCTACCTGAAGCGTAGAGTGGAGAAAAGTCCCCGTGTGACTGCTGAGGAACTGAGAAAAGATTTGTCAGATGTGGGTACTGAAGTTTCAGCTCAGACAATACGGCGCACACTGCGTAATGAAGGCCTCCATGCCAGAACTCCCAGGCGCACCCCCTTGCTGTCTCCAAAGAATAAGAAGAGTCGACTGCAGTATGCCAAAAGTCATGTGGACAAACCACAGAAGTTTTGGGATAGTGTTCTGTGGACTGATGAAACAAAATTAGAACTGTTTGGGCCCATGGATCAACTCTGTTTGGAGGAGGAAGAACAAGGCCTATGAAGAAAAGAACACCTTGCCTACTGTGAAGCATGGCGGGGGGTCAATCATGCTTTGGGGCTGTTTTGCTTCTGCAGGTACAGGGAAGCTTCAGCGTGTGCAAGGTACCATGAATTCTCTTCAGTACCAGCAGATATTGGATGACAATGTGATGCAGTCCGTCACAAACCTGAGGCTTGGGAGACGTTGGACCTTTCAACAGGACAATGATCCCAAGCATACCTCCAAGTCCACTAGAGCATGGTTGCAGATTAAAGGCTGGAACATTTTGGAGTGGCCATCGCAGTCACCTGACTTAAATCCGATTGAGAACCTCTGGTGGGACTTAAAGAAAGCAGTTGCAGTGCGCAAGCCTAAGAATGTGACTGAACTGGAGGCTTTTGCCCATGACGAATGGGCGAAGATACCCGTTGATCGCTGCAAGACACTTGTGTCAAGCTATGCTTCACGTTTAAAAGCTGTTATAACTGTAAAAGGATGTTGTACTAAGATTGAATGTCACTTGGGGGTTGAATAAAACTGATAATGATGTGAGCACAGAAAAGACATTTGTGGTTATTTCATTATAAATGTTATGTTATATTTGTCTGACCTACACGTGCCTCTTTGATTTAATTGTAAGCAAGATGACTGATCAAAATCAATGTCAAACTGGCCAAAACACTCAATTTCAGTGGGTTGAATAATTTTGAACAACTGTATATCACTCACCATGTCAGACCAAAAAGGACAGGCAGACGCTCCCAGACACAGCTAAGAGGGCAAGCAGCCTCTGTCGGGAGGCTGTGCCTCTGGTCATGGTGGACGTGGTGCATCCTCTGCAGGGGCACGCTTGTCCTTTCTAACTGGTGCTGGTCGTCTTCTTAAGCAGCAGCAACATACAGAGGATTTGGTGGATTGGCTAACCAGGCCATCCTCATCCACCCAGTCCTCTGCCAGTCAGGCTTGTAGTGCTTTACAGTCCACCTAAGCTGCCAAAGCATCTAATGCAGCCTCCATGTCCACAGCTACTCCTGCCGTAGCCTCACTATCACACACGGAGGAGTCAGCTGAATTGTTTGACTACAATGACAGTGACATGCTGCTTGAGGATGCGCAGCAAGTACAGTGCTCTGATTCAATCTCTGAGGTTGAGCAAGGGAGTATAATCAACCTAGAGGAAGGGGGTGCCAGTGACACACAAATAACTGGCACTCAGGTTGCCCCAGCAGCTGCAGCATACTGCCAAGTTGGCTCCAGTGACGAGATAGGGGGTGATGACAATGAGGAGGTCACTGACTCCACCTGGGTGCCTGATCGAACAGAGTCAAGTGAGGAGGAGGAGACACAAACACAAGGCACTGTCCTCTATGACCAACAGTAGCACTAGCCAGTCCAAGGCATCAGATATCAGAGCTGCTCAGGTGCAGAGCGCTGTTGTCTCAAAGCACACATCCAGGAACTCTGCTGTCTGGGAGTTCTTTAAGAAAGTTGCTGCAGACCCCACTGTTGTTATTTGTAATCTGTGTCAGATGAGGCTCAAGCGTGGGAAAGACACGACGCTTGGATACCACGTGCTTGAGGTGACATATGACCACCTGCCACGCATCCTGTTGGCGCAAAACTTTGCGTAGGTCCTCCTCACCTGTCTCTACCCCACTATGTCCTGCCAGGTCATTGCCTACAACCTCCACTGACAGGGATGATGCTACAGTAATGGCTGTATCAGGTCCTTCCTCACAATGTGACAGCATTCCATCAGCTGAAGATTTACGCAGTCAGATTACGTTGCCCAAGCTGCTGCAGCGTAAGAAAAAATATAGTCCCAACCATCCCCAAGCATAGCGTCTAAATGCCAGCTTAGCAAAATTACTCGCATTGCAGCTGCTGCCTTTCCAGCTGGTGGACTCTGCTTCCTTCCGTGAATGTGCTGTACCATTTGGCCCCCACATCGAAAAACTCTCAACTAAACTTTACCCCAAACTAGGTGCCCTGTACAGAAACAAATCCTGCCTGAGTCCCGCGGTAAGAAAGCAGATTGTACAGCAAATGCTTATGCCGGCTATTGATTACGGAGATGTAGTGTATGCAGCCGCCCCGCAAACACACCTTCATAAACTTACTACATTGTATAACTCATTCTGCCGCTTTGCGCTACAATGTAACTACATGACCCACCATTGTGACATGTTAAAAGAGCTAAACTGGCCGTCGCTGGAATCCAGACGCACCCTTCACCTTTCCAGCCTGGTGTTTAAGAGCATCTCTGGGAAGCTGCCACCCTACCTGAATAGACTGCTTCCCCCAGCAGCTCCCTCATCCTATAACCTCCGATCCAGGCCCAGCACCTTACTTGCTATACCACAATACAAAAAGACAGTGGCTCGGTCCTCATTTTCCTACAGAGCACCACAATTATGGAATAACCTCCCAGACATCATCAAATCTTCCCCCAGTCTTAAGTCACTCAAAAGCTCCTTACTAACATACCTCAATACAGAATGCACCTGTAAACATGTAACCTAGTGACTATATTTCCTACATATTTTTTCTGTTAATCAGTATATTTGTGGGTTTTTTTTAATATCTTGCATTGTATTACTTTGTATTTCTGTAACTGTAACACTTCAATGTTCTTGAACCCAGGACATGCTTGAAAACGAGAGAAATCTCAATGTATCCTTCCTGGTAAAATCCTTTATAAATAAATAAAAAAATAAATACCACAGTGGCATGTTCCAAAACGCCATTACTTTTCACGGAAGACCATTCCAGCACGTAGAACACAATGTTATGGAGTCATTGGAAAAGGTTCCTCTTCCTCTTCCAGGGGTGACGGCACACTAAAGGCCCAATTTTAAAGCACCTATTGCTACTTTCATCCAAAGCCTGCATACGTTTCACCATAATTTAGCCAAAAAATCACTAAACTTGTTCTGCGTGTCCTAAAATGTCTCCTCTTTTAATACAGACTGCCACCCCAAGCAGTTGTTTATGAATAGATTAAAGGAAAACCGTTTACCGTTATTTGAAATGTCATTTTTTTTTTTTTTTTTTTTAAATGTTTCTATACATCCTACAAATCCGCCACTTCACGGGCAGGTTATGGGGATCTCCTAGGCACGATATTTGAAGGAATTTTTCGTTTATATTTTTAACCCTTATTTCATGGAAAACTCACTGTCCCTTTTTTAAATGTTTTTTTTTTTTAAAAAAAAATTGTCCTTGTTTCCTGTCCCCCAGGGCGCTACCTGGACCCCCATACACCTTTAACGGCAAATATCTTGCATGTATGCCCTCTTGCTGGGCACTCTAAAAAATCAAACTTTTGAGTTCGGTTCGTGTTTGCGTTCGAACTCTGACTTTTGAAATTTGTTCGAACCGAACACGGGGTGTTCGGGTCATCCCTACTCCGTTCCTCCTCCTTCCTTGCTCCTGGGTCTTGACGCGCTGAACTCCAGGGACTTTCGCCTTCCATATACCTCTTCGGTACGGTCCTCTTCCTTGCAGCCATCCTGGTCCAGCGATTCCAAGTAACCTGCAACACAAAAAGAAAAAATTAGCTCTGCTCCAAGAACGCTGCACACATCCTTTTCAATTTCCCTACGCCCCTCCCCCTTTCTGCTTATCTCCCTAGTGTACCAATCACTAGAAACCATGCATCATCCCAGAGAACAAAGACCATGCCTGTTCCCAGAAACACAGGAAACTCACTCATTTGCCTTTTGCGTAATTCAGGGATAATTCTTAAACCGGATTCCGTCCGATTCCGTCTCTCTTCCGAAAAAGGAAGTTGTTTTCATAAGGCAATCTCTGTATACACAAACCATGATTCTCCCCCCCCCCAGATACTGGCACACACACAAGGCCCCCCACTCCAAAATAAATATCTATCACACTCACACACCAGCCCCCCTTTCCACACACATATATACTGTATGTATACATATACAGGGTCACCTTCCCTGCATACACACATCTCCTCTCCTCAACCCTCTCCTTAGATTGTAAACTCTGGAGCAGGGTCCCCTCTCCTCTTAGATTGTAAACTCTGGAGCAGGGTCCCCTCTCCTCTTAGGACCCTGCTCCAGAGCTTACAATCTTTCTCCTCTTAGATTGTAAGCTCTGGGGCAGGGTCCTCGTCCCCACTGCCCAGGCAAGACCCTGCCTAGAGCGCCTGTATACTGCCAATATTGCCCTGGCCTGTACCTCATGCAAGCTCTGATCTTAATACAGGCCCCCACCAGATTGCTATTAATCATTTTGTGTCCCTCCTCCCCAGATAAACCAGACCTCAGACCAGGGGCCTCTCATTAATAAAGACACTGGCATCAAGCTTAATAAAAATGTATTTATTTGACTTCCGGGAGACGGGCCTAGGTGATGGCCGCATCTTAACAGAGCTCTGCAATCGAGGGTTATCATCCGCTGCCATCCGAGGCATCCTTGCCTGTCACAGCGCTGAGCATCACCCGATTATCCCCCTCATCCCCGGAGGTCCACAGGCCGGATTTTGGCTGTTCCATACCCACAGGGCGCTGCAACCTTTACTAGGCCCGGACCAGAGCCTGCCATAGTGGCTGACCGGATCGCCACCACAGACATCACAGTGAGTGATTGCGCACTCCCGCTCCCCACCAAGTTACCTGCTGGGCACTGGGGCATCCCACCACTCACCCGCACTGAGATCTGCCGGCCTAGCACCGCATGTTCGACCTCCCTGGCGGCTGCTTCCAGTGGACGCTCTTCTTGCTGCCATCGTCCTCGGATGGCTCCATACTGAGTCCGGGCCGTAAAACGTTCCTCTACACGTGCTCTGGCTGAGACGAACAGGAGAGGGAAACGTAAATTGATCTTTTCCTAGATACTCATAATTTTTTTGGTGACCCCCCCCCCACTGGGCCCACTGCCCCCCCCCCTCAATTTTTGCTGCACACATCTCTTCAGTACTGTGCAAATGGGACTCTAGGCTTCCTTTACTGGTGGCTACTATACTTAAACGATGAAAAATTAACACCAAAAAATAATTTTTTCGGTGAGCTGTAATAGTAATAGGCCCACTACCTTTACCTGGTCGCCAGATTGACCACAAATTTTTATAGCCCTCCCTCGCAGGTCGCCGCAACTTTAAATTTTTCTGCTTCAAAAAACTTTTTTGGTGGCCCACGATCCTTTGCTTGCCGCTTTCTCAGCGGTCTGGGGAACGTGTCACGAATAGGGATGAGCTGTTCGGGTTCAGCCAGTTCGGAGTTCGACCCGAACTTTGGCAGTTCGAAAGTTCGCGAATTTCAAACTTTTTGGGCGTGTCCGGTTCGGGTTAAAAAAAAAAAAGTATAGAAAATGCTTAACAAAATACTAAAAAATCTAGAAATAAAGACTCTTTACTGCAGAATATAAGCAATGGTTTATTAGATATTGAATTAAAAACTAATGTGTACGTGGAAAGATTATCAACTCTAAGGCTAGGGTCAAACGAAAGCATTTTTACACGCGAACGTAAAAAAGTGCGTCTGAACGGATTGATGTATTTTTTTCACAGAATATGCGAAAACGGTCATACGATGCGCATTTTCGTGCGTGATGTTTTATGAATCCAAACCAGGAAACTTTTTGCGTCTGGACGTTATGTTGGCCGGACATGAGCAGGGTCTGACGTCTCCAAATCTCACACACACCGCTAGCGGGCGCAGCGCACTCTGTACGTCCGTACTAGTGGTTCTGCGTTCTCGAAAAAATGCGTTCATTTTCCACTTGCGTTGCGCGGCCGGACTTTCGTGCGACCGTACTTCGTATATTGGCTGTCATTGCCCGTCATTTGCTGCTAGTGCGGCCGTGATTAACCACTTGAATGCTAAGGACGCGCTCAGCGCGTCCTCAGCATTCCCGCTGGTGTGCTGAGGACGCGCTGAGCGCGTCCTCACATTGGGGTCAGCGTTCGGCCGGGTTCCGGCCGATCGCTGGCCCCTCCGGTGCGGGCTGACATCCTGGATGTCAGCCCGGCATCCGGACCACCAGCCGCCAGAATTAGGTGTCATCGCGGGGGCGCAATGACACCTAATTCAGGCGCCCCCCCCCCGCATGTGCGGAGGAGGCGCCTGAAAGGGAGGGGGGGGAGGTCCTTCGGACCTCTCTCCCTCCCGATCGGTGGCTCTGCGGGGCTTAACCCAGGCATCATTTGGAAGGGCACAGCCTGCCCTTCCAAATGATGCCTGGCATTAACCCCTGGGGAGCTGGATCGCGAATCGGCGCTGAAAAGCGCCGGTTCGCGATCCTTTCCCGGAGCTGGCCGACATCTTGGATGTCGGCCAAGCCTCCGGGAACTCCCCCAGAGGACTGGCGTCATCGTGCGTAGCACGATGACGCCAGTCCTAGAGTTAACCCCTAACTGCCACCAACTGTGGAGATAGGGAGTTCATTGGAACTCCCTATCTCCCAATCCGTGGCAGTTAGGGGTTAAATTTTGGTATGGTTGGATCGGCCAGAGCATGGCCGTTCCAACGATACCAAACATGAAAGTGTAAAATTTTGTAAATAAAAAAAAAAAAAATGAAAAATAAAAATTAAAAAAAATTATAAATAAATAAAAAATAAACACTTTTTTTTTATTTTTTTGGGTTTGTTAATGCAGCAATATTGTTCCCATTTCAATTATAATGTGAACAATGATGCTGCACTAACGATTTTTGTATGCGGTGCGTTTGTTAAAAATAGTGTCATTTTCCCCAAAAAAAAATGTAACGAGACCCCATCTCTAATTTTTTTAACAAGCGCACCCCATACAAAATATAACCAATTGCTCGCATGTTAAAATGTGAAAAAAACACTTTACACGTTGTAAATTATTGAAAATACATATTTTATTGCATTTTTTGTTATAATATACAGACATGACATAACGTATACATATAATAATGACATATTATGAATCTACTGAGTCTGACGGAAAGAACGATATATAATATGTCTGGTCATATACTAAAATAAGCCTTCAAAACACGTTTAAACATGATGCGCAAAACAGGTAAAAATGACCTCAGCACAGGGGCGGGAAAAGCCTCAGCAGCGAAAGGGTTAAGTGCGCTAGAACGCACGTTAAAAATGCGCTGGTCTGACCCCAGCCTAAATGACCTCTGTTCACAAACGGGCATAACACCAGGTGTTTTCAGTCTGGTAATCAATTTGATACATTGTACAATATAGTGAGGGGGTGGGGTGGTGTCTGTTTCTGATTGAGATTTGAGAATTAATTTCCCTCCTAAAACTTCCTAATATGCTGCATTTAACCCTTTCGCTGCTGAGGCTTTTCACACCTCTGTGCTGAGGTCATTTTTACCGCTTTCGCTCATGTTTAACCGTGTTTTGTAGCCATATTTTGATATATGACCCAGACATATTATATATCGTTCTTTCCGACAGACTTGGCAGATTTATAATATGTCATTATTATATGTATACGTTATGTCATGTCTGTATATTATAAGAAAAATGCAATAAAATTAGAATTTTCAATTTATGTGTAAAGTGTTCTCTTTTCACATTTTAACATGCGATCGTTTGCAGTTATATTTTGTATGGGGTGCGCTTGTTAAAAATATTAGAAATGGGGTCTCGTTACTTTTTTTTGGGGGAAAATTTTGCTTTTTTTAACAAACGCACCGCATACAAAAATCGTTAGTGCAGCATTATTGTTCACATTATGCAGCAATATTGTTCCCATTTCAATTATTAACAAACAAAAAAACTTTATTTTGCTTTTAGAATTTTTTTTAAAAAATATTTTTCATGTTTAGTATCCTTGGAAAGGCCATGTTCTGGCCAATCCAACGATATCAAACATTAACCCCTAGCTGCCACGGATCAGGAGATGGGGGGTTCCAATGAACCCCCCATCTCCACCATTGGTGGCAGCTAGGGGTTAACTCCAGGACTGGCATCATCGTGCTATGCATGATGCCAGTCCTCAGGGGGAGTTCCTGGAGGCTTGGCCGACATCCAAGATGTCGGCCAGCTCCAGGAGAGGATCACGATCCGGCGCTTTTCAGCGCCAATTCGTGATCCGGCTCCCCAGGGGTTAATCACAGCCACCGTTTGGAAGGGCACAGCCTGCCCTTCCAAACGGTGCCTGGATTAACCCTCTGCCCCACGGAGATCGGGAGGGAGAGGTCTGAAGGACCTCTCCCCTCCCTTTCAGGCGCTTCCTCCGCACATGTGGGTGGGGGCGCCTGAATTAGATGTGATCGCGGCGGCGCGATGACATCTAATTGCTCCGCCGGAGTGCTGGGCTGACATCCAAGATGTCAGCCCACACCGGGGGGCGCAGCAATCCGCCGGATTTCTGCCTCCTGTGCATGGACGCGCTCAGCGCGTCCATAGCACAGGAGAACCACTTGTTTGCTATGGATGCGCTCAGCGTGTCCAGCCAAGTGGTTAACTGGTGTTTGAAAAGAATCTAAAGCAATGTTGTTTTTCACCTCGGGATTAAACATTCACAGGGTTATTCAGAGAGCGGTGAAAAGCAGGAGAATAACTGGAGAAGTGAAAATTCTAGGTCAAAATAGCCAAACCAGAAAAATTCTCCCATTTAACTCACTTTCCAAATTGGCGATTTGGTCTAGATTGTTCTCATCTCCTGGCTTTCACCTCTCTCTCAGGGTTGTTCAGAGAAAGGTGAAAACCAGTAGAATGACAGGAAAAGAGAATCTGGACCAAATAGCCGATTTGGAAAGTGAGATAAGGCTAGGGTCAGACTAACGCATTTTTCGCAGCGACCGTCAAAAAGTGCGTCCGAACGCATTGCCGTACTTTTTCACGGATTGCGTGAAATCTGTCATACGATGCGCATTTTTGTGCGTGATTTTTTACGGATCCAAACCAGGAAACTTTGGGTGTCTGGACGTTATGTTGGCCGGACATGAGCAGGGTCTGACGTCTCCAAATCACGCACACACGCCGCTAGTGGACGCAGCGCACTCTGTATGTCCGTACTAGCGGTTCTGCGTTCTTGAAAAAATGCGTTCATTTTCCACTTGCGTTGCGCAGCCGGACTTTCGTGCGACCGTACTTCGTATATTGGCTGTCATTGCCCGTCATTTGATGCTAGTGCGGCCGTGATTAAGTGCGCCTAAACACACGTTAAAAATTAGCTAGTCTGACCCTAGCCTAAATGGGAGAGTTTTTCTGGTTTGGCTATTTTGACCTAGAATTTTCTATTCTCCAGTCATTCTCCTGCTTTTCACCGCCAAAAAATCAGTAAACTTTTTCTGCGTGTCCGAAAATGTCTCCTCTTTTCATACAGACTGCCGCCCCAAGCAGTTGTTTATGGATAGATTAAAGGAAAAGCATTTACCGTCATTTGAAATGTCATTTTTTGGTCTTTACATATTTCTATACATCCTAGAAATCCGCCACTTCACGGGCAGGTTATGGGGACCTCCTAGGCACGATATTTGAAGGAATTTTTCGTTTTTATTTTTAACCCTTATTTCATGGAAAACTCACTGTCCCTTTAAAAACGTTTTTTTTTACTTTTTGTCCTGGTTTCCTGTCCCCCAGGGCACTACCCAGACCCCCATACACCTTTTATGGCAAATATGTAGCATATATGCCCTCTTGGAGGGCACTCTAAAAAACCGAATTTTCAGCCCCATTGACTTGCATGGGGGTTCGGGTTCGGACCCGAACAAATGGGAAGTTCGGGTTCGGGCCCGAACCGAACTCGGGGTGTTCGGCTCATCCCTAGTCATGAACACTCTACCATAAGATCAGGAGACACCACGCTCCCCCTGAAATTATTCAAACCAAAATTTTTCGAGACTGTACACGCAGGCTGCCAACATATCACAAATTTTTTATTCACTATCTGATCTCTGATAACACTTTCCACTATGGACAAATTTGTCGCTTCCACATCTAAGTCCTCCAAACGTCAAATGGCCAAGGGGCAGGGAAAGAGTGCCCCCACGCAGACCAGATCTCCAACCCGGTCGACTTCGGACCTAGGAAGCGCTCCGTCCAGTCCTCAATTGGCTATCAC
Organism: Leptobrachium leishanense; assembly: GCA_009667805.1. Classification (NCBI taxonomy): domain Eukaryota; kingdom Metazoa; phylum Chordata; class Amphibia; order Anura; family Megophryidae; genus Leptobrachium; species Leptobrachium leishanense. The sequence goes on along the minus strand of CM019065.1, from coordinate 403,902,636 downwards.
ATCTACACCTACAAGCACCACTCAAATGGCTGAGCTCACAGCAATGCTTTCGCCACTACTAGATGAAAAGCTGGGCCGTCTCTCAGAGTCCCTCAAACTGGCTCTCTCCCAACTTACTTCTCAAGCCCAACGTTTAACACAGGTGGAAGACAGAGTCTGCGTTCAGGGCAGCCATCAGAAATTTATTTATAAAGGATTTTACCAGGAAGGACACATTGAGATTTCTCTCGTTTTCAAGTATGTCCTGGGTTCAAGAACATTGAAGTGTTGCATTGTATTACTTTGTATTTCTGTAACTGTAAGATATTAAAACAACACAAATATACAGATTAACAGAAAATAAATTTGTAGGAAATATAGTCACTAGGTTACATGTTTACAGGTGCATTCTGTATTGAGGTATGTTAGTAAGGAGCTCTTGAGTAATGATGGGGCCCCTTACTAAACCTCACGATGGGGCCCCCCAGGGCCCCCCTGGCACTCCCTCAACCTCTAACAGCTTTTCTCCCCCTTCAAAAAAAAAAAAAGATGCAGTGTGTATTAGCATATCACAGAATCCACAGCAATAAATCTCACAAACGGGCTGTGTATGGCCTTTGGGTCTGGGTCTGTCCCTGGGACTTGGGGTCTGGTCTGGTCCCTGGGACTGGGCCTTGAGGTCTGGGCTATGGTCCCTGGGCCTTGGGGTCTGGCCTGTTCTCTTGGTCTGGGTCTGGGCCTTGGGGTCTGGGCCCTAGGGTCTGGGTCTGGGCCCTGGGTTTGTGCTTTGGGGTCTGGGCTGGGGGTCTGGGCCCTAGGGTCTGGTTCCTGGGCCTTGGGGTCTGGGCCTTTTGGGTTTGGGCCTAGGGGTTTGGGCCATGGGTCTGGGCCCTGGCTCACCACTCAGCTGTCTTCTTTTCTTCTGTCTTCTGCTCTTCTTTTCTTCACCTTTTCTTTAATCTTCTTTTCTTCTGATCTTCTTCCCGGGCCCTCCAGCTCCGGCGCGCAGCTTTTAGGAGGCCCTCACACGCTGCTTGACCCCGCCCAGCCAACCAGTGAAGCTGCCAGGAGCTGGAGGAGACAGTGTCTCCTCCGGCCCCAGCAGCAGCGACACAGCTCCGGATTCGGACTCATCAAGTCTGATACCGGAGCTGTTAAAAGGTGACGCCGCTGCCGTCAGGGGGCCCGGGCCCCCACCGGGTCCGGGCCCCTTAAGGCAGCATGGGGCGTAATGCCTTGATGGCGGCCCTGTCTGCATTGGAGGATGGGATCGCTCCTCTTCAAACAACCGTAGACTCTCACGACTCCTTGCTCTCCACCTTACTGGATAAAATCGATTTAGAGAGCAGAAGCCGCAGAAACAATTTGAGCATCGTGGGGCTCCCCGAGACCGTGAAAGGCCCACAACTTCATCACTTTGTTAGCACTTGGCTTCCTGCAGCCCTGGACATCGCTGACAAGGTACCCCTGATAGTTGAACGAGTCCATAGACTGGGGCCTGATCTCTCCCCATCGTTGAACCGTCCTCGCATGGTCATATTCAAGATGCTCAACTTCAGGGTTAAAATTAACGTACTACAGGCATACAGAAAGGCCGGCTCCCTGGACTATCAAGGAACTATTTTACGATTTTTCCAAGATTTTTCGGCATCCTTAGCTGCCCGCCGCAGGGCGTTTGCTCCTGTCTGTACAAGGTTGGCGGCAGCCAACGTCAGATTTACCCTACAATATCCAGCGCGCCTTCGGGTGCACCTACACGGACAGGTTACATTCCACGATACACCATCCAGCGCCTACATAAACTCAATGGCAGCTCACTGAGCTTGCTCACAAGGGCTTGTCAGTGGTCTACTGCTAAGTGGGCTACTTTCAAGTGGAGTTTAAAAAAAGGAGTTCAAATAACAGGTATCAATTGTGATATATTCTCTTGTTGGTATGAGTGTTAGCAAGCTTGAAGGTTTGACCCAGTACACATCCTGCTGCATGTATGCATGTCTGGAGGAATCCTTCCAGGATCCATATCTCTGTAGCAAGTGTGAACGTGTAGCTCTTCTGGAAGCTCATATTGGAGATCTGGAAGGGCAAATCGTAACGCTGAGGCAGATTGACAATCTTGAAAGGAGCGGCTTCTCACGGAGCAAAGTATAGTTGAGGAATCTAGGGGTGTGGGAGGAGTGGAGTTAACCGGGAACAGGTTGGTAGCTGGGTGTCAGTGACACGTGGTAGCAGGGGGGGAGGGAAGAGGAAAAGGTTGGCTAGTCCTGATCTTGCGCACACCAACAGATTTTGCCCCTTTTGAGCAAAGATGTTGGGTGCATCAGCTCAGGTGTAGCAGTACTGGAGGCTGCTCCCTCTAACAGCCGGGGGATCAGCCCACCAAGTAAGGGAGGGATAAAGAGGGCAAGTAAGCCTAGACAGGTTGTGGTGGTAGGGGGACTCTATTATTAAGAGAGTAGACAGGGTAATCTGTCGCGCTGATCGCCTTAACCGGACAGTTTGCTGTCTGCCGGGTGCCCGTGTTAGGAATGTGGTTGACAGAGTTGATAGATTATTGGGAGGGGCTGGAGATGACCCAGCTGTCATGGTCCATATTGGTACCAATGACAAAGTAAGCGGAAGATGGAAGGACCTGAAGAATGATTTCAGGGAATTAGGAAGTAAACTGAAGAAGAGGTCCTCCAAGGTAGTATTTTCTGAGATCCTACCTGTGCCACGTGCTACAGTGGAAAGGCAGCGGGAGATCAGGGAGGTCAATGCGTGGCTTAAAGCTTGGTGCAGGAAGGAGGGCTTTGGGTTTTTAGAGCACTGGGCTCATTTTGCACTGGGGTACAATCTGTATAGTTGTGATAGATTGCACCTGAATGGAAGAGGGTCTGCTGTGCTAGGGGAGAGGATGGTTAAAAGGTTGGAGGAGACTTTAAACTAGTGGAAGGGGGGGAGGGATACAGTATCTTACAAAATGGAGACAGAGCAGATAGCGGAAGGGTTTCAGCTCAGACTAATGGGGGTGGAGCCGGGGGGGGGATAATGTCAGCACAGTGGAGGCATGTAATGTAAAGTCGCATTCAGCATGTGTGGGTAGAGACAACATTAAATGTATGCTTGCTAATGCAAGGAGCCTCAATAACAAGATGGGGGAACTAGAGGTAATAGCACACACTAAGCAATACGACATAATAGGAATAACAGAAACGTGGTGGGATGAAACGCATGACTGGGCTGTAAACTTACGGTTATACATGTTAGAAAAGGATAGGAAACATAAGAAAGGGGTGGAGTGTGTTTATGTAAATCAGGATTTAAAGCCTAATATTACACAACTGGAAAGCGATGAGGGAAATGTGGAATCCTTATGGGTAAATATTTCGTTGGGGAATAAACAGGGAAGTCAACTATTGGTTGGCATATGCTATAAACCACCTAATATAGATAATGATGAGGAAGAACAACTGTTAGAGCAAATTAGGAAGTCTGCAGATCATGGTAGCACTTTAATTATTGGAGATTTTAATTACCCGGACATTAATTGGGATAGTGGGACTAGTAATTCAGCAAAGGGAATCCCGGTTTCTGAATTTTTTAAATGATACCTTCATGTCACAACTGGTAGAAACACCAACTAGAGAGGATAACTGTCTGGACCTGGTTATAACAAATAATGTGGATCTTTTCTCAAATATTAATGTAAAGGAACAGTTGGGAAACAGTGACCATAATATGGTGACTTTTGAAATAAACTCAAAAAAACACATTCATAAGGGGCATGCTAAAACATATAATTTTAAAAAGGCCAACTTTATTAAAATAAAGGAAGCTCTCAATGTCATTGACTGGCAGAAACTTTCACGGGAAAAACACTGAGCATAAGTGGAATATCTTTAAACTAACACTAGAAAAGTACACGTCTCAATATATTCCACTGGTTAATAAATATAAAAGAAACAGACTGAAACCAATGTGGCTTAGTAGGAAGGTAACTAAGGAAATGAAAAATAAAAAGAAGGCATTTAAAGCTTTTAAATCTGAATCTGATGCATCCTATAAAGCATATAGGGCAGCCAATAAAGCATGTAAAAATGCGATTAGATGGGCTAAACTAGAAAATGAAAAAGAAATAGCCAAAGAGAGCAAGACCAACCCTAAAAGATTCTTTAGGTACATAAATTCTAAAAAACCCAAGAGTGAAAATGTAGGTTCACTAAAATCTGAGTCAGGGTTATTGTTAACTGAAGATCAGGAAAAGGCAGAAATTTTAAATGATTATTTTTCTTCAGTATTTATCAAAGAGAAACCTATAACAGGAGACATGAAATTCATTAATAAAAACTTACTAATACAAAGTGACTGGTTCAGGACAAGGTTTTGCAGAAATTAAACAATGTGAATGTGAATAAAGCCCCAGGGCCAGATGGAATTCACCCACGAGTACTGAGAGAGCTATGTGTTGAAATATGTAAACCTCTGTTCTTAATCTTTCAAGATTCTTTTCTTTCAGGAATAGTACCAGAGGATTGGAGGAAAGCTGACGTGGTCCCTATATTTAAGAAAGGGTTAAAATTTGTGCCTGGGAATTATAGACATGTGAGCTTAATATCTGTGGCTGGGAAAGTATTCGAGGGGTTACTAAGGGATAATATTCAGGAATTTATTGGGAGGTATAATGTTATTGGCAAAAATCAGCATGTTTCATGAAACACAGATCATGTCAGACTAACCTAATTACGTTCTATGAGGAAGTAGAAGTATAGATCAGGGGGTCGCAGTGGATGTGATTTACTTAGATTTTGCCAAAGCTTTCGACACAGTTCCACACAAAAGGTTACTATTTAAATTAAGAAAAATTGGTCTAGATGAAAATACTTGTTCTTGGATAGAAAACTGGCTAAAAGATAGGGTACAGAGAGTGGTCATAAATGGTACATTTTCAAGATGGACACCAGTGGTAAGCGGTGTCCCTCAGGGGTCTGTTATAGGACCAATACTATTCAATTTATATATAAATGACCTTGAGATAGGCATTGAAAGTCATGTATCAGTGTTTGCAGATGACACAAAACTAGGAAAAGTAATACAATGTAGACATGTGCATTCGTTTTAGTACTAAAACGATTTAGTCCGAATTTTGGGATAATTTAGTTTTAGTATGACTCAAGAGAAACGAAACTGCTCAGTACAAAAAACGAAAGAAACTAAAATAAAATGCACTACATTTTAGTTTCAGTCCTTTTTGTGATATTATTATATTGATGAGTGAAGGAGACCAGCAATGAAGAGCGCAACATCGCAACATCCGAAGTTCTGCACCCTCCACATGCCAATGCAGGAGGATGTTCTATACAGAGAGGGACATTAATTCAGGAGGATGTTCTATATATTATACAGAGAGGGGTATTAATTAATGCAGGTGGATGTTGTATACATTATACAGAGAGGGGTATTAATTAATGCAGGAGGATGTTCTAAACATTATACAGAGAGGAGCCTTTTTTTTTTTATCCCTTTTAGGCTAGGGTCAGACGAACGCATTTTCGCGTTGTCTGTGAAAAAGTGCGTTCGAACGAATGGACGCATTTTTTCACGGAGTACGCGATAGCGGTCATACGATGCGCATTTTTCGTCGTGATTTTGTACGGATCATCAATAAAACACTTTGTGCATCTGGACGTTATGTTGGCCGGACATTAGCAGTGTCTGACATCTCCAATTCACGCACACACGCCGCTAGCGGACGCAGCGCACTCTGTACAACCGTACTAGCGGTTTTACGTTCTCGAAAAAATGCGTTCGTTTGCCACTTGCGTTGCGCAGCCGGACTTTTGTGCGACCGTACTTCGTATATTGGCCGTCATTGCCTGGCACTTGCTGCTAGTGCGGCCGTAATTAAGTGCGCCTGCACGCGCGTTCGCACTGCGCTCGTCTGACCCTAGCCTAAATCCAGTGGCTGTGAGCGCGGAGATCGGCTGCTTGTTACATTATCTCTCAGTACAATGTATCAGGCTCAGCTGTTACAGTAACTGACTGCTGCTCATCACAGTGCTCAGAGTTTCAGTAAAACAAGTAAATAATATTGTTCTAACGTCTTATATATAAAAATATTATTTACTAGTTTTACTGAAACTCTGAGCGCTGTGATGAGCAGCAGTCAGTTACTGTAACAGCTTTGCCTGACACGGGGCAGTATTACAATGTTGGTGCCAACTTAACCAGAGCTGTTGTAACTGAAAACCTCCATAGGCTATAATAGCTCTGGGAAGTTTACAACAGCTCTGGTTAAGTTAGCACCAGCTAGATAATATGGCCCACATTGTGCTGAGAGTGAGAGATACTGTAACGAGCAGCGATCTCAGCCCTCTGAGGAGCCACTACAATAGTAATTGTATCCACTGGTTTTCGGATGAATGAAATTAGTTTTCATACTAAAGAACTGAAAACGAATTTCTTTAGCAACTAAATAAATTGCATTTTAGTACTAATCCATTAGTTCAAAACGAAATTTTGTGCTGTGCACATGTCTAATACAATGTGAGCAGGATGTTCCTTCGCTGCAGAGGGATTTAGATAAATTGGGGGACTGGGCACTTAAATGGCAGATGAAATTTAATGTAGATAAATGCAAAGTTATGCACTTTGGAGTGAAGAACACGCAAGTAATTTATACCCTAAATGGTACGGAATTAGGGAAATCCAAGCAGGAGAAGGATTTGGGAATAATCATAGACTTCAAACTAAGTAACAATGTGCAATGTCAAACAGCAGCCGCCAAGGCCAGCAAGGTATTGGCATGCATTAAAAGGGGAGTTCACTCACGGGATGAAAACATAATTTTGCCTCTGTATAAATCAATGGTCAGGCCGCACCTTGAATATGCTGTGCAATTTTGGGCACCGGTCTTAAAAAAAGATATTATAGCGTTAGAAAAAGTGCAGAGACGGGCAACTAAATTAATAAGGGGAATGGAAGGGTTAAGTTATGAGGCAAGACTAACAAGCTTAAACCTGTTTAGTTTAGAGAAAAGGCGCCTTAGAGGGGATCTGATAACCTTATATAAATATATACGGGGCCATTATCAACCATTGTCTGATAACCTATTCATTAACAGGACTATACACAGGACAAGGGGTCATCCATTTAGACTGGAAGAAAGAAAATTTAGCTTAAAGCATAGGAAGGGTTATTTTACGGTGAGAACAATAAAGCTGTGGAATTCTCTGCCTGTTGAGGTGGTTGGGTCTGAGTCTGTACAGACTTTTAAAAAACGACTGGATGACTTCCTGCAGACACAGAATATTAAGGGTTATAATATTTAATATGTGGGTACAAGCTTCTTGATCCAAGGAGAATCTGACGCCATTCTGGGGGCAAGAAGGAATTTTTTCCCAGTATGTTGCATATTGGCAAGCAATTCAGACTGGGTTTTATGCCTTCTTTTGGATCAACAGCAGTAGGTTATGTGGGAGAGGCTGAACCCGATGGACGCATGTCTTTTTTCAGCCTATATAACTATGTAACTATATAACTATGTAACTATGTAACGATTTTGGGAGATGGCTCAGATCCTCAGCAGCGTCGTCGATCTACCCCTCCTCCATGAGGGCTGTAACAGCTTTGTTATTGATATACCACGACTATAGAAGCCCATTAATATTCTGCATTTTTTCTTTACTGTGTTTTAGTAGTCGTTTTCGGTTGCTCCCGGTGTTTCAGACAAGCTCCTCACTTGGAAGTGGACATTGGCCATGCTCACGATGACTGTGATGGATTTGCGACTTGAGGGGAACTGATACCAGTCTGTCTTCATACCTTTTCACAGTTTGTGCAATTTCTTCATTTTCATTAACATGCTGAATTTTTGTTTCACTTTCCACTGGCCAGTCGACCCGATCGCTCAGAAACACGAACGTTGGACTGGGTTCCACTTTTTCCTGAGAGATCGCATTTGGAGTTGGTGTTCTATATGGTTTCCCTCCCCTGTTCAATCCCTGGTTAACCTTCTCTTCTGCAGGTGTAGATATTTTTATGTTTCTTTTAGGTTGTTCATAGTTAAAATGTCTTGGATCGCTCTTATACTGATACCCCAACATGTACTGACATCTTATATTGTATTCGTGGTGCGGGGTCCGCTGCTGGGACGGACCCTAACCCCCTTTATTGTTGCCCCCTACTTTACATCCTCTCAAACTCGATATAGGGGAACATATGTTCTCAGTGAGAAGTTCAAAGGTTTCACAAAGGAATATTTAAACTAGGAGGGGGGGACAAAAGGGTAAAAAACAATCTGCCTGATTGTCCCCCCAAAACTAAATCAGAGGGTGCAAGCAACGTGCGGGGTAAAAATTGACAAGCTCAGAGTCGTGTCTATAAATGCTCGTAGTTTAGTCAATAAAATCAATGAACTGGAGGCAATGATGGCAGCTGAAAAAGTAGATTTAGTGGCGGTTACTGAGACATGGTTCAGTGAGAAAAATAACTGGGACATAACAATACCGGGGTACTCTTTATATAGAAAAGACAGAGAAGGTAGGAAAGGAGGAGGAGTGGCCCTGTATGTGAAAAGCAACATAAAAACGAACCAAATAAAAGTGAGCGAGGTGAACATAGAGTCAGTTTGGGTTACGCTAACATTTGGCAATCATACAGTAGCTCGTGTAGGTGTGATCTATAGACCCCCTGGACAAGTAGAAGAGCTAGATAATCTGCTGCTTGAGGAAATAGCCAAAATGGCAATGAAGGGGGAAGTTATTATCATGGGGGACTTTAATCTTCCTGATGTGAACTGGAAAACCAAAACAGCTGGGTGCACCAGGAGTACAAATATTCTAAACTCCCTACTGGGATTATCTCTAACACAAGTAGTTGAGGAGCCGACCCGTAAAGAGGCCATATTGGATTTAATACTCACAAATGGAGGTTTGGTATCGGACGTTGTTGTAGGTGAAAATTTGGGATCTAGTGATCACCAGTCAGTGTGGTTTAATATAAGAACAGGGATGGAGCCGCACCACACAAAAACAAAAGTTTTAGACTTTAAACAAACAGATTTTTCTAAAATGAGATTTTGTGTGAAGGAGTCATTATCAGCCTGGAGGAGTTTAAGGGGAGTCCAGGAGAAATGGGATTATTTAAAGGAAGCATTATTGAAGGCCACAGGCAATTGCATTCAGCTTGTTAGCAGAAACAAAAAAGAAAAGAAACCACTGTGGTACTCTGCAGAAGTGGCCAAAATAGTGAAGAACAAAAAGACAGCATTCAATAATTATAAAACAACTCAGAGTGAAGAAGATAGGCAAACCTATAAGATTAGGCAGAAAGAGGCAAAGCAATTTATAAGAGCTTCCAAAGCACACGCAGAAGAGAAAATAGCTCAGTCAGTAAAAAAGGGGGACAAAACATTTTTTTAGATACATAAACGAGAAAAGTAAAACCAGGATTAGTTAAATTAAAAACAAAGGAAGGAAGGTATGTAGAAGAGGATAAAAGTCTCGCTGACTGCCTCAATGAATATTTTTGTTCAGTCTTTGCAGAAGAAAAGGAAGGAAAGGGGCCTCAGTTAGGAGAGAACACTAAAGAGGCATTTACATATGAGTTTACAGAGGAGGAGGTTCTACAGCAGCTGTCTAAAGTAAGGACAAATAAGTAAATGGGGCCTGATGGGATCCACCCTAAATTATTAAAAGAGCTCAGTGATGTAATAGCAAAACCGTTAGCAAGGATTGGTTAAATAAATCTTAACAGGAGTCGTCCCAGAAGACTGGAAATTAGCAAATGTTGTGCCCATTTACAAGAAGGGTAGTAGGGAGGAATCGGAACTATAGGCCAGTTAGTCTTACGTCAGTAGTGGGGAAATTAATGGAAACCATGTTAAAGGAAAGGATTGTTGAACATCTAAAAACACATAGATTACAGGATCAGAAACAACATGGGTTTACCTCAGGGAGATCATGCCAAACTAATCTTATTGATTTTTTTGATTGGGTAACAAAAATAATAGACACAGGTGGTGCAGTAGACATTGCTTATTTAGATTTCAGTAAGGCTTTTGATACTGTTCCGCATAGAAGGCTTATCAATAAATTGCAATCTTTGAGCTTGGATTCCAATATTGTTGAATGGATTAGGCAGTGGCTGAGTGACAGACAACAGAGGGTTGTGGTAAATGGAGTTTATTCGGCGCAAGGTCTTGTTACCAGTGGGGTACCTCAGGGGTCAGTACTTGGACCCATTCTATTTAATATTTTTATTACTGATATTGCAGAAGGTATCAATGGAAAAGTATGTCTTTTTACTGATGACACAAAGATTTGCAACAGGGTTGACGTTCCTGGAGGGATCAGCCAAATGACAAATGATTTAGGTAAACTCAAAAAATGGTGGGAGCTGTGGCAATTGAGTTTTAATGTGGATAAGTGCAAGATAATGCACCTGGGACGTAAAAACCCAAGGGCTGAATATAGAATATTTGATACAGTCCTAACCTCAACATCTGAGGGTTGGGATTTAGGGGTTATTATTTCAGAGGATCTAAGGGTAAGTAGTCAATGTAATAGAGCAGCAGGAGGACATAGTCTTAGATTAGAGGGGCAAAGGTTTAAAAGTAACATCAGGAAGCATTATTTTACTGAGAGGGTGGTGGATACATGGAACAGTCTTCCAGTAGAAGTGGTAGAGGCCAAAACAGTAATTGAATTTATGCAGGCATGGGATAGGCATAAGGCTATCCTAAACAAAAGATAAATCCAGGTAAAGTATCCATGTAATTGGGCGACTAGCTGGGCCGAAAGGTTCTTATCTGACCACATTTTTCTGTTTCTATGGCATCCCCCATGACGCACGACACTAGTACTACACTCCCATCCTCTGCTGAACCTCAAATTTTCACACGTAATTCTTTTAAGGTAGTGTCCTGGACTGTGGAGGGTCTTAACTCGCCGATTAAACGTAAGAAAGTAATCCAATATTTAAAAAGGTTAGACCCTGATATTGTTTTCCTCCAAGAAACTCACTGGACTAAGTCAGACCAAACGCTACGGGCCCCTTGGGTGGGATATCAAACATCCTCGCTTTACTCTCAAAAATCTAGAGGCACTGCAATTCTTACATAAGAGACTCCCATACTCCGATATGGTAGCGGTTAATGATGCGGATGGAAGGTACTCCCTCCTCACGCTTAATATTGGACAGGAACAGTTTCAATTACTCAATATCTATGCCCCTAATGGCCCGACTTTACCATTCTATAAAACACTACTCCCGTTACTCCACCTCCACGACGCTTCTCACAGAATAGTGGGAGGGGACCTTAACGACGTACCAGACTCGATACTTGACCGAGCCGTGTGGTGCCTGGGGGCGCTTGCAATCCACAGGTCCAACATACCTGATGACCCATTTTGACTTGGTTGATGTCTGGCGCATGCACAACCCAACGGGACTGGACTTTACGTTTTATTCTGCCCCCCCCCCCTGCCACAAATCATTTTCGCGCCTAGACCGGTTTTTTAATTTCAGACTCACTTGCTTTTCACACACTACACACCGAGATTGGCCCGATGTCAGGAACATAGAAACATAGAAAATGTTGGCAGATAAGAACCTTTCGGCCCATCTAGTCGCCCAATTACATGGATACTTTACCTGGATTTATCTTTTGTTTAGGAAAGCCTTATGCCTATCCCATGCTTGCTTAAATTCAATTACTGTTTTGGCCTCTACCACTTCTACTGGAAGACTGTTCCATGTATCCACCACCCTCTCAGTAAAATAATGCTTCCTGATGTTACTTTTAAACCATTGCCCCTCTAATCTAAGACTATGTCCTCTTGTTTTGCTACTTTGTTTCCTTTTAAATATACTCCCTTCCTCTACCTTGTGGATTCCCTTTACGTATTTAAATGTTTCTATCATATCTCCTCTGTCTCGTCTTTTTTCCAAGCTGTACATGTTAAGATCATTAAGCCTTTCTTGGTAACTTTTCTCCTTCAAGCCGTACACCATTTTAGTAGCCCTTCTCTGAACTCTCTCTGAACCTGTCCCAGACTAAGCCTGTGCCCGCACCTAATCCCTGGCAAACCTCTATTTACCTGCATTTGCTTGTCATTAACCTGCTTATATTTGTATACAGGTTTCAGGATCCTCTCTGGCCATTCATCTGCTATCGTGGTGCCTTCAGGTGTTTGCCATGACTCCTAATGAAGCCTGTTTAAAAGAGGGATCCACCCTTCCATCAGGGCTTCAACATTAACGTTCTGGAAGTGCAAGCAACCAGTCCTGAACCTGAAGCTCTATGCTATTACGAACCTGAACTCCTCCTGTGAACTTGGCAAGTGCACCCCCGCTTCCAACCATCCTCGCTGGCAAGTGCACCCCCGCTTCCAACCATCCTCGCTGGCAAGTGCACCCCCGCTTCCAACCATCCTCGCTGGCAAGTGCACCCCCGCTTCCAACCATCCTCGCTGGCAAGTGCACCCCCGCTTCCAACCATCCTCGCTGGCAAGTGCACCCCCGCTTCCAACCATCCTCGCTGGCAAGTGCACCCCCGCTTCCAACCATCCTCGCTGGCAAGTGCACCCCCGCTTCCAACCATCCTCGCTGGCAAGTGCACCCCCGCTTCCAACCATCCTCGCTGGCAAGTGCACCCCACTCTCAAGACTCCTCACTGGCAAGTTAAACCCTGCTTTCCAGCAAACCCTGGAACCAGCACAGTCTATTACTTGCTTCATATAGACTCTGGTTCGTTTTATTTCCTGTAGTGTTTATGCTTTAAATAAACCTCTTTATGCCCGGTAACCTACGTGACTCCTCCAATCACTGCACCATGGGCTCACCTCACCAACCGTCGCACTCCATTCCTGACACAATGCTGAAGCCAAACTATGGGCCCGCGGTGATACAATTTATGGTGGAGATGGTCAGAAAAACTTTCACCGACCTATTCTCACACCTGGCTAACATCATGAAGGAAATGCTACAAGCTATATGGGACTCTTCTAAAGTGAGTAAACCTGAAACAAAGAAATTGTCTCCTGAAGACGAGCGTAAACGTAGAGAAGAGCTTACTTTATGCTGGTACTGCGGGGATCAGTCTCATTTATTATGTGATTGCCCAAGAAGACCCTCCAAAAGACCAGCTCCAGTGTCCAAATCAGCTGCGGTTCCTAAATCAACTCCAGTATTAAAGCGAGCTCCCAAGAAACCTCCCATGTCTAAGACTCCTATAACCAGTAAAAGGCATCCTGTTACAAAAACTTAATTCTATTGGTGATAGTACGTTAACCTGGTTCCAATCATATGTATCTGATAGGTTTCAATTTGTGTCCATTTCTGGCAGCTCCTCCCTCCCCCTCCCTGTCACGTGTGGTGTACCCCAAGGATCGATACTCGGCCCCCTGCTATTCACAATGTCTGCAAAGCTTCAACTGTACACATGTACGCAGACGACACTGTAATCTATACCAGCAAACCAAATCTCCCACAGCTGGAGGCCGTGCTGCAAGAACAATTCACAGAGGTAGAAAAGTGGATCGCAAATAACAAACTTTTTCTAAATACTGACAAAACTGTAACGATGCTCTTTGGAACCGCACCTAAACTACACAAATTGCAAAATCCCCATCTATGTGTTGGGACAAAATCAAATGGCACGCTGACCACAGTCACTTCTCTCAAATACCTAGGTATGTGGTTACACCCTAATCTATCTTTTGGCCCCCACATCGAAAAACTCTCATCTAAACTTTACCCCAAACTAGGCGCCCTGTACAGAAACAAATCCTGCCTGAGCCCCGCGGTAAGAAAGCAGATTGTACAACAAATGCTTATGCCGGCCATTGAATACAGGGATGTGGTGTATGCAGCCGCCCCGCAAACACACCTCCAGAAACTTACTACATTGTATAACTCATTCTGTCGCTTTGTGCTACAATGTAACTACATGACCCACCATTGTGACATGTTAAAAGAACTAAACTGGCCATCGCTGGAATCTAGACGCACCCTTCACCTTTCAAACCTGGTGTTTAAGAGCTTTTCTGGGAAGCTACCACCCTACCTGAATATGCTGCTTCCCCCGGCAGTTCCCTCATCCTATAACCTCAGATCCAGAACCAGCACCTTACTTGCAATACCGCAATACAAAAAGAAAATGGCTCGATCCTCATTTTCCTACAGAGCACCACAAATATGGAATAACCTCCCAGACACCATCAAATCTTCCCCCACTCTAAAGTCCCTTAAGACTTCCCTATTAACATACCTCAATACAGAATGCACCTGTAAACATGTAACATAATGACTTTATTTCCTACATATTTATTTTTCTGTTAATCTGTATATTTGGTCTTGTGTTAATATCTTGCATTTTACTATTTTGTATTTCTGTAACCACTCAATGTTCTCGAACCCAGGACATACTTGGAAACGAGAGAGATCTCAATGTATCCTTCCTGGTAAAATCCTTTATAAATAAATAAATAAATCTGCTCGTACTAAACCTAAGAAGAAGGTGATTCTTGACACTGTGTATGATAGTGATGAGTATTCTGCATCCTTCAGGGCAGAACTCCCTGATCCTATAAATCCTCTACCTGTTATACCTGAAGAGATTGATCCATCTACAAGCATGGAATATGAAGCCTCTGTGTATCAGGACTATGATTATGCTGAACCTATGCAGATTGGAACTGCTCTAGCTACCGGGACTACAATTCCCATCACTACCAGCCAACAACCTATGAGGTCAATATCACCAGATTACGCCTATACATCTAATGGAGCTGTAATCCGCAAGAAAGACCAGCAACTATATGAAGAGGCCTTAGCAATCAGAAAAGCTGCACAACGGTCTGAGTTCATTACAGCAACAACTGCAACTCCCATTACTCTCAGCCAGCGAGACCAATCATCATCCTTGCCTCACCAGCTTTCTTGTGACTCTGGATCTATTGATGGAAGTGACGCTGACTCTGAGATACCATTACAATATGCCAAACCTCCCCATGGTGGCCCAGGTCAACATATAGAACGTATTAACCCTTTCGCTGCTGAGGCTTTTCCCGCCCCTGTGCTGAGGTCATTTTTACCGGTTTTGCTCATCATGTTTAAACGTGTTTTGAAGCTTATTTTATTATATGACCCAGACATATTATATATCGTTCTTTCCGTCAGACTCGGTAGATTCATAATATGTCATTATTATATGTATACGTCATGACCTGTCTGTATATTATAACAAAAAATGCAATAAAATATGTATTTTCAATTTACAATGTGTAAAGTGTTTTTTTCACATTTTAACATGCGAGCAATTGCGGTTATATTTTGTATGGGGTGCGCTTGTTAAAAAAATTAGAGATGGTGTCTTGTTACATTTTTTTTGGGGGGAAATTACACTTTTTAACAAACGCACCGCATACAAAAATCGTTAGTGCAGCATCATTGTTCACATTATAATTGAAATGGGAACAATATTGCTGCATTAACAAACCAAAAAAACTAAAAAAGTGTTTATTTTTTTTTTTAATTTTTTTTTATTTTTATTTTTCCTTTTTTTTTTCAACATTTTTCACTTTCATGTTTGGTATCGTTGGAACGGCCATGCTCTGGCCGATCCAACCATACCAAAATTTAACCCCTAACTGCCACGGATCGGGAGATAGGGAGTTCCAATGAACTCCCTATCTCCACCGTTGGTGGCAGTTAGGGTTAAGTCCAGGACTGGCGTCATCGTGCCACGCACGATGACGCCAGTCCTCAGGGGAGTTCCCGGAGGCTTGGCCGACATCCAAGATGTCGGCCAGCTCCGGGAAAGGATCGCGAACCGGCGCTTTTCAGCGCCGATTTGCGATCCAGCTCCCAGGGGTTAATGCCAGGCATCATTTGGAAGGGCAGGCTGTGCCCTTCCAAATGATGCCTGGGTTAACCCCCGCAGAGCCGCCGATCGGGAGGGAGAGAGGTCCGAAGGACCTCCCCCCCCTCCCTTTCAGGCGCCTCCTCCGCACATGCGGGGGGGGGGGCGCCTGAATTAGGTGTCATCACGCTGCCGCGATGACACCTAATTCCGGCGGCTGTGGTCCTGGATGCGCGGCTGACGCCGGGGGGGGCAGCGATCGGCCGGAACCCGGCCGAACGCTGACCCCAATGGGAGGACGCGCTCAGCGCGTCCTCCGCATACCAGCGGGAATGCTGAGGACGCGCTGAGCGCGTCCTCAGCATCCAAGTGGTTAATTGTACTATGGGTACTCCTTATAAAAGATTCTGGAGGAAAAGTCTACCATATGACCAGTGTATGTCTGACTGTTGTGACGAGGAGCTTTTGTGAAAAGACTGCTACTCCTAAACCTTCTACGGTTCAAGGCTCCTACCGTCCTAAACCTATCTACTCTTCAGCTGTAAAGCCACAAAATGGTGCATCAAAAACTCCTTATCCCGTGTACTGCGCTGCTACATTCACCAAAGCATATCCTCAGTTCAACCAAACTTTGTTACACTGATGTGTTTCTGGTAACCCTAACCATCCTAAAGGTACCCGCTGCTGAGACTCTGGCTCCCGCTTCTGCCGAGGTACCCATCGCTGAGATACCTGCTGCAAATACTCCAATTCTTACTGGCTCCAAGGTACCCACCGCAGAGATACCCACCACAGAGCATCCGGTTCCTGTTACTGCCATCTACAGTACCGCTGGGGTAGTACAAGTGACCCAGCCTCTGCATGGTCCTCTGGGTCAGCTTGCCAAACCTGCTGACCCAGCTCCTTCCGATGACTATAAAGAGGTTGAGCAAAGAGATCCCGTGACGCCTAAGCTGTCCCATGACATGGCTATGGTCTCAGATATGGTAGAGTCCACGGACTTTCTCTCTCTCCAGGTCACCGGTGTACAACGTACCCTTACTTCCATGGCACCTCCGGTTCCTGATTCTGCCGAGCTTCCGGTCCACGCCGAGGTACCTTCTGCCGAGATTCCGGTTCATCCCGAGGATACCGCTACTGAGGTCCGTGACCTTATTGAATCCTCTATTCCCAAAGTATTTGCCAACAATTTACCACATGCCATAAAGACTGTCGCCGAGATAATACCGGTGACAGAACCCAGTGAGACCATCACCATACCGATTACTCCACAAAATTATAGTATTATGGCATCCTCCATCACCGCGCTTGCAACTCAAGTTTATTCAATAACTCAGACAATTAAAGAACAACTCATCCTTTCATCCTTACAGGAGCGAGTACACGATTATCTGTCCCCCCCCCACTCCTAGATCCTAATCGATAACACTATCTCTATTACCCCTAAGCAGAATCTGGGTAACTATTCAAGTATGACCATAGGTTATAGAAGACTATCAGGAGTAACTAAGGTAGATGATCCGATTACTCCTATCCGTAATAAACTCCTTACAATTACACCACCAAAAGTTCATAGACCTTCAGAACTGGAAGATGCACCTGAACTTTTCCTACAAGTCCCTGCGCACATCCCTGCGGCCGTGGTGATCGAACATCCTGATACTCTCAATGCTGCATTTGATAATGGTACCACAGACGTGTCCGCACAGATTTCGTCCTTGGAGGATGTGAGAAGTCATGGCCCCCACGGGTGGCGGCGCAAGAAGAAATAATAACTGGTCCCCTTACTGTAAATTTATCTTTTCACACCCAGAGGGCGCTCCTTGCGGTGGGGAAATGTCAGGAATCTGTCCCAGACTAAGCCTGTGCCCGCACCTAATCCCTGGCAAACCTCTATTTACCTGCATTTGCTTGTCATTAACCTGCTTATATTTGTATACAGGTTTCAGGATCCTCTCTGGCCGTTCATCTGCTATCGTGGTGCCTTCAGGTGTTTGCCATGACTCCTAATGAAGCCTGTTTAAAAGAGGGATCCACCCTTCCATCAGGGCTTCAATATTAACATTCTGGAAGTGCAAGCAACCAGTCCTGAACCTGAACTCCTCCTGTGAACTTAGCAAGTGCACCCTCGCTTCCAACCATCCTCGCTGGCAAGTGCACCCCCGCTTCCAACCATCCTCGCTGACAAGTACACCCCACTCTTAAGACTCCTCGCTGGCAAGTTAAACCCTGCTTTCCAGCAAACCCTGGAACCAGCACAGTCTATTACTTGCTTCATATAGACTCTGGTTCGTTTTATTTCCTGTAGTGTTTATGCTTTAATTAAACCTCTTTATGCCTGGTAACCTACGTGACTCCTCCAATCACTGCACCATGGGCTCATCTCACCAACCGTCGCACTCCATTCCTGACACCCGATAGCGCTCATTGACCACGCACCGGTCTCACTGTAAATAAAACTGGGAACCCCACAGTCCTATTCCCGGAACTGGCGCATCCCTTCCCATTTTATGACGTCCGGTACATTTACATCACACGTTGAGCTTGCCTGGCACAATTACACTGACGACAACGTTGACCATGTAGAGGATGTCAATTTGTTTTGGTCTGTGTCAAAAGCAGTGCTTCGGGGACAGATTATGGAGTTTACGGCCCAGAAGCGGAACGAGGAGTCCCTGCATCTTACTAAGGCTCATTCGGATTTGCTCAGGAGTTACAGAGCTTATTTGACTGACCCCACACCTGTTGCATTGCAGACGTACAAGCAAGATAAAGCCAGATACGATACCCTAGCTACCAACCACGCGCAGCGCTCCTGCCAGCATCAGAAATCCTGGTTTTATCGTTTTGGTAATAAGCATGGTCGCCTCCTGGCCAACCTGGTACGTTCCCAAACCCAGACCAGACCCTTTTTCCCAAATTAAGACTGCGGATGGTACCTTACTTACTGACCCAGTAGCTATTGCAGGGTATTTCCGACAATATTTTGCTGACTTCTACAAGGCGGGCCCTGACGATTGCCCGACGCAACCTGAGTTTTTCATAAAGCGCAAATTCCAAAAATGTCCCCAACTGAAAGGGATGCCCTTTCGGCACCAATCTCACACATTGAAGTCCAAAAAGCGATAACCTTGCTCAAAAACGGGAAAACTCCGGGACCAGATGGATTTGGGGCAGAATATTACAAGCTCCATTCGGGCTCGGTGGTCCCACACTTGGTCTCACTCTATAATAATATTCTACAAGGGGAGGAACCATGACTTTTAATGAGGCCAGAGTGGTGGTTATCCCCAAGCCTGGAAAGGATCCTACGTTGGTCAACTCCTATCGGCCTATTGCGCTGCTAAATACTGACCTAAAACTGCTATCCACCATCATGGCCGGCCACCTACAGAGGCCTCTGGCTCGTCTTGTGGGCCCCTAACAAACGGGATTCCTTGCTGGCCGACACTCCACCACAAACCTACGCAAGGCTATAGCGGCCATATGGTCCTCCTCCCTTACGCCACATGCCTCCAATCTTCTATTGAGCTGCGATGCCAATAAAGCGTTCGATAGGATATCTTGGGCCTATTTAGAGAGATTTATTAAGTTTCACCACTTTGGAAAGGTATTCATGACTCTCTTTTGCGCGCTTTACCACAACCCTTCCACAGTAATCACAGCGAACGGACTTAACTCGGCCCCCTTTGTACTAGAGGTACCAGACAGGGATGTCCCTTATCGCCATTACTGTTTAACCTAGCATTGGAACCCCTCCTTCGTATTATTGAGACCAGCCCGACAATCACGGGTATTCGTTTGTCCGCCTCAGTAACGCTAGGGGTGGTGGCTTTTGCAGACGATCTATTGTTTCTCTCAAACCCAGCGTCTGCTATTCCACTGTTGGTGTTATTTGATTCATTTCACACAGCCTCCGGTTTCCAAATCAATTACGTGAAATCGGTCGCTCTGCCCTTGGGAACAAAGCCGCAATGTGCTTGGCTCAGACAGTTTCCCCTTCTCCTGGGCCCCTACCCCTTCCATCAAATACTTGGGGATCGTCCTGCCGGCGGACATTTCTCAATTATACAGCCTCGATATTGACCCTCATCTCACTCAAACTAAGTTACTCCTGGAAGCATGGAGCTCTCTCACTTTGTCCTATATGGGAAGGGCCACACTTATTAAAATGACTTTATTCCCCAAATTGCTCTATCCCTTACAGGTTCTGCCTTTACTGTTGAAGCCCACAGATCTCCGTATATTAAATAGACTATATGCGGCATTCATTTGGCAAGGTAAACGAGCACGTATTCCACTTCCTGGGCTCCAACAGTCGTTGGCTAGGGGGAGGTATTAATTTTCCAAATATAGCTGACTATAATTTAGCGGCCCTATACCGTTATGCTGTTGACTGGCTGAATGGTACTTCACACTTCGTGCCCTTGCAGGTTGAGCAGGCGTTACTCCCCGCCTCTTCCTTATCGGCGTACCTACATCAAAGCTCACCCATCATCCCCCCCCCTAGTCTACGTTCCAACCCATTACTGTCCTCCACAAAATTGGCCTGGGTCAAGATTCGCAGACGCCTTCAACTCGCTTGGCAAACGACTTTGTGGTCACCTATTCTCCACAACCCTCATTTTCAGAACGCCTCCCCCGCTCCGATCTTTCACACTCTGGCCCACTGCGGTTTTACTCATCTGCACCATTATATCGATGGAGTGTCGGGCTGGCTGTATTCCTATACGACCCTTAAAGACAGTCACACCCTTAGACATACACCCGGTATATTACTTACAATTAAAGCAATTTCTCCTTACCCAATTGAGCACGTTGTCTCCTAATGACCTAGTCAATTCGCTCGACATGCTCCTGTTTGCCCGCCCTCTGCCCCACCCTCTACCTCTACTATTTACGCACTTTTACAATCTTCGCTACCTATCAAACTCCCCTGGGCGGCTATAACTAGATAGACCTCAATCTTTCCTGAGCTTTCCGCACCAGACTTGATTGAGGCCACCTTAGTATCCAGGCACTCCCTTCCTTCTGCTAACTACTGGGACATGTTTTATAGAATACTCCATCGAGCGTATATTGCGCCCGACAGAATGGCTCGCACGGGATTGTCACCGAACGCAACTTGTTTAAAATGTCAAGGTGCTCATGCTGACTTACGGCATTGCTTATGGTCATGCCCCTTTATTCAACTGTTTTGGGACACAATACGACGATTTGGTTCACAAGTTCTTCGTCTAGAAATTCTCTTTACCCCAGAATGGGCTATATTTAATCATGCAACGGGCAAGAAAGCGATCTTGTCACAATGGATTTCCGCGACCCCCTCCTTCCTTTCGCATGGTTTATGACAGAATCTACGCCATATTTTTGGCAGACTGGACCGAGGCTGCGATGCAGCAAGAAAAGAAGACTCAGTCCTTCTTTACCAATTGGACCCCCCCCCTTATTCGCACCCTGCCATGCGAAACTAAGGACTCCCTACGTCATACCATTTACTGCACCCCTTGGTACTCGCTACAGATGCTGCGGGGTATCCCACCCATCCCTCAAGATCCCCCTGACCACGTTTTATCCCGTTTTCTAGTTTCCCCCCCCTCGACCCCTGTAGATGCCCACGTTTAATTGACCCCTCACCTCTTGGGAATTGTCTTCTTTGGTTCTAATAGGAGTTGTACAATACCTTCTACATTAACTGCCGGATGCCACATGTTTGCACTAGTTGATTATCGGATAATGACGTATTATATGTCTCTCTGTTTTTTCTGTAAGTTGATCCAAGATGAATAAAAAATATGTTTGTCAAATAAAAAACATTTTTTAAATCCTTGCGTTTCTGTGATGGGATGCCGTCTCTTCCCGTCTGTCCTGGCTCTCCAGACACCCCCTTACCAGGATCAGCCCGGCCTCTGAGTTGCTGGGAACTCCGTGCCTCGAGCAGCCTGATCCGCAGCTCCAGACCCGCTTGTTCTGAACTCCTGCCTTGGAGCCTCTTTGCATTTCCAGAATGCCGCTCAGTGCCTTCTGAGAGTGATTATAGCTGTAGCGTAGCTGAGACACCAGGCAGGCTGTATGTTCACACAGGATACACACTGGCCATTTCACATGGTCTGCTTTTATTTGGTTCAGAATCAGATAACAGTTAACATCCCTCCCCCCCAGACATTACGGCACCGCCATTCAGCAGTTCCCCATCATGTCCTCTCAGAGTGTAAGCTCTTGAGCAGTGGCTTTTCTGGTACTGTTCTATGTGTTTAACTTGCATGTATATTGGTTATCCTGTCTTTCCCATTGTACAGCGCTACGGTACATGGTGGTGCCTTATAATTAACTGTACCTGCAGTCATACAGAGCACAGGTCCTTGTTTCGGGGGATTCCAGAGGAGCAGCAGCGATCCAGGGGTACCGTTTGATAGCTCGGGTCCCTAGGGTGTCACAGTCCAAAAAGCGCCCTTTTATCTGGGGGTAGGGGCACGAATGGCAGCATATAGTAGATATCCCCCTTGGATGCCGCATGGTCAGGGCTGCTTAAGCTCCTGGGGTCAAGAAAGGCTCAGCAAAGTGGGTTCCCAATGGAGCTCCCTCCTGAAAATCACCACAATGGTATCTTGTCTGAGGATCACCCCACGTTTGAAATATCACCCCACTGGAGCAGTTAGTTTTCGGGGCGCCGACGTTTAAAGCTTCTGCAGATGCTCCATTACAGGCAATGAGGTGCATTCCAGGAATGGGATTGGTTGGCCCTTCTAGCTCCTTGGATGGTGATTGGCTGGGGTTTCAAACCCAGCTCAGGCTTTCAATCCCAGGTTAACCCTGGTGTCGGATAACACAGCGAGCATAAGGGACAGGTTTACAGGCATTTTGATTACGTGCTGATATAGGGGGGGGGGGGGGGGTCACAAAAACACCACTTTAAAACACAAACAAATAGCTTAACTGAGGGGAATAGCAGAGGAGCGAGGGGTTAATACAGTCTCTGAGCAAGGGGTTCCGTGACAACCATACATTTAAAACCACACAATATAAATGAACATAAAGTCTTCCCCAAAGCAACAGTCTGTCTTTTGGGGTTTCGCCATGGAAATAAAAGTCTTGGGGTTTGACGCGGGGAGCGCTATGTCAGTTCCATGACACTTTCTTCCTGTGTCCAGCATTTCATGCAGTGGCCCATAGCAGCTGCACCTGCATCTCAGCCCTGCCTCTCCCAGCCTGCAAAGTGAGTGGGAGCACTTGGTGGATTGGAGTTGGAGTGGGGATGTGACTCTTGTGCAGCCTAGTGGAAAGCCCAGGAACTACAGCATTGCAGTGAATAAATTATCATAATTTAAGCCTGTTGATCCTGGGGGGGCAAGTGCCCCCCTTGCCCCATGCTGCGGACACCTATGACGTAGCCTCAATCACATTTCTGTAGCGTACTTTTATTTGCAATCCGGTGCCATTACAGAGCTTAGATGGGTTGAGGTTCTGCAATAATATCACAGGTTCTCACATGCTGCAGCATTGAGAGTGTGTGAGGCCTGGCTGTGAAATGGAAAAAGACATGCTGGAGCAGTGAGGCAGTGTGTGGCCTGGCTGTGAGTTAAGCAGACATGTTGGAGCAGTAAAGGGGGGTGAGTGAAAGCCCTGTCTGTGAGAGGGAAGCAGACATGCTGGAGCAGTGAGGGTGTGTGAGAGGCCTGTCTGTGAGAGGGAAGCAGACATGCTGGAGCAGTGAGGGTGTGTGTGAGGCCTGTCTGTGCGAGGGAAGCAGACCTGCTGGAGCAGTGAGGGTGTGTGTGAGGCCTGTCTGTGAGAGGGAAGCAGACATGCTAGAGCAGTGAGGGTGTGTGTGAGGCCTGTCTGTGAGAGGGAAGCAGACCTGCTGGAGCAGTGAGGGTGTGTGTGAGGCCTGTCTGTGAGAGGGAAGCAGACCTGCTGGAGCAGTGAGGGTGTGTGTGAGGCCTGTCTGTGAGAGGGAAGCAGACATGCTAGAGCAGTGAGGGTGTGTGTGAGGCCTGTCTGTGAGAGGGAAGCAGACATGCTGGAGCAGTGAGGGTGTGTGTGAGGCCTGGCTGTGAGAGGGAAGCAGACATGCTGGAGCAGTGAGGGTGTGTGTGAGGCCTGTCTGTGAGAGGAGCTGCATAGAGACTCCATTCTGTGTGAAGTAACCGCATCCCTCTGATCTGCTCATCCAGTGTATCAACTGGATTTTTGGAAAATGGTAAAACACATGTGTAGCGCTGTGTTTAAAAAGACTGTTCTGCTGCATTTATTTGAAATGGCCACCAGAGGGAGACAGAGACCATGGTAAGCATGCTGGACAAACACAGAAGATATTGGTACTACGTTTCCCGGCGTGCTTTGCAACAGACACAGGAAGTGGGTGGGGACAGAGACACTGTACATCCTGAGCCTCGTGGAAAGCATGCTCAGAGTGAGCTGGGAGCTGGAAGGAGAAAGAAGCAGGCAGGGCTGTTCAGGATTGTGACCAGGCCAGAGCGCAGGGGCTACCTCGCTGGTGCTGGGGGATCGGGACAGTGACCCTGCAGAGATCTGTCTACATCAAGCTGTGAGGTCTGAGGACGGAGATAGCTGGGAGAACGCGCCAGGGAGTGATAGAGAGAGGACGCAGTGCTGCAGAGTGGAACAGTGACTAGGCTGGAGCGCAGGTGCGGCCTACCAGGATTCCAAGAGGGGTTACCCAGTCTTGTAAGAAGGAGACCCAGTGATCTACAGACATTACCCAAGCTGCCATCAAGGAAGCCAGAGGATCCTTGTGTGAGGAGTACCGCAGGTCCATCGGATGGGAGAGCAGGCGGTAACTGGACAAGTCACGGTTGGAGCAGAGAGAGCCAGACAACGGATCCAGTAACCAGTATCCCAGCGAGGCATCGAGCGGAGAGACGTCCTGGGTCAGGGGAGCCTTGGTCTTCGAGCGGATGGGTGAGAGGCCTCCAAGGCCGGTTTATAAAGCAAGAAAGCACGCTGCTGTTTGTCTCTAAAACCCACAGGGCCCCAACTTGACTAGTCGAAGACATCACTTTAAATAATTCACTGGCCAGTTGAATAGTACCCGGGTACCATAACACACACATACACTCACAATTCGGGACTTAACCTGTTCGGGACTCACTCCTTAGTATCCGAAAAAGGGGTAAAGATTCGCATCTTATTTTGTTTTCCGCTGCGCGTTTCTCGTAATTACGAAGCATTGTGTCTTTTCTGTTCGGTCGCGCATTTTTCAGAAATACGAAGTCTCGCATTTCTTTTTCCGCTGCGCGTTTACCGCGATACGAAATACTGTAAATATATCTACGAACACCGTGTCTCATTATATGCCTTTTACTTCAGTAAACTATATAATTTATAAAATCCACAACTGTGTTGGAGTATATTTATTCCCTAGTGCGGGGAGACTGACCCGTGGTTCATTTTCAGCGGCTCCTCCGGGAGTGAGCGCTACACATGTTTGGGACTTTTCACGAAGATTGTAAAAAGCAAATTTCACACCTGTAACATCTTTTGAAAGATAATTGTCATGTCCCTAGCCGCTGGCACCACAAAAGAGCTAAAGGCAAGTTGCCTCGTAGTGATAACAGTGACTCTCCTGAAAAGTCTTGCTGAGCTAGTAACCCGGTGCTTGCTAATGCCTCCTGATTTTTTCTCTAAAAAAGAGGACCACACCTATCCCATAATGCTTCTGCATTAAACTAGTGATCTCCTCACTAGTAAGAAGCTGCCTCCAGACCCAGTTACCTGCCTGGACCCAGTGGCGTCGCTAAGTGGGGGCGGGGGGTGCAACCCGCAACAGGTGTCACCCGCCCTAAGGGTGACACCAAAGCGCGGCGGGGCCGTGGCCCCAAGCATCCAGTGGGGGGGGGGCACCCAAGCGCTCCCCCAGGAAAATCCTGCCGGCGGCCGCGTGCTTTTCTCTCTTATGCGAGGCCGCCAGCATGAATATCTGCTGAGCTGCTCGTCTGGCGAGATCACGGCTGGCTGGTGTATAGAACACCAGATGAGCGGCAGATAAGAGAAAAAAGCACGCGGCCGCCGGCAGGATCTTCTCAGGGGAGCAGACAGGCACCCTCCCAGTGTACCAGACAGGAGGTGAGCGCTGGGGGGCAAATATACCCATAGGAGCTGGGGGGGCAAATATACCCATACGAGCTGGGGCACTATATTCCATGTGTGAGCTGGGACAATATATATCCATGGGTGAGCTGCTGGGGGCAATATATCCAGAGCTGCTGGGGGCAATATATATCCATGTGTGCCTTCACTTTCACTGCCTTCGAACAGGCACCGTACTTGCTGGCAGTTGGCCAAAATTTGTGTGTGAGCATATGAAAGAGCTGCACAGCAATAAACCTCACAGTAATGTGCGCTGTGTGTATGAGCATTCAGTGTTATTTTGGAGTACTGATTTAGGAGTAAGAGTAGCTAAAAAGAGAAACCGCAAAACTCGGAGGCGGGGGGGGGGTGACACCATGAGTTACCGCACCGGGTGACACCAACCCTAGTGACGCCACTGCCTGGATAAATCCAGGTAAAGTATCCATGTAATTGGCGACTAGATGGGCCGAAAGGTTCTTATCTGCCGACATTTTTATATGTTTCTATGTTTCTATGTTTTATTGTATCCTGACTTCTCCAGTTTACCCCCATCTATGTACAGTTACCTCTGCTTCCAGGACCTCTCTGCTACAAGGATCTCACTGTTGCAAGACCCCTTCTGCTCAGGGCCGGATTTGCACCTCAGGAGCCTGTAGGCACAGAAATGTGGAGCGCCCGTACCCCACCAAACAAAATAAACATGCCAAAATTATTATTAAAATTTTTGTTTTGAGGCAAAAAACCTAAAAAAAAATAAAAATACATTTTTAAAAAACTGAAACTGTTTTTTTTTCTCGGCGCTCAAATCAAAAGGGGCAGAATCTGTTGCTTTAGTTGAATTAGTTACAAGCAGAGGCGTAACTAGAAACCTCAGGGCCCAGGTGCAGGAACCATGACAGGGCCCCCCCACCCCCTAGGCAAAAACCTATCCCCCACCCCTTTTTTTTTTTTTTTTTACAATTTGCAATAATTTAGACCACTGTATGTCTGGAGCCCTAAGGACTAGAGGGACATATGAGGTATCATTGGAAAGGTCAGCTTATAGCCTTTCCAGTGATACGAAACATAACCAGGTTAGATTTATGTAAAAATAGAATATCTTAAAATATTTTTCGTTTTCTGGTACTGTTCTATGTGTTTAACTTGTATGTATTTTGGTTATCCTGTCTTTCCCATTGTACAGCGCTACAGTACATGGTGGTGCCTTATAATTAACTGCAGTCATACAGAGCACAGGTCCTTGTTTCGGGGGGAATCCAGGGGAGCAGCGGCAATGCAGGAGTACCGTTTGATAGCTCGGGTCCCTAGGGTGTCACAGTCCAAAAAGCACCCAGTTCTGGGGGTAGGGGCACGAATGGCAGCATATAGTAGATATCCCCCTTGGATGCCACATGGTCAGGGCTGCTTAAGCTCCTTGGATGGTGATTGGCTGGGGTTTCAAACCCAACTCATGCTTTCAATCCCAGGCTAACCCTGGTGTCAGATAACACAGTGAGCATAAGGGACAGGTTTACAGGCATTTTGATTACGTGCTGATGGGGGGGGGGAGGGGGAGTCACAAAACACCACTTTAACACTAACAGACAAATAGCTTAACTGAGGGGAATAGCAGAGGAGCGAGGGGTTAATACAGTCTCTGAGCAAGGGGTTCCGTGACAACGATACATTTAAACCCACACAATATAAGTGAACATAAGGTCTTCCCCAAAGCAAATGTCGGTCTTTTGGGGTTTTCGCCATGGAAATAAAAGTCGTGGTTTGACGTGAGGAGCGCAACGTCACTCTCATGACACCTACCTCCCCCTTCAACTACTGTTCCATCTCTCTGCTCCCCTTTGCCTCCAAAATCTTAGAACGTCTGGTCTATAACCAGCTCACCAGTTTTCTTGCTGCTAACTCTCTACTCGATCCGCACCAGTCTGGCGTTCGCTCCCAACAATCTACTGAGACGGCTCTGATCAAGGTGACTAATGATTTAGCTGCCCCTTGACCTTTCTGCTGCATTCGACACTGGTGATCACCCTCTCCTGCTCCTCATGCTACGTCAACTTGGCCTCAGTGACATCACTCTCTCCTGGTCCTCTTCCTGTCTCTCTTTTCTCTCCTTCAGTGTCTCCTTTGCTGGTGTCTCTTCACCACCAGTTGCACTTTCAGTTGGGGTACCTCAAGGCTCTGTTCTGGATCTCCTACTCTTCTCGCTCTATACGGCCTCTTTGGACAACCTCATCTCTTCCTATGGATTCCAACATCACCTCTATGCTGATGACACCCAAATCTACCTTTCCTCTCCCGATCTCTCTCCTCCGGTGTCAGGCAGGCTGTAACACCGTCCGTCGACTGCCTTTGACTGGATGACTTCCTGTTTCCTAAAGCTCAACCTCTCTGAAACTGAACTTCTCATCTTCCCTCCCTCTAAAACCTCCATTCCTGCGCCAATTTCTTCAGGTGAATGGTGCCACCATTACTTCTACCTCTCAAGCTCCATTTCCTCAGGGTCCTCTTGGACTCCAATCTATCCTTTACTCCTCACATTCAGTCTCTAACCAAATCTTGCTACTTCCACCTAAAAAACCATTGCACGCATCCGTCCCTTTCTTAATCCAGACTCTACTAAAATGCTCATCCAAACTCTTATTATCTCCCGCCTTGACTACTGTAACCTCCTTCTCTCTGGCCTTAAGAGATCCCAGATTCTACCTCTGCAGTCTCTAATGAATGCCTGTGCCAGACTCAGTCACCTCACCTCCTGCACCTCACCTCTCTGTCAATCTCTACACTGGCTCCGTTTCCTTTAGAATCCAATTCATTATACTGGTGCTCCCATACAAAGCTCTCCATAACCGCACCCCTGCCTACATCTCCTCCTTTATTTACAGGTACATCCCATCCCCACCATTTCGCTCAGCCAATGATCTGATGCTATCAGTTCCTCGTACCCGCACCCCCAACTTTCACCTTCAGGACTTCACTGGAGTTGCACCCTTTCTATGGAACTCTCCCCCGCAACATCAGACTCACCCGTCTCTCTAGTCCTTCATGAAGTCTCTGAAAACGCATTACTATAGAGAAGCCTATGATCCCCCACTGTCATGACGAGGAGTTTAGTTCCTGCATCGCCTGCTGTCTAGCATTATCACGATTGATTACCCAGTTGCCAACTTACTTGTACGAGGACCCTGTTAACGTTTTGACCCGGCTTTCCTTATTGACGATTCTCTTGCGAATTCCCTTTGTGTTTTGTCTAAGCTGCATTCAGTATTCATGTTTTATGTTCTACCACTTGTGTGCAGTTTGGGGTTCTGCCCGCCCGTCTGATAAACTCATCTCTCGCACAAGGTCTCTGACTAATCAATCTGGTTTGAGTCCTAATCACAAGGCTTCCGATTGTGTGTCTGGCCTCCAGGTCAAGAGAGACCTAGTAATGGCTCCAGCTGTCTGTTTATATGTTCATTCTGTTTGCAGCCATAACCACAAGTTCTCTGTGTGACTGTCCTGCAGGCTGCTCAATTCACCAACCTCCCAAAAAACAAAACTAAGTCCTGCTCATGTATCCATGCACCGTATCTATGTGAATAGAGTTCTTGTGTTTTCAGCCTCTTGGTCTCGAAACCAATTGGGCTTAAGTGGTATTCAGGATTGTGTATAACCTCCCTGGTTTGGGAGACTAGGCCTTACAGTCCTCATTCCTTTTCGTGTTATAGAAATCCGTTCATTAAGATCCAAAACCCGCTGACCTGGGTTGAGCGCAGTAGCGCTCGTTACAATATTACTGAGTTTTGTTGCTGTAAACCTCTGATTTACACTGATACACACTGCACATTACTGTGAGGTTTATTGCTGTGGAGCTCTGTGATACGCTCATACACACTGCACATTACTGTGAGGTTTATTGCTGTGGAGCTCTGTGATACGCTCATACACACTGCACATTACTGTGAGGTTTATTGCTGTGGAGCTCTGTGATACGCTCATACACACTGCACATTACTGTGAGGTTTATTGCTGTGGAGCTCTGTGATACGCTCATACACACTGCACATTACTGTGAGGTTTACTGCTGTGGAGCTCTGAGATACATAGTGCAAATTACATTAAAAATGGGATGGACTGAAGAGGTCATAGTGAACCTGGAAAAAAATGTGATACTGCCTGGAGTAAAAATTGTGGACAAGGAGGGGACCAATGCATGTTAATGGGAGGGGGGATAGGTTTTTTCCTAGGGTGGGGGGCCCCAGGGGCCCTGTCATGGTTCCTGAACCTGGGCCCTGAGGTTTCTAGTTACGCCTCTACTTGAAACTAAGGCAACAGATTCTGCCTCTTCTTTTTTTAGATTTGAGCGCCGAGAAAAAAAAACGTTTCAGTTTTTTTTTTAAATGTATTTTTTTATTTTTCCTCAAAACAAAAATTGAAATAGTAAGTTTGGCATGTTTCTTTTTTTTGTTTGGGGGGGGGGTAGGGATCTGGACAGAGTGGAATAATGAAGGTGAAGTACTTCCTCTGGTTCTCTAGTTAACCTCTGCCTCCGAGTGTTCTGAGCGTGGTCTGCGTTGACGGGATCGAGGTCGTCGCTGCAACGGGGCTTCCCGGCCTGATTGCGGCCAAAAGTCTCCCAGTTTGTGAAAGTGTGGTATGTCTTCGGGGGTACGAATGACCAGGTGCTTGTTATTATGGCGTACCGTCAGCGACAGTGGGAACCCCCAACGATATTGAATTTGCTCTTGCTGGAGCGCCTGGATAATCGGACATAACTGTCTTCGCGCCTGAAGTGTAGAAGGGGACAAGTCATTAAAAATGCTATTTTGCGCCCCACGATATTCCCATGTTTGTTGTGAGCGAGCGGCTAGGTAGATGTGCTCCTTTTTAGATAAAAGATGAGACACAGCAAAGGCGAAGGGCGCGATTTGCTCAGGCCAGGTCTTCGGGGTTCATCTCCCGGGAGCCCAGTAAGAAATTAAACAGCCCTACCAGATATACACAAAGCTGTTTTCATCTCTGGCACCCCTCGAACCCTCAGATTTTGGCGCCGTGAGCGATTGTCCAGGTCAACTAGCCTCCGCCAGACCCCGGAGAAATCATGAGGTGCATAGATGGTCGCTTCATCTTGTGCCGCCGCGTGGTCCAGGCCGGCCACTCGGGTAGCTGCGGTTGAATCGCGCTTTTTCCCCCCTTTTCATGTGCGTTGCATATAGTGCGTGGGGTTCCTTCAGTCTGCACAGAGCTCCTCTAGTGTGCGACCATCTTGCTTTGCAGCCAAGCCACGCCCCCTGTTTAAAATATTCAACCCCCCATTTTTGAGCAGTCTGAAGGTCCTCTAAATTATGCTTCAGCACCTCTGGTGCGCAGAGTTCCTCCTGCTCTTGCCACCAAATGTGGGTCATTGATCATGGCCTGAGTGGGTATACAGAATCGCCTAAATCAAGGCCTGAGTGGGTATATAGAATCACCTAATTCGTGGCCTGAGTGGGTATACAGAATCACCTAATTCGCGGCCTGAGTGGGTATACAGAATCACCTAATTCGCGGCCTGAGTGGGTATACAGAATCACCTAATTTCGTGGCCTGAGTGGGTATACAGAATCACCTAATTCGTGGCCTGAGTGGGTATACAGAATCACCTAATTTCGTGGCCTGAGTGGGTATACAGAATCACCTAATTTCGTGGCCTGAGTGGGTATACAGAATCACCTAATTTCGTGGCCTGAGTGGGTATACAGAATCACCTAATTCGTGGCCTGAGTGGGTATACAGAATCACCTAATTCATGGCACATGGAACACAGTAATATTCTGTTAAATTAGGCAATTCTTTCCAATAAGAATCTTTTGGGCCAAAAATGTGTACTCTACTCACCATGTAGCAATCCTTCAGGGATTGGTCCTGTGCCACCAAGGAGTTCTGCAGGATATATGCATCATGGGCACTTCCAGGGAACCATGCAAATAAATGCGTGATGCGCATATTGGCATCACAAACCATTTGCACGTTGATGGAATGGAAGTGTTTGTGATTGATCTAAACTGCAGGATCCACCCAGGGCACATGGATCTCTGTGTGTGCAATTGCATAAAAACCATGTTTAACTCTTTGGAATTCCTCAAGGGTGGTATGGTATCCAAAATGGTGGTGGCAGTTGCGCTTCATAGCAAAGAGGAAGTGATGGAGCATGGAGGAACAGGCACTTTGACACCACCTAATTTGGACAGGGCATGCTGAAAGGTCCCAGTGGCAAAGAACCTCAAGCAGCAAAACAGCGTAGTCATCTCTGGCACAGATATCCATCACCCAAACCTAGACTCCAGATTGGACCACAGTTGAAGGTAGAGCCTGTTGATCAGTGTAACGTAAATCACTTTGTGTAATCTGTGATTATTGTATGGGCCTTGTGTATTTGTTATCTGAGAGGATTAGGTTTCACATTCCAAGAGGCAAATGTGTACCATTGTCGGTTTCAGTCTGGTTGGGCCCCCCCCCCCAGTGGTTTCTAGGGGAGGTGTTGTAAATGTAAATGACCCATGTGTGATTGTATGTATATGTCTGTCCCTGATTAAACCAGTTCTATTCTGACCCTACATGCAGTCACGACTCATGGTTTTGGAAGCAGCTATATTCTGTTCACTGTTCCAGCGCAAAGCGTGAGATCTATGGCCACAGCTTATTTCTGGGGGATGATAGAAAGGCTCTCTACGTGTACTCGTCTTTAAGCTGCAGCTAAGGACTGGAGATAGGCACGAGAGTCATAAAGGGAACACGCAGGTCTAGCAAGGAAGTGGCATTGGCAGATGTGACAATCAGTTCCTGGGTTAATCTGGATCGAAGGCGACACTCTGCGTCATAATCTAATATTAATGTAGTCTTTTAGACACAAGGTGCCCGTGGGACTGGACACACCCTCTCCACCTTCAGCTGGCGTTGGAGATGCTTTCTGAGTATGTGACGCAATAGGAGAACATATGCAGCAGCGATGATACGCACACGCCTGACAACATCCACCATATGACTATGGTATGAGGTCAATAGACTACTGTGCTTTGCTGCGCTCCTTTTTCTGGGCTGGGGAATTTACTTTTGTCCAGAGACCTGTTCAGTTCCTCAGCAGATGTTGAATTGCTACATTGCAGCATTGTTTTGTTCCAATACACACAAAGGGAATAAACATGTGTATAGCAAAACATGTGTTACTTGATTTTCTGGAAAAATGTCTGGGGTGTCAACAATTTCGGCCATGACTGTAACTAGGTAGATCTTAGTTGAAACTAGAAGCTTACATAGAATTTTAGGAATGTGTTAGATTAGCAGAGAAGCAATTAAAATTAAGGAAGATCCGGGCCGTTCCTGGCACATAGGGACAGGATGAGAAATGGATACACCAAGGTCACAGAGGCCTGCAGCGAGACAAAGAAGAGCGTAGAAACAGACTAGGTCCTATCTACAACAAATAACAAACAGACTCTAGGGAGGTGGGCACAGGCCGGATTGAGCGTAGCAGCAAATCATCTTCTGTCAAACTAACATGAAGTTTGCCAATTTATGGCCAATGTATGGAATGTCTTTGTAATTGGCCAAGGGAGGTACTAACCCACGTGGGGTGGGATAGTGTCACCGGGAGGTGGGCTAATTGGGATGTACCTAATTATGTATTCGGGGTATAAGACCCCTTGTCGGGGTGAGTTCGGGGCTCACTCTTTGCGATTTAATCCTGTGTGAGCATTCTGTGACGTCACAAAGTTTGCCTTTCCTGAAGAGACTCGTGTTCAGACAATCCTTGCTCGTGTCGGTCTGGCCTCGTCCCGAGTGAACCAAGTGGATTCCGGTTACACTTTGTAACACCTCACTTATTGAGGCGCTAATGTCCGTTTGCGCTCCCAATGTTAAGTATAGGACGCGAAAAAGCACTGGAAGCTCGCGCATGTTTGCGCAAGCAACTGAAGCGCCAAGAGATTTTGTGCGGTTTTAGCATTACTGTAATATAGGGAAATGCGATAAAATCACTTAACCTACTGTTAACCCTTAGATATCTGAGCACTAACATTAGCGTGAACATTGTAATATGGACCCGGGGTTTAAGGGCTTTTCTGGGAAGCTGCCACCATATCTGAATAGGCTGCTTCACCCAGCAGTTCCCTCATCCTATAACCTCCGATCCAGAACCTGCACCTTTAGTTACAATACAAAAACAAAGTGGCTCCATCCTCATTTTCCTACAGAGCATCGCAAATATGGAATAACCTCCCAGACACCATTAAATCTTTCCCCCAGTCTAAAGTACCTTAAGAGATCTCTATTAACATACCTCAATACGGAATGCACCTGTAAACATGTAACACAGTGACTAAATACAGAATGCGCCTGTAAACATGTAACAGTGACTATATACAGAATGCACCTGTAAACATGTAACACAGTGACTATATACAGAATGCACCTGTAAACATGTAACACAGTGACTATATACAGAATGCACCTGTAAACATGTAACACAGTGACTATATACAGAATGCACCTGTAAACATGTAACACAGTGACTATATACAGAATGCACCTGTAAACCTGTAACATAGTGACTGTCACGACAACTACGCGTGCTGCTGCGAAAGAAGCCGGGTTAAGCCGCTCACTGTCTAACCTAGACCCAGATAATGACTGCATGGACAACAATCCCGGCACGCTTACTTACCTATTCGTCCCCGCACACCTTCTCTCGCAACAGGTACGTAGAGCGCGATACAATGGTCCCAGGATTGCGATGCAGTACCAGTCTTCTCTTAAATCGGGTAGTAACTACGTTTCCCACAATCCCAGGACCCACTTCTTATTCTATTCGTTACGCCGCCACCAGTTCTCCGGAACACTACGCGCGTTGTGGCTATCTGTCTATCCTTGTAAGGAGCTGGTTCCGGGGTGGTAGAATTGAGCCCAATGTGCAATGAAATTTGCTGAGAATCGTAGATGTATAAACAAAAAGAGGGTTTATTAGGAAATCATAGAACATAAAAGGCAATAGATAAATATAGAAGGGACTGGTAATACTGAGGGGAAAGGAGCACACTGAATAAACAGTAATACTTTAACTAAAAGGCAAGCTGAGAGAAAGGTAGACAAAAAGGAGCAATACTAAACTATACTACTTGCATATAAAGAGAGTAGATATAGAAATTAGAGCAGGGTTAAACCAGATATGGAAAGCAAAATAGGAGAATGAAGAGTGAAGGAGATCTTTAGAAAATAAATAGGAAATAGAAGCAGAAGAGTATTTGAGGCAGAGGGCCCTGGGTCTGCTAAGGGTCCTGGGTCTGTAGAGCAGCAGATTCTGAGGATTCTGCAGGGTAGCAGGCTCTGAGGGTTCTGCGGGTTGCAGGGCAAAGGTTCTGAGGATTCTGCGGGATGCAGGGCAGCAGGCTCTGAGGTTTCTGCGGGATGCAGGGCAGCAGGCTCAGGATTCTTGCAGCAGATGGGTCTTTACCAGGTAGATGTTTTTTCAGGAGCAGAGGGTCCGCAGTAGGTAAGGGGTCTCAGGAGCAGAAGGTCAGGTAGAGGGTCTCCGGATCAGAGGTTCTCGGGTAAGCAGAGGGTCTGGATGCAGAACTGGGAGTAGAATGGAGGAACCAGGATACAACAGTTAATAGTTCAAAGGCAGCTTCCTACTAGTGAGGGGTTCACTATAGCAATGCAGAATCATTGTGCCTTGGGAATGGTTCCTTTTTGTAGAGTGGGAATCAGGATGCATTAGCCAGCACCTGGTTGCTGGATCAGCCTGGTTTAGAAGGATTACCAGTCTCATTAAAGGAAACTGGCTTGCTTCTAGGTTTCCTGTGGCGCTGGCGTCCAGGTTCCTGACAATCCTAGACACAGATAATGACTGCGTGGACAACAATCCCCGCCGTCCACAGCGACCGCAACTCACAATTTTGTACCTACTCGAGCTTCAAACAACAAGCAATACTTCAGTCTCTTCAATTAGCATGGATTGAACATCAGGCAGAAAGCAGATCTTAATAAGGAATATTTATTATGATATAGAAAAAACTATCACAGGGCATTTGTTACAAAAAGATGGATATGATAAATCAATTAATTACACACAAACGGCAAACAAATAAAAGGGCGATAACAGCAGATCCTAGTAACTTACAATATACACTAGACGATCAGCCATAGGGAGGTTCTATTAGGAGCTGGCAATATTTACTCAATTTTCGATTGACCTCCAAGGAAATAGCCCCTAGCTCATGCTTGATTCATTATTTATATAGGGCTGCCCTTTTTCTAAGTACAGCCTCCTAGCTGGTAGAGCCTTTGCCTACAATTCCCAGAATTCCTCTCCTGTGCACGCTCAGTGTGTTTCTTCAATAATTTTAATTCCCTGGTCTATCAGAGATCACATCTAGTGATCAAAGGATGTGATTGCTTCTTTGATATGCGGTTGGGGTGCCGCTCCGGCTGCGTCTTCTCCCTGCCATGAGCAATTGCCCCTCCTGCCTGCTGGGTAGAACCAAAAGGGTGATTTCTTTGATTCCCACCTTCACGGACTTCACAGAGAAAATGGTCACAGACCTTTTAATGGTTTCCTCCAGCAGGCTGGAAACGCAGGCATTGACTTACTAGCGCAGCTGCGCAAAATGGCCTGGTATCTGTAGATAGAGAGATGGGTAGAAACATAGAAAATGTCGTCGGCAGATAAGAACCTTTCGGCCCATCTAGTCTGCCCAATTACATGGATACTTTACCTGGATTTATCATTTGTTTAGGATAGCATTATGCCTATCCCATGCCTGCTTAAATTCAATTACTGTTTTGGCCTCTACCACTTCTACTGGAAGGCTGTTCCATGTATCCACCACCCTCTCAGTAAAATAATGCTTCCTGAGGTTACTTTTAAACCTTTGCCCCTCTAATCTAAGACTATGTCCTCTTGTTGTGCTACTTTGTTTCCTTTTAAAAATACGCCCTTCCTCTACCTTGTGGATTCCCTTTACGTATTTAAATGTTTCTATCATATCTCCTCTGTCTCGTCTTTTTTCCAAGCTGTACATGTTAAGATCATTAAGCCTTTCCTGGTAACTTTTCTCCTTCAAGCCGTACACCATTTTAGTAGCCCTTCTCTGAACTTTCTCTAAGAGGTCTATATCCTTCTGGAGATACGGTCTCCAGTACTGCACACAGTACTCCAAGTGAGGTCTCACCAGTGCTCTGTACAGTGGCATGAGCACCTCCCTTTTCCTACTGCTAATACAGGCTCTCCCTACACAACCAAGCATTCTGCCAGCATTTCCTGCTGCTCTATTACATTGACTACTTACCTTTAGATCCTCTGAAATAATAACCCCTAAATCCCTTTCCTCAGATGTTGAGGTTAGGACTGTATCAAATATTCTATATTCAGCCCTTGGGTTTTTACGTCCCAGGTGCATTATCTTGCACTTATCCACGTTAAAACTCAATTGTCACAGCTCCGACCATTTTTTTAGTTTACCTAAATCATTTGTCATTTGGCTGATCCCTCCAGGAACGTCAACCCTGTTGCAAATCTTTGTGTCATCAGCAAAAAGACATTACTTTTCCATTAATACCTTCTGCAATATCAGTAATAAAAATATTAAAGAGAATGGGTCCAAGTACTGACCCCTGAGGTACCCCACTGGTAACAAGACCTTGCGCCAAATAAACTCCATTTACCACAACCCTCTGTTGCCTGTCACTCAGCCACTGCCTAATCCATTCAACAATATTGGAATCCAAGCTCAAAGATTGCAATTTATTGATAAGCCTTCTATGCGGAACAGTATCAAAAGCCTTACTGAAATCTAAATAAGCAATGTCTACTGCACCACCTGTGTCTATTATTTTTGTTACCCAATCAAAAAAAATCAATAAGATTAGTTTGGCATGATCTCCCTGAGGTAAACCCATGTTGTTTCTGATCCTGTAATCTATGTGTTTTTAGATGGTCAACAATCCTTTCCTTTAACATGGTTTCCATTAATTTCCCCACTACTGACGTAAAACTAACTGGCCTATAGTTCCCAGATTCCTCCCTACTACCCTTCTTGTGAATGGGCACAACATTTGCTAATTTCCAGTCTTCTGGGACGACTCCCGTTAGCAAGGATTGGTTAAATAAATCTGTTAACGGTTTTGCTATTACATCACTGAGCTCTTTTAATAATTTAGGGTGGATCCCATCAGGCCCCATTGACTTATTTGTCTTTACTTTAGACAGCTGCTGTAGAACCTCCTCCTCTGTAAACTGATATGTAATTGTCTCGTTAGTGTTTCCTCCTAACTGAGGTCCCTTTCCTTCCTTTTCTTCTGCAAAGACTGAACAAAAATATTCATTGAGGCAGTCAGCGAGACTTTTATCCTCTTCTACATACCTTCCTTCCTTTGTTTTTAATCTAACTAATCCTTGTTTTACTTTTCTTTTCTCGTTTATGTATCTAAAAAATGTTTTGTCCCCCTTTTTTACTGACTGAGCTATTTTCTCTTCTGCGTGTGCTTTGGAAGCTCTTATAAATTGCTTTGCCTCTTTCTGCCTAATCTTATAGGTTTGCCTGAGTTGTTTTATAATTATTGAATGCTGTCTTTTTGTTCTTCACTATTTTGGCCACTTCTGCAGAGTACCACAGTGCTTTCTTCCCTTTTTTGTTTTTGCTAACAAGTCGAATGCAATTGCCTGTGGCCTTCAATAATGCTTCCTTTAAATAATCCCATTTCTCCTGGACTCCCTTTAAACTCCTCCAGTCTGATAATGACTCCTTCACACAAAATCTCATTTTAGAAAAATCTGTTTTTTTAAAGTCTAAAACTTTCGTTCTTGTGTGGTGCGGCTCCATCCCTGTTGTTATATTAAACCATACTGACTGGTGATCACTAGATCCCAAATTTTCACCTACAACAACGTCCGATACCAAACCTCCATTTGTGAGTATTAAATCCAATATGGCCTCTTTACGGGTCGGCTCCTCAACTACTTGTGTTAGAGATAATCCCAGTAGGGAGTTTAGAATGTTTGTACTCCTGGTGCCCCCAGCTGTTTTGGTTTTCCAGTTCACATCAGGAAGATTAAAGTCCCCCATGATAATAACTTCCCCCTTCATTGCCATTTTGGCTATTTCCTCAAGCAGCAGATTATCTAGTTCTTCTGCTTGTCCAGGGGGTCTATAGATCACACCTACACGAGCTACTGTATGATTGCCAAATGTTAGCGTAACCCAAACTGACTCTATGTTCACCTCGCTCACTTTTATTTGGTTTGTTTTTATGTTGTTTTTCACATACAGGGCCACTCCTCCTCCTTTCCTACCTTCTCTGTCTTTTGTATATAAAAAGAGTGCCCCGGTATTGTTATGTCCCAGTTATTTTTCTCACTGAACCATGTCTCAGTAACCGCCACTAAATCTACTTTTTCAGCTGCCATCATTGCCTCCAGTTCATTGATTTTATTGACTAAACTGCGAGCATTTATAGACACGACTCTGAGCTTGTCATTTTTTTCGCCGCATGTTGCTTGCACCCTCCGATTTAGTTTTGGGGGACAATCAGGCAGATTGTTTTTTACCCTTTTGTCCCCCCCTCCTAGTTTAAATATTTCTTTGCGAAACCTTTGAACTTCTCACTGAGAACATATGTTCCCCTATGAGTAAGATGCAAACCATCTTTTTTATACAGTTCCTTTCTGCTCCAATTAGAGCTATCATGGGACACAAAGCCAAATCCTTGCTCTCGACACCATTCCCGAAGCCACAAATTAAATTCCATATTGCGCATCTGCCTATCCTGAATGTTATGCACAGGCAAAACTTCAGAGAATGACACAGTGGATGCAATCTGCTGTATTTCACCTCCAAGAACACAAAAATCTTCCTTAATCTCAGAAACCTCATTGCTAGCCAAGTCATTTGTCCCTAGATGGACTAGAACATCCACTTCCCCTTACTGCTTTGCTTGTTTGACAATATTGAGAATATGTCTCTTGTCTCTCTACGAGCAGTAGCCCCAGGAAGACATCTCACCAAACCACTACTCTCCAGCTCAACACAAATCGTCCAAGTAATGTACTATACGTCTCCTCCCCGCTCTCTTCTCCACTAAGCAATGCAAAAAAGTAGGAAGCCTTTAAAAAGGGAGCACGGGATATTGCCCACCCCAATGGGTAAACAGATATCGATGTAAAATTACCCATCGAATTTACACCCCATTAAAAGAAAACCCCATGGACACAGCGG
Source organism: Leptobrachium leishanense (assembly GCA_009667805.1). Classification (NCBI taxonomy): domain Eukaryota; kingdom Metazoa; phylum Chordata; class Amphibia; order Anura; family Megophryidae; genus Leptobrachium; species Leptobrachium leishanense. The sequence goes on along the minus strand of CM019065.1, from coordinate 403,862,502 downwards.
TACGGCCTGAAGGCTGCCTCTAGATCAAGCATAGGTAACTCTGTCCCCTCACCAGCTACCCTTACCAAAATCACCACCTGATTGAATGAATGGTAGCTAACAGAAACAGCTTTCCTACTTATTGCCTCTGCAAAGAAACGGCCATCCCAATGTTTATTTGTATGTATTTTCCTTACATTCCCTTGCTCTGTGTATCATGTAGAGTATTGTATTCCCTCTGTATAGCGTAACCTCTGTATTACGATCCAGTCTTTGTATAGTGTACACCCCCTGTAAGAATGAATTCCTTTTGTTTTCACATGCTTCCATCAGCCCCTCCCCACCCACCAGCAACTAAGGTCACCAGCTCACTGTTATCTGATCCATTGTTCGCATCTGAGAGTGACTCAATTGTTTGTGCACCTTCCCCCTCTGTATGTGTGTGTCCCCTTGCGAAATTTAAATAACGCCGTCTCCATTTTGAGTTGAGAAAGAGCAAAGATGTTCTGTACATAAGTGGCTGCATTGTCCTCCATTTTATGAGTCCTCAGCCCTGGAATCCTTTATCAATAGAACCAAGCTGCACATGTGAAAGTCTTTAACCTCCGTCCACAAGGAAACAGATTCTTGCTTAGTATATTAATCTATAGACCCGAAGTTAAAGCAACCGAACTAACCTAATGACACAGCATTTCCTAACATACAGAATCACTGTTTAGTTGATAAGCCTCTTCAGAAATTATAACACACATTTAGATGTGTATTTGGTTAGTAATTGTTATATATTCATAAATCTGGCAGAAACAATCTGGATTAATTTAGTTGCGCAAATGTAAGCTTAAACAGATTGTACAGTTACTGCTGCAGCACTTCCTCATTGGCAGAAGCACATGTGACTTTTTGAGGTTTAAGATGGCTGCCAGCCATGCGGTCACTGATTACCTATGTTTATAAGATCATACAGACTAAACAAATAATAAGGTTTGATCAAGTATTACAAAGTGAAGCAAATATCAACGAGCATATTCTAGCTAACAATGCAAATCACTAGAACGGATAAATTAGCGCGTATTTAACCCAATAGATTACCCACACACGCATATAGTATATTATCAACATAGCTTAAAATTCCCCGAATAAATACACTTAATACTTATCCACTCGCAGGCTTTATTATGATGATGGTACAAGTGTGAAATATGAGTGAGTTACTGCTCATGTTTCCTCTATTTCTGAAATAAGTCTCTCCTCTCCCTCAATAAAGACAAAGTTACTGTTCTAAATAATTATTTACTCAACTGTAGCAAGTGCTCAAAACAAAAGATTGTACATTACTGCTGTGTCACTTTAAAAATTGCAACAATTAGAATAGTGAACTTAAATACAGTATACAAATTAATTTGTTCACCAACTTATTGCTTAGCCCTTGGGGTTACTCCAACCTTATTTAAAACACACAGCTTTTTGAATAACCCGGTAAATCATAACCCACATAAAAGGCCAGCATGTGAAGCTGCTTGAGAATCCACTAAAGGTGTTACTCAGCAATGCACGTATGGTGCTTTTCTCATTCGGCACACTATAGAGTTACAGTGACTAATGTCCAGTGATTCAGTCTGTTATATCAAGTTCCTATGTGTGATTACATTCCCTTTGTGTTGTCTCCGTGTGCTATGGCTAGGTCCTTGTGGGGTCTCCGTGTGCTATGGCTAGGTTTCTGTGTGTTTCTATTGTGTGATTACGGCGTGTTATAGCAAGTTTTTATTTTACTTTTTTATATATATATATATTTTTATTTCTCTTAGCGTTATACTACATTAGTGATTTCAGTGTGTTATAGAGAGGAATTTCGTGATTTCAGGGTGCATGATAGTTACATCATTAGCGTGACTTCGTGTGTTATACCGAGGTCCTACGTGTGATTTCACTATGTATAGTGAGTTCCTACTGTGTGTATGGTGAGGGCACATACGTGTATAGGGAGGCCTTGTGTTTGATTTACTGTGTTTATATGGGTTGCTTATTATGATTTTGGCTGCAGCCATGGATGATACTAAAATTGGACAGTCAGTCATGCGCTATACTGAGCACATAAACTAATAAGGCACAGCAGTCCACAAACAGCCAAAGCAAAATTACTGGAAATCCTAATGCCCCTAATAACATACAAAACAACAAATCACTGAATTCTGGCAGAGTTATCCCGGAACAATAACCCATTAGAAATTACTATCACGCAGCTGGACACCAAATGAACAAGGAATATAGTATTGCAAATTGAAACAAATATAAATAAGCATCCACTAAATAAACCTACAGATCCGTACAATGGGAAACCCACACCTATCCCTCCAATAAATAATGGAACTAGGAATATATATATATGTAGCAGACTTATGATAATAGAGTATGCATAACAGATAGATACTGCAAGTAATACTTATCCAGTCATTGGTTTTCATACGATGATGGTGATGGCAAAATGGAGCTAGCCGCCGCCCTGTCTCTGATGTCCTTAGTAAAAGAAAAATTACTGCAAAACCAAAAAAGTCCCATGCTCTGCCTCTTGTATCCTCCCTTCCCCCTCCTTTTCCATTGTTTATCTCCCCATTGTAGCCAATCACAAATCGGCCATGCTTCAGCTCTTTAAGCAAAAAAGCCCCCATGCCTGATCCCATAGAACAAAGGGAACTCCCTCCCTTTCACTCTTGTGTAATACAGGGATAATTCTTAAACCTTGCACAATCCTAATTAGTCTCTCTCTCGAATTTATATGGAGGTGCAGGGTGTTACACAGAGGGTGCAGGGTGTTACACAGAGGGTGCAGGGTGTTACACAGAGGGTGCAGGGTGTTACACAGAGGGTGCAGGGTGTTACACAGAGGGTGCATGGTGTGATATAGAGGGTGCAGGGTGTTATACAGATGTTATGTGTGTTATACAGAGGGTACAGGGTGTTGCACAGAGGGTGCAGGGTGTTGCACAGAGGGTGCAGGGTGTTGCACAGAGGGTGCAGGGTGTTGCACAGAGGGTGCAGGGTGTTGCACAGAGGGTGCAGGGTGTTATACAGAGTTTATGGGTGTTATACAGAGGTGCAGGGTGTTATACAGATGCTATGTATGATATACGAAGGTGCAGGGTTTATACAGAGGTGCAGGGTGTTATATGGAGGTGAGAAACAAGGGGGGTGTTTGTGAGGGTCCTGAGAACGAGCAACAGCACAATGGCCTGCTCTACGGTGGGTGCCCGCTCAGGTCTCACAAACAAGGTCAGGATTGTTATATGGGAGGTGCAGGGTGTTATACAGAGGGTGCAGGGTACTAGACTGAACCTGCGGGCAGAATGCCCTCGGCCCACCACTGCTGGTAAAACATGCATCACCCCCGAGGTGGATGAAGCCTTCCAGCAGTTCGTCGCCAACAAAGGTTGGTCGGCTAAGAAAGGCATAGATTTTGCCATAAAGACACGCCAAGACAAATTGCTCGACACGGCTGGCCCTTTAGTAAAAGCTCTAGACATCGTTAACCACGCTAAATTAACGGAGCTCCAATGGATCCCTCGGAAATTGAGGAATGGCTGCAGCGCTCCCTTTGTCTGCTAGGTAACGCGAACGCTGCATTAGCATCAGAGCGCAGAAAGACTATCCTATTGAAAATGGATACAAACCTGACCCACATGGCCGGCACCGACTTGGGCCCAAAGCGGAAGGCCAACTCTTTGGCGACCCATTTGCTAAGAAGCTCAACACCTATGTGGGGTCTTTCTCTATGCTGGACAAGGCCGAGGCCACGATGAAACGAGTATTCCCAGGACGGGTCTCCCACAGGGCCGACAGAGGCAGCGGTCGCTCTACCGGCCAAGCGGGTTACTCCCGTACCTTTGGCACCGCCTTCAACTCCACACACTATGCTGCCGACAACCCCAGTTCCGGCTCACGATTCTTTCCATCCAGAGCCAGACCATGGCGCGGAAACGCCTACAGAGGAGGCAGATCCTCCTATAGAAGACCCTCAGGTGAGCACCTTCCAGATTATCCCTTCGTCAGGGGTGAGGGTCGGGGGTCGGCTGACCGACTTTGCGCACGCGTGGTCACGCCTCACTACCGATGCGTGGGTCCTGGCCACGATACGGGGTTTCTCTATAGACTGTGGACACACCTACACAGACAACCCCCCGCGCCGCTCCACTTCGCACACGCGCAGGATTTACTGATACAAGTGGAAATTCGGGACCTGTTGTCCAAAGGGGCGATCGAACCCGCCCATTCGTCCACAAACAGTTTTCTTGTTTCTGGTTTGTCACTTTGTTTCTGGTCGCCAAAAAAGGCGGAGGTTTCCGCCCAGTCATCAACTTGAAACAGTTGAACCTATCGGTCGTTTACCGCCATTTCAAGATGGAAGGTATTCACACGTTACGTCACGTCCTCCGGAAGGACGATTGGTTGGTCAAACTGGACCTGAAGGATGCCTACCTGACGGTACCGGTCTGCTTGGCCCACAGGGATTTCCTCAGGTTCATCTGGCAAGATCGGGTGTGGCGGTTCACGTGCCTCCCGTTCGGCCTCTCCTCAGCACCATGGTGCTTTACGAAGCTACTGAAGCCGGTGGTCGCTTCCCTGCGAACCAGAGGGGTCCGCCTGATTATATACCTGGACGACATCCTCCTGATGTCCGAGTCCAGGGACACACTTCTCACGCACCTTCAATGGACAATCTCCCTCCTGCAAGAACTGGGTTTCTTGATCAATACGGGAAAATCCCTACTGTCTCCAACACACCGCATCGAATTCTTGGGTTTTCTCCTGGATTCCCACGACCTATTATTGTTCCTGCCTCCCTCCAAGATTCGGAACATCCGCAAGGAAACTTCCTTTCTCCTCCGACACTCAGCGCCTACTTTGAGGATTTTGGCCAGGGCAGTCGGTCTTCTGGCAGCGGCACGACTGGCGATCGTACCAGCTCCCCTACACTATCGGGCCCTCCAACGCCTGAAGGCCCCTTCCCTCCGAGCGGGTTCGGATTACTCGGATACGGTGTCCCTGACGGAAGACGCCCGATCAGACCAGGCGTGGTGGCACTCCCAGATGACGTCTTGGAACGGCAAACACCTGTTTCCTCCTCCCCCGACTCTCACCATAGACTCCGATGCCAGCGGCCTCGGATGGGGTGCACACTGCGACAGTGTGGAGACAGGGGGTTGATGGTCTCCCACGGAGCAGACCCGACACATCAACGTCCTGGAGCTGCTGGCGGGATTCTTCGCTGTACGCTGTTTCGCACGGAACTCCCCACATCGCTCGATCCTCCTTCGCCTGGACAACTTCCCGGCAGTGCGTTACATCAACGCCATGGGGGGGGCCCAGATCGGAATCTCTGTCACTCATGGCTTCCGACTTTTGGGGATATTGCCTTCGACACGATCTCTGGGTTCAAGCCCAGTTCATCCCGGGCCTCTCCAATCGAATCGCCGACTGGAATTCGCATCACCTGTCGGACTCGGGCGACTGCCGGACACCGTCTTCAGTGTTCGATCAACTTCACTCATTATGGGGTCCTCTCCGCTGGGATCTGTTTGAACGCCCAGCAGCGGGAGTTCTTCAGCTGGAGACCGGATCCGGACGCTCTGGCAGTGGATGCCTTCCTGCAGGATTGGTCCGAGTCCCGTCATTATGCCTTTCCCCCTTTCGCCCTGATTGCTCGGACGTTGGGTCAACTCACCCACTCACAGAGGGTACAGGGTGTTATACAGAGGGTACAGGGTGTTACACAGAGGGTACAGGGTGTTATATAGAGAGTACAGGGTGTTACACAGAGGGTACATGGTGTTACACAGAGGGTACAGGGTGTTACACAGAGGGTACAGGGTGTTACACAGAGGGTACAGGGTGTTATATAGAGAGTACAGGGTGTTATACAGGGGTACAGGGTGTTATACAGAGGTGCAGGGTGTTATATAGAGGTACAGGGTGTTATACAGGGGTACAGGGTGTTATACAGAGGTGCAGGGTGTTATATAGAGGTACAGGGTGTTATACAAAGGGTACAGGGTGTTATATAGAGGTACAGGGTGTTATATAGAGGGTGCAGGGTGTTACATAGAGGGTACAGGGTGTTATACAAAGGGTACAGGGTGTTACACAGAGGGTACATGGTGTTACACAGAGGGTACAGGGTGTTACACAGAGGGTACAGGGTGTTATATAGAGAGTACAGGGTGTTATACAGGGGTACAGGGTGTTATACAGAGGTGCAGGGTGTTATATAGAGGTACAGGGTGTTATACAAAGGGTACAGGGTGTTATATAGAGGTACAGGGTGTTATACAGAGGGTACAGGGTGTTATACAGAGGTACAGGGTGTTATACAGAGGGTACAGGGTGTTATACAGAGGTACAGGGTGTTATACAGAGGGTGCAGGGTGTTATATAGAGGGTACAGGGTGTTATACAGAGGGTGCAGGGTGTTATACAGAGGGTGCAGGGTGTTATACAGAGGGTACAGGGTGTTACACAGAGGGAGCAGGGTGTTATATAGAGGGTGCAGGGTGTTATAAGGACATCATAGCAGAGGTGCAGGGTGTTACAGCAGAGGGTGCAGGGTGTTACACAAAGGGTACAGGTGTTGTACGAGGTACAGGGTGTGTTATATAGAGGGTGCCAAGTGGTGTTATACATAGAGGGTAACAGGGTGTTATACTAGGAACAGGGTGGGGGGTGTTATAATAGAGGGGGTGCAGGGTGTTACACAGAGGGTGCAGGGTGTTATACAAAGGGTACAGGGTGTTATATAGAGGGTACAGGGTGTTATATAGAGGGTGCAGGGTGTTATATAGAGGTGCAGGGTGTTATACAGAGGGTACAGGGTGTTATACAGAGGGTGCAGGGTGTTATACAGAGGTACAGGGTGTTATACAGAGGTGTAGGGTGTTATACAGAGAGTACAGGGTGTTATACAGAGGGTACAGGGTGTTATATAGAGGTGCAGGGTGTTATACAGAGAGTACAGGGTGTTATATAGAGGTACAGGGTGTTATACAGAGGTACAGGGTGTTATACAGAGAGTACAGGGTGTTATATAGAGGGTACAGGGTGTTATATAGAGGGTGCAGGGTGTTACACAAAGGGTACAGGGTGTTATATAGAGGGTACAGGGTGTTATAAAGGTAGAGGGTGCATAGAGGGTGTTTATATAGAGGGTGCAGGGTGTTACATACAGAGGGTGCAGGGTTTACACAGAGGGGCAGGGTGTTACACAGAGGGTACAGGTGTTATATAGAGAGTACAGGGTGTTACATAGAGGGTGCAGGGTGTTATACAGAGAGTACAGGGTGTTATACAGAGGGTACAGGGTGTTATATAGAGGGTACAGGGTGTTATATAGAGGGTGCAGGGTGTTATATAGAGGGTGCAGGGTGTTACACAGAGGGTGCAGGGTGTTACACAGAGGGTACAGGGTGTTATATAGAGAGTACAGGGTGTTACATAGAGGGTGCAGGGTGTTATACAGAGAGTACAGGGTGTTATACAGAGGTACAGGGTGTTATATAGAGGGTACAGGGTGTTATATAGAGGGTGCAGGGTGTTACACAAAGGGTACAGGGTGTTATATAGAGGGTACAGGGTGTTATATAGAGGGTGCAGGGTGTTATATAGAGGGTGCAGGGTGTTACACAGAGGGTGCAGGGTGTTACACAGAGGGTACAGGGTGTTATATAGAGAGTACAGGGTGTTACATAGAGGGTGCAGGGTGTTATACAGAGGGTGCAGGGTGTTATACAGAGGTACAGGGTGTTATATAGAGGTACAGGGTGTTATACAGAGGGTACAGGGTGTTATACAGAGGGTACAGGGTGTTATACAGAGGGTACAGGGTGTTATACAGAGGGTACAGGGTGTTATACAGAGGGTACAGGGTGTTATACAGAGGGTGCAGGGTGTTATACAGAGGGTGCAGGGTGTTATACAGAGGGTACAGGGTGTTATATAGAGGTACAGGGTGTTATACAGAGGGTACAGGGTGTTACATAGAGGGTACAGGGTGTTACACAGAGGGTACAGGGTGTTATACAGAGGTACAGGGTGTTATATAGAGGTACAGGGTGTTATACAGAGGGTACAGGGTGTTATATAGAGGGTACAGGGTGTTATACAGAGGGTACAGGGTGTTATACAGAGGGTGCAGGGTGTTATACAGAGGTACAGGGTGTTATACAGAGGGTGCAGGGTGTTATATAGAGGGTGCAGGGTGTTATATAGAGGGTACAGGGTGTTATATAGAGGTACAGGGTGTTATACAGAGGGTACAGGGTGTTATATAGAGGTACAGGGTGTTATACAGAGGTACAGGGTGTTATACAGAGGGTACAGGGTGTTATACAGAGAGTACAGGGTGTTATACAGAGGGTACAGGGTGTTATATAGAGGTACAGGGTGTTATACAGAGGTACAGGGTGTTATACAGAGGGTACAGGGTGTTATACAGAGGGTACAGGGTGTTATACAGAGGGTACAGGGTGTTATACAGAGGGTACAGGGTGTTATATAGAGGGTACAGGGTGTTATACAGAGGGTACAGGGTGTTATACAGAGGGTACAGGGTGTTATATAGAGGTACAGGGTGTTATACAGAGGTACAGGGTGTTATACAAGAGGGTACAGGGTGTTATACAGAGAGTACAGGGTGTTATACAGAGGGTACAGGGTGTTATATAGGGTACAGGGTGTTATACAGAGGTACAGGGTGTTATACAGAGGGTACAGGGTGTTATACAGAGGGTACAGGGTGTTATACAGAGGGTACAGGGTGTTATATAGAGGGTACAGGGTGTTATACAGAGGGTACAGGGTGTTACACAGAGGGTACAGGGTGTTATATAGAGGTACAGGGTGTTATACAGAGGGTACAGGGTGTTATATAGAGGTACAGGGTGTTATACAGAGGGTACAGGGTGTTATACAGAGGGTGCAGGGTGTTATATAGAGGGTACAGGGTGTTACACAGAGGGTACAGGGTGTTATACAGAGGGTACAGGGTGTTATATAGAGGTACAGGGTGTTACACAGAGGGTACAGGGTGTTATATAGAGGTACAGGGTGTTATACAGAGGGTAACAGGGTGTTATATAGAGGTACAGGGTGTTATAACAGAGGGTGCAGGGTGTTATACAGAGGGTACAGGGTGTTATATAGAGGTACAGGGTGTTACACAGAGGGTACAGGGTGTTATATAGAGGTACAGGGTGTTATACAGAGGGTGCAGGGTGTTATACAGAGGGTACAGGGTGTTATATAGAGGTACAGGGTGTTACACAGAGGGTACAGGGTGTTATATAGAGGTACAGGGTGTTACACAGAGGGTACAGGGTGTTATACAGAGGGTACAGGGTGTTATACAGAGGTACAGGGTGTTATATAGAGGGTACAGGGTGTTATACAGAGGGTACAGGGTGTTATACAGAGGGTACAGGGTGTTATACAGAGGGTACAGGGTGTTATACAGAGGTACAGGGTGTTATATAGAGGTACAGGGTGTTATACAGAGGGTGCAGGGTGTTATACAGAGGGTACAGGGTGTTATACAGAGAGTACAGGGTGTTATATAGAGGGTACAGGGTGTTATACAGAGGGTACAGGGTGTTATACAGAGGGTACAGGGTGTTATACAGAGGGTGCAGGGTGTTATACAGAGGGTGCAGGGTGTTATACAGAGGGTACAGGGTGTTATACAGAGGGTGCAGGGTGTTATACAGAGGGTACAGGGTGTTATACAGAGGTACAGGGTGTTATATAGAGGTACAGGGTGTTATACAAGAGGGTACAGGGTGTTATACCAGAGGGTACAGGGTGTTATACAGAGGTACAGGGTGTTATATAGAGGTACAGGGGTGTACACAGAGGGTACAGGGTGTTATACAGAGGGTGCAGGGTGTTATACAGAGGTACAGGGTGTTATATAGAGGTGCAGGGTGTTATACAGAGGGTACAGGGTGTTATATAGAGGGTACAGGGTGTTATACAGAGGTACAGGGTGTTATATAGAGGTACAGGGTGTTACACAGAGGGTACAGGGTGTTATACAGAGGGTACAGGGTGTTATACAGAGGGTACAGGGTGTTATACAGAGGTACAGGGTGTTATATAGAGGTACAGGGTGTTACACAGAGGGTACAGGGTGTTATATAGAGGTACAGGGTGTTATACAGAGGGTACAGGGTGTTATATAGAGGGTACAGGGTGTTATATAGAGGTACAGGGTGTTACACAGAGGGTACAGGGTGTTATACAGAGGTAGCAGCAGGTGGTGTTGCCATGAGAGCACCTTTTTGTTTCCCAGCCAACCTGCGGCGAGAAGAATGACGTCCTTTCTTTTAATTGGCTGCTGTCGCTGTCATTTAGAGTCACAGAGCTGCGCGTTGTGTAGCTGAGGTACCTGGGGGAGGAGCCAACTCTCTCCAGCCAGGTCCTGGGGGAGGAGCCAGCAGTAGCAGCCGCCGCCAGGTGATGGAGGAATGAGATGTGACAGGGTAAGGTCTGAGGGGGGACACGCCGAGGTGGCACCGGGGCTGAGGGGGGGACACGCCGAGGTGGCACCGGGGTGAGGGGGGGGACACGCCGAGGTGGCACGGGGGTGAGGGGGGGGACACGCCGAGGTGGCACCGGGGGTGAGGGGGGACACGCCGAGGTGGCACCGGGGGTGAGGGGGGACACGCCGAGGTGGCACCGGGGGTGAGGGGGGACACGCCGAGGTGGCACCGGGGGTGAGGGGGGGTTAGTTTGCGTGTTGCCGCGCAGCATATCCGTGGATTACGGTAGAGGCGGCTGTTCTCGCGCAGTATCTGCTGTTCTATTCTGTTTCCAGTGTGACGTGTTTATGTAATGTTCTGCTTGTTACAGGGTGTGACGTGTGTGTGTGACGTGTGTGTGTGTGTGACGTGTGTGTGACGTGTGTGTGACGTGTGTGTGTGTGTGACGTGTGTGTGTGACGTGTGTGTGTTTAACGTGTGCCTGTGTGTGTGTGTAACGTGTGCCTGTGTGTGTGCCTGTGTGCCTGTGTGTGTGTGTGACGTGTGCCTGTGTGTGTGTGTGACGTGTGCCTGTGTGTGTGTGTTTAACGTGTGCCTGTGTGTGTGTGTAACGTGTGCCTGTGTGTGTGCCTGTGTGCCTGTGTGTGTGTGTGACGTGTGCCTGTGTGTGTGTGTGACGTGTGCCTGTGTGTGTGTGTGTAACGTGTGCCTGTGTGTGTGTGACGTGTGCCTGTGTGTGTGTGTGTAACGTGTGCCTGTGTGTGTGTGACGTGTGCCTGTGTGTGTGTGTGACGTGTGCCTGTGTGTGTGTGACGTGTGCCTGTGCTCTTGGTCTGTTAATGATTAGGAGAGGGTGAAAGTGCAGCAGTGCTGGGACGCGCGGCGCTGGTTCCAGGCGGTCAGTGGGCGGAGCAAGCTGCTATTTACTTACACTGCGTGTTCTTGTTTTTTTTTTCTCTTCTGTTTCTGACGTGTTTATCGCCGTTACATGATTGGGTTTAGTAGAAAGAGTTAATGTCCCCCACTGGGACCTCCACACGGGACACAACGGGACGCTGCATGTGACATACTGATACTTTACACCTATACATATATGACCCTCAGAGCCGGATTAACATAGGGGCTGATGGAGCAGCAGCTCCAGGCCCAGAGAATGGAGAACTAGATCTGCATTGGTGGGCATTTGGACCGCTGTTTCTCCAACTCCATAGCAGCTACAAGGTCATGTGAGGTATCACTGGAAAGGCCCGAGCACGTCCTTTCCGATGATACCAACCATGACCAGGTTTCATGTAGCAATAAAAATAAAATATTTATTTTTCTTTTCTAACACCACAATATTTTCCACTTTACAATTATAAAGTAAACAATGATGCTGCACTAACTCACCATCTCATTTCTCATGTCACCAAGTGTGGAGGTGATGGCACAAACTGCTACATCAAAAAGCTAAACCACTGCAGCGATGAGAACTGGGGGGACCTTGGACCCCTGCGTCACTAATCTTTACACCTCACAAGGTCAAGTGAGGTGTCATTGGACAGGGCAGAGTCTGGCCTTTACATTAATACCAAATCTGGCAATGTAAAACCTAAAAGAAACAAAAGATGTTTATTTTAGTTGCAAAGCGATGGCATTGTCCATTTGTCGGGTATAAGATGAGCAATACCACTGCCATTACTCCTCCCCTTCTCATTTCCCGCGCTGGGAGCGAGGTCACTGTTTTATACATACTCATATTATTGGTAAAACACAAGGGAAATATCATTTTTGTTAAAATTGTTTATTTTCTCAGAAAAATGCAGTAACAGCTTCCCATTTCAATTTTCACAAGAATCCCCCATAGAATATGTTCGCATGGATATTCTTACAAATATAGAACCACAAAGGTTTGGATGATAAATAATTTTACACAATGAAATTTCCTCACACAGGGCTTGACAAAGCCAGGAGCCTGGTAGCCACTGGCTCCTAAATGTCCCGTTTATTTTACACCCATCTAGTGGCTTCAATGTTTTCTTCCTGTCTCCAACATTTAATGTGAATATATCCAGCCCTGGTGTATGTATTTATATATGAGGTGTGTGTGTGTCTGCAGGGGGTAAATAGGGCGTCCAATGACGAGCGAGTAAAGAAAACAATATCACAATGTACAGATGTTTACAACACAAATAATATAATAAGTATATATATCTCAGAGCGGCCAAACTGATACTAGAAGCATCGCTCGACACTTCTAGGCTCACAAAAAGTAGCCACAAGACCACGTGCACAAAACATACCTAACAGCAAAAAGCAGCCGCTAACAAAGTGATAAATAAATAGAAGCCGCTAAATCACGGTGAGAAGAAACCAACTCCCAGATGCAGAGGCAGCTTCCCAACGTTACGGCCAGGATTCACCTTTATCAAGGTATACCTTTTTTATAAAGTCGAATCCTCGCTGAAAGGTTGGCTCCTAACTTCTGTATCTGGCTCCTAGATTCAATGCAAATTTGTCGAGCCCTGCCTCACACAGTATCTGCCTGGATATATATACACCCGTATCTGCCTGGATATATATACACCCGTATCTGCCTGGATATATATATATACACCCGTATCTGCCTGGATATATATATACACCCGTATCTGCCTGGATATATATATACACCCGTATCTGCCTGGATATATATATACACCCGTATCTGCCTGGATATATATACACCCGTATCTGCCTGGATATATATATACACCCGTATATCTGCCTGGATATATAGCACACCCGTATCTGCCTGGATATATATACACCCGTATCTGCCTGGATATATATATACACCCGTACCTGCCTGGATATATATATACACCCGTATCTGCCTGGATATATATATACACCCGTATCTGCCTGGATATATATATATACCGTATCTGCCTGGAAATATATAATACACGTACCTGCCTGGATATATATATACACCCGTACCTGCCTGGTTATATATACACCCGTATCTGCCTGGATATATATATACACCCGTACCTGCCTGGATATATATATATACACCCGTATCTGCCTGGATATATATATACACCCGTACCTGCCTGGTTATATATACACCCGTATCTGCCTGGATATATATACACCCGTATCTGCCTGGTTATATATATACACCCGTATCTGCCTGGTTATATATATACACCCGTATCTGCCTGGTTCTATATATATATATACACCCGTATCTACCTGGTTATATATATATATATATATACACCCGTATCTGCCTGGTTATATATATATATACACCCGTATCTGCCTGGTTATATATATATATATACACCCGTATCTGCCTGGTTATATATATATATATACACCCGTATCTGCCTGGTTATATATATACACCCGTATCTGCCTGGTTATATATATATATACACCCGTATCTGCCTGGTTATATATATATATATACCCGTATCTGCCTGGATATATATATACACCCGTACCTGCCTGGATATATATATACACCCGTACCTGCCTGGTTATATATACACCCGTACCTGCCTGGATATATATATACACCCGTACCTGCCTGGTTATATATACACCCGTACCTGCCTGGTTATATATACACCCGTATCTGCCTGGATATATATATACACCCGTATCTGCCTGGATATATATATACACCCGTATCTGCCTGGATATATATATACACCCGTATCTGCCTGGATATATATATACACCCGTACCTGCCTGGTTATATATACACCCGTATCTGCCTGGATATATATACACCCGTATCTGCCTGGATATATATACACCCGTATCTGCCTGGTTATATATATACACCCGTATCTGCCTGGTTATATATATACACCCGTATCTGCCTGGTTCTATATATAATATTATATACACCCGTATCTACCTGGTTATATATATATATATATATATATATATAATATATATATATATATATATATATATAATATATACATATATACACCCGTATCTGCCTGGTTATATATATATACAACCCGTATCTGCCTGGTTATATATATATATACACCCGTATCTGCCTGTTATATATATATATATATATATATATACACCCGTATCTGCCTGGTTATATATATACACCCGTATCTGCCTGGTTATATATATACACCCGTATCTGCCTGGTTATATATATATATACACCCGTATCTGCACTAAGGCCGGCGTCAGACGAACGCAGTGATCGCGTCCGTGTCGCTGCACAGTTTAACGTCCGTCGTAGTATAGAATCATGATCAATAGAGACCAACACATGAAGTGTGTCCGCACCGAACTGCGCACGCACAACGCACGTGGCAAATGGACGCAAGTTAGGCAAGAACGTAAAACGGCTAGAACGGACGTGCAGAGTGCGCCGCGCCTGCATAGCGTTTGTGTGTGATGGAAGAAAGTCAGACGCAGCACATTTGCGACGTCCAGCACCGTGACGCACACAATGGCTTTTCATATCATGCATCAATTCTTATCATTTTTCATACTAATTTGGTTTCCCATAGTTCCCTTTATTTTTTCCTACGTCCGTCAAGAAAAACAGATCGTGTGGTGTCTTCAGTATCTTCCGTCAGTACGTCTGTATGTTGTGCACAGTGCGCTCAGACTGACATCGTCTGACATGAGCCTCAATTCCAAAAAAAGCCCACCAAAATCTTCAGCTCCAGGACCATAGAGATCTTAATCCGGCCCTGATATACAGACATGTCAGCAACGTATGGGCATGTCTACCCCCCCCCCCGCATGTCTACCTCCCCCCCCCGCATGTCTACCTCCCCCCCCGCATGTCTACCTCCCCCCGCATGTCTACCTCCCCCCCCGCATGTCTACCTCCCCCCCCGCATGTCTACCTCCCCTCCCGCATGTCTACCTCCCCCCCGCATGTCTACCTCCCCCCGCATGTCTACCTCCCCCCCCGCATGTCTACCTCCCCCCCGCATGTCTACCTCCCCCCCGCATGTCTACCTCCCCCCCCGCATGTCTACCTCCCCCCCCGCATGTCTACCCCCCCCCCCGCATGTCTACCTCCCCCCCCGCATGTCTACCTCCCCCCGCATGTCTACCTCCCCCCCGCATGTCTACCTCCCCCCCCGCATGTCTACCTCCCCCCCGCAATGTCTACCTCCCCCCCGCATGTCTACCTCCCCCCCGCATGTCTACCTCCCCCCCGCATGTCTACCTCCCCCCGCATGTCTACCTCCCCCCCGCATGTCTACCTCCCCCCCGCATGTCTACCTCCCCCCCGCATGTCTACCTCCCCCCGCATGTCTACCTCCCCCCCGCATGTCTACCTCCCCCCCGCATGTCTACCTCCCCCGCATGTCTACCTCCCCCCCGCATGTCTACCTCCCCCCCGCATGTCTACCTCCCCCCCGCATGTCTACCTCCCCCCCGCATGTCTACCTCCCCCCGCATGTCTACCTCCCCCCCCGCATGTCTACCTCCCCCCGCATGTCTACCTCCCCCCCGCATGTCTACCTCCCCCCCGCATGTCTACCTCCCCCCCCGCATGTCTACCTCCCCCCCCGCATGTCTACCTCCCCCGCATGTCTACCTCCCCCCGCATGTCTACCTCCCCCCGCATGTCTACCTCCCCCCGCATGTCTACCTCCCCCCGCATGTCTACCTCCCCCCCGCATGTCTACCTCCCCCCGCATGTCTACCTCCCCCCCCGCATGTCTACCTCCCCCCGCATGTCTACCTCCCCCCGCATGTCTACCTCCCCCCCGCGTCTACCTCCCCCCCGCATGTCTACCTCCCCCCCGCATGTCTACCTCCCCCCCGCATGTCTACCTCCCCCCGCATGTCTACTCCCCCCCGCATGTCTACCTCCCCCCCGCGTCTACCTCCCCCCGCATGTCTACCTCCCCCCCGCATGTCTACCCTCCCCCCCCGCATGTCTACTCCCCCCCGCATGTCTACCTCCCCCCGCATGTCTACCTCCCCCTCCGCATGTCTACCTCCCCCCCGCATGTCTACCTCCCCCCCGCATGTCTACCTCCCCCCCGCATGTCTACCTCCCCCCCGCATGTCTACCTCCCCCCGCATGTCTACCTCCCCCCGCATGTCTACCTCCCCCCCCGCATGTCTACCTCCCCCCCCGCATGTCTACCTCCCCCGCCGCATGTCTACCTCCCCCCCGCATGTCTACCTCCCCCCCGCATGTCTACCTCCCCCCGCATGTCTACCTCCCCCCCCCCCGCATGTCTACTCCCCCCCCCGCATGTCTACCTCCCCCCCCGCATGTCTACCTCCCCCCCGCATGTCTACCTCCCCCCGCATGTCTATCCCCCCCGCATGTCTACCTCCCCGCCCGCATGTCTACCTCCCCCCCCGCATGTCTACCTCCCCCCGCATGTCTACCTCCCCCCCGCATTGTCTACCTCCCCCCCGCATGTCTACCTCCCCCCCGCGCATGTCTACCTCCCCCCCGCGCATGTCTACCTCCCCCCCCGCATGTCTACCTCCCCCCCATGTCTACCTCCCCCCCGCATGTCTACCTCCCCCCCGCATGTCTACCTCCCCCCGCATGTCTACCTCCCCCCCCGCATGTCTACCTCCCCCCCGCATGTCTACCTCCCCCCCCGCATGTCTACCTCCCCCCCGCATGTCTACCTCCCCCCCGCATGTCTACCTCCCCCCGCATGTCTACCTCCCCCCCCGCATGTCTACCTCCCCCCCGCATGTCTACCTCCCCTCCCGCATATCTACTCTGATACATATCAATCTCAATTTAAAAAAATAATAAAAATGGCTGTGGATCTGTGAGATCATACACAGCGCACATTACTGTGCGTTTTATTGCTGTGCAGCTCTGTGATACGCTCATACACAGCGCACATTACTGTGCGTTTTATTGCTGTGCAACTCTGATACGCTCATACACAGCGCACATTACTGTGCGTTTTATTGCTGTGCAGCTCTGTGATACGCTCATACACAGCGCACATTACTGTGCGTTTTATTGCTGTGCAGCTCTGTGATACGCTCATACACAGCGCACATTACTGTGCGTTTTATTGCTGTGCAACTCTGATACGCTCATACACAGCGCACATTACTGTGCGTTTTATTGCTGTGCAGCTCTGTGATACGCTCATACACAGCGCACATTACTGTGCGTTTTATTGCTGTGCAACTCTGATACGCTCATACACAGCGCACATTACTGTGCGTTTTATTGCTGTGCAACTCTGATACGCTCATACACAGCGCACATTACTGTGCGTTTTATTGCTGTGCAGCTCTGTGATACGCTCATACACAGCGCACATTACTGTGCGTTTTATTGCTGTGGAGCTCTGATACGGTCATACACATTGCACATTACTGTGCGTTTTATTGCTGTGCAGCTCTGTGATACGCTCATACACACTACACATTACTGTGAGGTTTATTGCTGTGCAGCTCTGGTACGCTCATACACTGCACGTTACTGTGAGGTTTATTGCTGTGCAGCTCTGATACGCTCATACACACTGCACGTTACTGTGCGTTTTATTGCTGTGCAGCTCTGTGATACGCTCATACACAGCGCACATTACTGTGCGTTTTATTGCTGTGCAACTCTGATACGCTCATACACAGCGCACATTACTGTGAGGTTTATTGCTGTGCAGCTCTGTGATACGCTCATACACACTGCACATTACTGTGAGGTTTATTGCTGTGCAGCTCTGTGATACGCTCATACACACTGCACATTATGAGTTCAGGTCCTTCATTTTTTGGTCGCTCAGTAAATGACGCTCTTTTGGTTGTGTTCACACATGTTGCTGTGTCCCTCGGTATAAGGTGTGATTTGGGTAGGTTGGTGGTTTTGGAGCCTCGGGCCCCCAGATCTTGGTTTTGGCCTCCTCCGGTGGGGCCCACACCCAGGTGTATTGGTTTGCGTTGGTGTTTTTAGCTTGGATTGCTTTATAGGCCGCTCTTGCGTCGGATCATAAATACCTTGACATGGCGCAGTCATTAAATGTGCTTTATCTCCAGCCCGGCGTCCTTCACAAGGAGGTTATTGGTGGATTTTAATCTGGTTTCTTACCTGTTTGGGGCGTTCCTTCGTGCAGTAATCACCGCTTTTACCTGCACGGTGTCAGCTCGGCAAAGAAACTCCTGCTCCATTATTATAAAAGTCCGTGATCGAGCTAGAGACCCGATCATATCCCGAACGAACCTGTATACGGAGGATCCGATCACTGGCTGGGACTCGGTGCCGCTGGTAAGAGACGCTGGGATTAGACACACGGAGTAAATACTGTGACAGAATGCCTTAATTTTCACCTTTTTCAGGGGCTAGGAAAGGGGGGGGGGTGTAGGAAGGGGGGGGAGTTTATACATGGAGAAGTACAGGTGTGTGTGCATGAATGAGCGCATGCTGGGGTGCTTTATTATTTATTCTTTATTTATAAAGCGCCAGCATATTCCGCAGCGCTGTACAATAAGCACAGTACAGACAGGGTTACAATACATTGAACAACATTTGACAAACAGTACAGGAGGAGATGAGGGCCCTATTCCCGTAGGAACTCACAATCTGGGAGGGTTGGGGTTGGAAACAGGAGGAGAGGACTGTAAGGTGAGAGTGATTGATGGTTGCGTCAGTGAGTTGGGGGGTCGGCTTCCCTAAATAGGAATGTTTTAAGGGAGCGTTTGAAGGAAGAGAAGTTAGGGGAAAGTCTGACAGTACGAGGGAGAGCGTTCCAGAGAGTGGGGGCTGCGCGTGAGAAATCCTGCAGTCTATCATGGGAAGAGGTGATGCGGGGAGAAGCTAGGCGCAGGTCACTGTTTGACCTTAGGGAGCGGGCTGGGGTGTATTTGGTGATTAGTGAGGACAGGTAGTGGGGCGCTGAGTTAGTGAGGGTTTTGTAGGTAAGGATAAGGATTTTGAACTTAATTCTGCAATGGATGGGGAGCCAGTGAAGGGACTCGCAGAGGGGAGCGGCAGAGACAGAGCGGCGGGTGAGGTGAATTAGCCTGGCGGAGGCGTTCAGGATGGATTGTAGGGGGGAGAGGCGGGACAGAGGGAGGCCAGATAAGAGATTATTGCAATAGTCTAGTTGGGAGATTACCAGGGCGTGTATGAGTTGTTTTGTGGCGACAGCGGTAAGAAATGGCCGAATTCTGTAAATATTACGCAGTTGGTATCGGCAGGAGGAGGAAAGAGACTTGATGTGGGGGATGAAGGAAAGAGCAGAGTCAAGTGTAACTCCAAGACAGCGAACTTGGTTTGATGGGGAGATGGTGATACCCTCCACCGTGATAGAGAAGTCAGGAGGTGGGGAGGCATTAGAGGGAGGAATTAGTAGAAGCTCCGTCTTGGACATGTTGATCTTTAGGTGGTGGGAGGCCATCCAGGAGGAGATGCCAGATAAACAGTCACTGACTTTTGAAAGGACAGGGGGAGAGAGATCAGGGGTAGAGAGGTAGATCTGAGTGTCATCAGCGTAGAGGTGGTAATTGAAGCCAAAGCTGTTGATGATTTTGCCCAGGGAGGAGGTGTAGATGGAAAAGAGCAGAGGACCAAGGACAGAGCCTTGAGGTACACCAACAGATAGAGGCAATGAAGAGGAGGAGTTACCAGCAAAGGACACACAGAAGGACCTGTTGGATAAATAGGAGTCAACCTGCTTTGAGGGGAGAGGCGTATAGGTGTGTGCGTGAATGAGCGCATGCTGGGGTGCTTTGAGGGGAGAGGCGTATAGGTGTGTGCGTGAATGAGCGCATGCTGGGGTGCTTTGAGGGGAGAGACGTATAGGTGTGTGGGAATGCATGGAGGTCAGGGAGGCCATGGTAGGGGGTTTTGGTAAGTGCAACGGGTATATCCCTGCTTGCTCAGGAATGGGTTAATGACGCTGGTTCCCTGTGCGTGGGTCCTGTGGGCGCTGCCACCTGCCTTTTACAGTGAGTCACGTTAGACGGGATATTGTGCGCGGGGATGGTCACAAAATGCGCCTCACAGCGAGGGAATGTTTACTCATTAAGCCGTCAATAGTTTATCGCTCGTAATTTGCGGTTCCATTTAACCCTTGCTGTGCCGGGAATCTGAGAGGACTGAACGGCCTTTGTCTTCCTCAGGGGATTATGAACCTTGGCTGAGGTCTCTGTATACAAAGACTCCATTGTTATGAGCGCTCGGCTCTGGGCTTCTCTGTGAATTCAGAGCTGGGTGGCGCCTGTGGCTCCTACAGGTAGATTGTGCCTGTTTCAATGTTTCTGGGAGATGAATGAGGGGTATTTAGAGCCTCTGCTCACTTCATACTTCCTCTAGCCTTAACATGGCTGCAGCGTGTGGGATTATTGCGTCACATGGGCCCTGGCACTTTAACTGGCAGCGTGCGGGAATAATGTGTGGTCTGGGCCCTGTTACTTGACAGGGTACAGTAGTGTCGTTTGGACACTGTGATGTTCATAGGTTTTGGGAGTGATGTGTCTGCCAATGGGACGCTACCTGGAAGTGTGCGGGAGTAACGTGTTACCTGGTCTGTGGGATGGTACCTGAAAGTAACGCAGGGCTCGACAAAACCCGGGCACCAGGTCTCCATGGCGACTAGAAATGTTGTCCTGGCACCCGGGTGTTTGGAAACATATCCCCCCCCAATGGACGCCCAATACTTACAGTGGCAAGAAAAAGTATGTGAACCTTTGGACTTAATAACTGGTTGACCCTCCTTTGGCAGCAATAACCTCAACCAAACGTTTCCCGTAGTTGCAGATCAGACCTGCACAACGATCTGGAGTAATTTTGGACCACTCCTCTTCACAAAACTGTTTCAGTGTAGCAATATTCTTGGGATGTCTGGTGTGAATCTCTCTCTTAAGGTCATGCCACAGCATTTCAATCGGGTTGAGGTCAGGACTCTGACTGGGCCACTCCAGAAGGCGTATTTTGTTTTGTTGAAGCCATTCTTTTGTTGAATTACTTGTATGCTTTGGGTCATTGTCCTGTTGCATCACCCATCCTCTGCGGAGCTTCAGTTGGCGGACAGATGGTCTTACGTTTTCCTGCAAAATGTCTTGATAAACTCTAGAATTCATTTTTCCATCAATGACAACAATCCGTCCAGGCCCTGAGGCAGCAAAGCAGCCCCAAACCATGATGCTCCCTCCGCCATGTTTTACAGTGGGGATGAGGTTTTGGTGTTGGTGTGCTGTGCCTTTTTTTCTCCACACATAGTGTTGTGTGTTTTTTCCAAACAACTCAATTTTGGTTTCATCTGTCCACAGAATATTTTGCCATTAGTGCTGTGGAACATCCAGGTGCTCTTTTGCAAACTTCTAGCGTGCTGCAATATTCTTTTTGGACAGCAATGGCTTCCTCCGTGGTGTCCTCCCATGTACTCCATTCTTGTTGAATGTTTTACTTATTGTAGATGTGTCAACAAAAATGTTAGCATGTGCCAGAGATTTCTGTAAGTCTTTAGCTGACACTCTAGGATTCTTCTTTACCTCATTAAGCATTCTGCGCTGTGCTCTTGCAGTCATCTTTACAGGACGACCACGCCTAGGGAGAGTAGCAACAGTGCTGAACTTTCTCCATTTGTAGACAGTCTGTCTTACCGTGGACACATGAACATCAAGGCTTTTGGAGAGACTTTTGTAACCCTTTCCAGCTTCATGCAAGTCACAATTCTTGATCGTAGGTCTTCTGAGAGCTCTTTTCTGCGAGGCATGGTTCACATCAGGCAGTGCTTCTTGAAACCAGTAAACCCAAAACTGCTGTGTGTTTTTAAAGGGCAGGACAGCTTTCAGCAACACATCCAATAATATCACACTGATTGGACTCAAGGTTGGCTCACTCCTGGCTCCAATTAGCTCATGGAGAAGTCATTAGGCTAGGGGTTCACATACTTTTTCCACCCTGCACTGTGAATGTTTACATGTTCTGTTCAATAAACACATGAAAACATATAATGTTTGTGTTGTATTATTTTAAGCAGACTGTGTTTTTCAAATTGTTGTGACGTAGATGAAGATCAGAGCACATTTTATGACCAATTCATGCAAAACCCCACGTAATCCCAAAGGGTTCACATACTTTTTCTTGCCACTGTAATAGTGGAAGCCAGCACTGGGGTGGCTTGCCGGTTGGTATGTGGTGGCTAGCAGAATGCACTAACAGTATTCTGCCAGGCCCCTGCGGCTGGCCACGTTTCAGCGAGCAGCCGCTGGCAAAGGTTGTATAGCAGCCTCTCACTGGGTCCTCCAGACGCTCTGTCGCGAGATCTTTACAGTTTGCGAACTCGGCAAGCTCTCGCAAGAGCAGGGTCCCAGTGGAGCAACTTTGCTGGCAGCTGTTCTCTGAAATGCAGCGCCGGCTGGAGGGCCCTGGCAGAATGCTGTTGACGCATTCTGCCAGCCGCCCCAGTGTCTGAGGGGTGTGTGTGTGTTTTTGGTGTGTAAATGGGTGTCTGGCCATCCATTTCAATATTGACATGAACCCGACAGGCTGTGATACTCTCATACACACTGCATGTTACAGTGAGTTTTATTGCTGTGCAGCTCTGTGATACACTAGTACAAACCGCACGTTATTGGTATTTGTACCTTCTTCCGCTTTTATGGTATCGGTGTATCTTTAGTTGTTGAAAGTAAAGCTTTGTGAATCTGAAGAAAAACCCAGGCTCATAGTTTCAAAGCAAATGTGTCAAGTCCTGGAGTGACCTGTTACCTGGTCTGCGGGACGTTACCTGGCATTGTGGGGGGGGGGGTGTGACACGTTACCTGGTCTGCGGGACGTTACCTTGCATTGTGGGGGGTGACACGTTACCTGGTCTGTGGGACGTTACCTGGCATTGTAGGGGGGGTGATGCGTTACCTGGTCTGCGGGACGTTACCTGGCATTGGGGGGGTGTGACGTGTTACCTGGCATTGTGGAAGGGGGTGCGCGATACCTGGCGTCATTGGGAGTGGGAAACTGACGCGTTACCTGGCATTGTGGGGTGGAGTGATGCATTACCTGGTCTGGGGACGTTACCTGGCATTGGGGGGGGGAGTGAGGCGTTACCTGGCATCGTGGGGCGGGAGCGACGCGTTACCTGGTCTGGGGACGGTACCTGGCATCGTGGGGGGGAGTGACTTGTTACCTGGTCTGGGGACATTAGCTGGCATTGTAGGGGGGAGTGACGCGTTACCTGGTCTGGGGTTGCAACCTGGCATTGTGAGGGGGGGGGGGGAGTGACGCTTTACCTGGTCTGGGGATGCAACCTGGCATTGTGAGGGGGGGGGGGGGTTCGAGTGACGCATTACCTGGTCTGGGGAGTTGACCTGGCATCGTGGGGGGGAATGGTGTGATACCTGGTCTGGGAACGTTACCTGGCACAGTGTGTGTGGGGGATGATGTGTTACCTGGTCTGGGGATGTTTCCTGGTATCGGTGGGGGGGGGGGTGTGACTTGTTACATGGTCTGGGAACGTTACCTGGCATCGGGGGGGGGAGCGACACGTCACCTGGTCTGGGGACGTAACCTGGCTTTGTGGGGGTTGGGGGTGACGCATTGCCTGGCTTCGTGGGGGGGGGACTGACACGTCACCTGGTCTGTGGGATGATACCTGACATCGTGGAGGGGGGAGTGACGCGTTACTTGGTCTTGGGACATTACCTGGCTTCGTGGGGGTGGAGAGTGACGCGTTACCTGGCATCGTGGGTCGGGGGAGTGACGCTTTACCTGTTCTAGGGAACGTTACCTGGCTTCGTGGGGGGGGGGTGACACATTGCGTGGCATCGTGGGGGGGTGACGTGCTACCTGGTCTGGGGACGTTACCTGGCATCGTGTGGGGGGGGGGGTGACGTTTTACCTGGTCTCGGGACGTTACCTGGCATCGTGTGTGGGGGGGGGGGTGACGCGTTACCTGGTCTGGGGACGTAACCTGGCTTTGTGGGGGGGAGTGACTGGTTACCTGGTCTGGGGACGTTGCCTGGCATCGTGGGGGGGGTGATGCATTACCTGTTCTAGGGAACGTTACCTGGCTTCGTGGGGGGGGGTGACACATTACGTGGCATCGTGGGGGGGGTGACGTGCTACCTGGTCTGGGGACGTTACCTGGCATCGTGTGTGTGTGTGGGGGGGTGATGTGTTACCTGGTCTGGGGATGTTTCCTGTTTATCGTGGTGGGGGGGAGTGACGCGTTACCTGGTCTAGGGGATGTAACCTGGTATTGTGGGGGGGGGAGTGACGCGTTACCTGGTCTGGGGATGTAACCCGGCATTGTGGGGGGGAGTGATGGGTTACCTTGTCTGGGGACATTACCTGGCATTGTGCGGGGGAGTGATGCGTTACTTGGTCTTGGGACGTTACCTGGCTTCGTGGGGGGGGGTGACGCGTTACTTGGCATTGTGGGGGGGGGGCAGGTTACGTGGTCTGGGGATGTAACCTGTCTTCTTGGGGGGGGAGTGATGCGTTGCCTGGCATCATGGGGGGGGGGTGACGTGTTATCTGGCATTGGGGGGGGGTGACGCGTTGCCTGGTCTGGGGACGTTACCTGGCATCGTGTGTGTGGGGGGGTGACGTGTTACCTGGTCTGAGGATGTTTCCTGGTATCGTGGGGAGAGAGGGAGTGACACGTTGCCTGGCATCGTGGGGGGGGGTGACGTGTTGCCTGGCATCGTGGGGGGGGTGATGCATTACCTGGTCTGGAGACATAACCTGGCATCGTAGGGGGGAGGGGTGACGTGTTACCTGGTCTGGGGATGTTTCCTGGTATCGTGGGGAGAGGGGGAGTGACGCTTTATCTGGTCTAGGGACCGTTACCTGGCTTTGTGGGAAGGATTGATGCGTTACCTGGTCTGGGACGTTACCTGGCATCGTGGGGGTGGAGAGTGACGCGTTACCTGGCATCGTCGGTCGGGGGAGTGATGCTTTACCTGGTCTAGGGACTGTTACCTGGCATCGTGTGGGGGGTGACGTTTTAACCTGGTCTCGGACGTTACCTGGCATCGTGTGGGGGGGGGGGTGACGTGTTACCTGGTCTGGGGATGTTTCCTGGTATTGCGGGGTTGGGGGGGGGGAGTGACGCGTTACCTGGTCTGGGGACGTATCTGGCATTGTGGGGGGGGGAGTGACTGGTTGCCTGGTCTGGGGACGTTGCCTGGCATCGTGGGGGGGGGGGGGTGATGGCATTACCTGGTCTGGAGACATAACCTGGTATCGTAGGGGGAAGGGGTGACGTGTTACCTGGTCTGGGGATGTTTCCTGTTATCATGGGGGTGACACGTTACTTGGTCTGGGGACGTAACCTGGTATCGTGGGGGGGCGGGTGTGACGCGTTGCCTGGCATCGTGGGTTGGGGGAGTGATGCTTTACCTGGTCTAGGGACTGTTACCTGGCATCGTGGGGGGGGGGGTGACGTGTTACCTGGTTTGGGGATTTTACCTGATGTGTTGGTGGGGGGGGGGGTGATGTGATACCTGGTCTGGGGACGTTACCTGGCATTGTGTGGGGGGGTGACGTTTTACCTGGTCTCGGGACGTTACCTGGCATCGTGTGGGGGGGGGTGACGTGTTACCTGGTCTGAGGATGTTTCCTGGTATTGCGGGGTTGGGGGGGGGAGTGACGCGTTACCTTGTCTGGGGACGTAACCTGGCATTGTGGGGGGGGAGTGACGGGTTACCTTGTCTGGGGACGTAACCTGGGATTGTGGGGGGGAGTGACGGGTTACCTTGTCTGGGGACATAACCTGGCATTGTGGGGGGGGGGAGTGATGGGTTACCTTGTCTGGGGACGTAACCTGGCATTGTGGGGGGGAGTGATGGGTTACCTGGTCTGGGGACGTAACCTGGCATTGTGGGGGGGGGGAGTGATGGGTTACCTTGTCTGGGGACGCTACCTGGCATCGTGGGGGGAGTGATGCGTTACTTGGTTTTGGGACGTTACCTGGCTTTATGGGGGGGGTGATGCATTACTTGGCATTGTGGGGGGTGATGCATTACTTGGCATTGTGGGGGTCAGGTTACCTGGTCTGGGGACGTAACCTGACTTCTTGGGGGGGGGGTGACGCGTTGCCCGGCATCATGGGGGGGAGTGACGCGTTGCCTGGCATGGTGTGTCGGGGGAGTGACGCTTTCCCTGTTCTAGGGACCATTACCTGGCTTCGTGGGGGGGTGACACATTACGTGGCATCGTGGGGGGGTGACGTGCTACCTGGTCTGGGGACGTTACCTGGCATTGTGTGTGTGTGTGTGTGTGGGGGGGTGATGTGTTACCTGGTCTGGGGATGTTTCCTGTTTATCGTGGGGGGGGGGAGTGACGCGTTACCTGGTCTAGGGGATGTAACCTGGTATTGTTGGGGGGGGGAGTGACGCGTTACCTGGTCTGGGGATGTAACCTGGTATTGTGGGGGGGGGGGTGATGTGTTACCTGGTCTGGGGATGTTTCCTGTTTATCGTGGGGGGGGGGAGTGACGCGTTACCTGGTCTAGGGGATGTAACCTGGTATTGTGGGGGGGAGTGATGGGTTACCTTGTCTGGGGACGTTACCTGGCATTGTGCGGGGGAGTGATGCGTTACTTGGTCTTGGGACGTTACCTGGCTTCGTGGGGGGGGGGGGTGACGCGTTACTTGGCATTGTGGGGGGGCAGGTTACCTGGTCTGGGGACGTAACCTGGCTTCTTGGGGGGGGAGTGATGCGTTGCCTGGCATCATGGGGGGGGGTGACATGTTATCTGGCATGGGGGGGGTGACGCGTTGCCTGGTCTGGGGACGTTACCTGGCATCGTGTGGGGGGGTGACGTGTTACCTGGTCTGGGGATGTTTCCTGGTATCATTGTGGGGAGAGAGGGAGTGACGCGTTGCCTGGCATCGTGGGGGGGTGACGTGTTGCCTGGCATCGTGGGGGGGGGGGATGCATTACCTGGTCTGGAGACATAACCTGGCATCGTAGGGGGGGAGGGGTGACGTGTTACCTGGTCTGGGGATGTTTCCTGGTATCGTGGGGAGAGGGGGAGTGATGCTTTACCTGGTCTAGGGACCGTTACCTGGCTTCGTGGGAAGGATTGATGCGTTACCTGGTCTGGGACGTTACCTGGCATCGTGGGGGTGGAGAGTGAAGCTTTACCTGGTCTAGGGACCGTTACCTGGCATCGTGGGGGGGGGGTGTGACGTGTTACCTGGTCTGGGGATTTTACCTGATCTATTGGTGAGGGAGTGACGTGTTACCTGGTCTGTGGATGTTTCCTGGTATCGTGGGGGGGGGGGTGACACGTTACTTTCTGGGGACGTAACCTGGTATCGTGGGGGGTGGGTGTGACGCGTTACCTGGTCTGGGGACGTAACCTGGTATCGTGGGGGGGCGGGTGTGACGCAACCTGGCATTGTGGGGGGGGAGTGCTGGGTTACCTTGTCTGGGGACGTTACCTGGCATCGTGGGGAGGAGTGATGCGTTACTTGGTCTTGGGATGTTACCTGGCTTCGTGGGGGTGGAGAGTGACGAGTTACCTGGCATCGTGGGTCGGGGGAGTGATGCTTTACCTGGTCTAGGGACCGTTACCTGGCATCGTGGGGGAGGGAGTGACGCGTTACCTGGTCTGGGGACGTAACCTGGCATCGGGGGGGGGGGGGGTAGTGACGAGTTACCTGGCACTGTGGGTCGGGGGAGTAACCTGGCTTCTTGGGGGGGCGTGACGAGTTGCCTGGCATTGTGGGGGGGAGTGACGTGCTGCTTTGCATCGTGGGGGGAGTGACGTGCTGCCTTGTGACGTTCTGCCTTGCATCGTGGGGGGGGTGATACGTTACCTGGTCTGGAGACGTAACCTGGCATCGTAGGGTGATGCGTTACATAGGTCTGTGGAACATTACCTGGCATCGTGGGGGGTGTCATTTTATCTGGCTTTCAGGGGGGTGGGTGAGTCGTTACTTGGTTTTGGGACATTACTGTCACATCTGGGGAGCCTGCGGGGGGTCTCGGGCGCACAGCGCCGTTAGCTGGCCAAGTGCCAGGGGCTCCGGCGGTTCCCAGCATTCCTGCGGCTGGGCGGGGCCTTTAAGTAAAGAGCGCATGCTCTCAGTCATTGCCTTGACGTGGAGCCTGTTCCCGCATCGCTGAGTGTGCTTGTGTTACGAGTCACTTGTTCTTTTGATTCTCTCGTTTTCAAGTAAATCAGAGAATGAAAGTTCTGTGACGGAACCGTTCTCTTCCGTCTGTCCTGACTCTCCAGACACCCCTTCATTGCGGTCAGCCCGGCTACTGGGAGCGCTGTCCTCAGCGCCTCGAGCAGCTTGACCCGTCTGCTTCTGTTCCTCTGCCCTGGAGCCGTTAGGAATTTCCGGAAGGCCGCTCTGTGCCTTCTGAGGGTGATTGTATAGTGTAGCGTCGCTGACATAAAACACCAGACGCGGCTGTATGCTTTAAAACAGGATTCTCTCTCCGTCTCTGAGAGTTCTGACTTTTAATGAACAAAAAACACCACCATTTATGCTGAAATCCAACAGCCATAATTTGCATAAATGACGCACATCGTCCTACCAATATACTAATTACATTATGTCACGTATTTACAATAAACATTCTTTACATTCTTTAGCCTTCAGCTCACACAATATTTACATAATCTATTGTAAAGGAGATCAGTTAGGTTTTGGCTGAGACAACGGTGACTCCCAACCTCTGAGACATGTATGTATTTATTTATTTATTTACTAGGTGTAAAGCCTGCCCAGAGGGCAGTCTATTGATAAGTGTGGTGCGTTGTGCTTGGTTCGGTGCCATTTATTGTGCTGTGTTTGGCTCTGTGCTTGGCTCTGTGCCGTTTATTGTGCTCGGCTCTGTGCCGTTTATTCTGTTGTGCTCGGCTCTGTGCCGTCTATTGTACTGTGCTTGGCTCTGTGGAGTTTATTGTGCTCGGCTCTGTGCCGTCTATTGTACGGTGCTTGGCTCTGTGGAGTTTATTGTGCTTGGCTCTGTGGCGTTTATTCTGTTTTGCTCGGCTCTGTGCTGGGCTCTGCACATCGGCTCTGTGCTCTGCTCCGTGCCGTATATTGTGCTCTGCTTTTTATTGTGCTCTGCGCCGTTTATTGTGTTGTTCTTGGTTCTGTGCTTGGCGCCGTTTATTGTGCTGTGATTGGCTGTGCCGTTTATTGTGCTGTGCTCTGTGCCGTATATTGTGCTGTGCTCGGCTCTGTGGCGTCTCTTGTGCTGTGCTTGGCTCTGTGGCGTTTATTGTGCTCGGCTCTGTGGCGTTTATTGTGCTTGGCTCTGTGGCGTTTATTGTGCTCGGCTCTGTGGCGTTTATTGTGCTCGGTCTGTGGCGTTTATTGTGCTCGGCTCTGTGGCGTTTATTGTGCTCGGCTCTGTGGCGTTTATTGTGCTCGGCTCTGTGGCGTTTATTGTGCTGTGCTGTGGCGTTTATTGTGCTGGCTCTGTGGCGTTTATTGTGCTCGGCTCTGTGGCGTTTATTGTGCTCGGCTCTGTGGCGTTTATTGTGCTCGGCTCTGTGGCGTTTATTGTGCTCGGCTCTGTGGCGTTTATTGTGCTCGCTCTGTGGCGTTTATTGTGCTCGGCTCTGTGGCGTTTATTGTGCTCGGCTCTGTGGCGTTTATTGTGCTCGGCTCTGTGGCGTTTATTGTGCTCGGCTCTGTGGCGTTTATTGTGCTCGGCTCTGTGGCGTTTATTGTGCTCTGCTTGGCGCTCTGCTCTGTGCTCTGCACTCGGCGCTGGGCTGTGTTCAGGTACTGGGCTCAGGCGTTGGGCTCTGGGCTCAGGCGCTGGGCTCTGGGCTCAGGCGCTGGGCTCAGGCGCTGGGCTCAGGCGCTGGGCTCAGGCGCTGGGCTCAGGCGCTGGGCTCAGGCGCTGGGCTCAGGCGCTCAGGCGCTGGGCTCTGGGCTCAGGCGCTGGGCTCTGGGCTCAGGCGCTGGGCTCGGGCGCTGGGCTCAGGCGCTGGGCTCAGGCGCTCAGGCGCTGGGCTCAGGGGCTCAGGCGCTAGGCTCTGGGCTCAGGCTCTGGGCTCAGGCGCTGGGCGCTGGGCTCAGGCGCTGGGCGCTGGGCTCAGGAGCTGGGCGCTGGGCTCAGGCGCTGGGCTCTGCGCTCAGGCGCTGGGCTCAGGCGCTGGGCTCTGCGCTCAGGCGCTGGGCTCAGGCGCTGGGCTCTGCGCTCAGGCGCTGGGCTCAGGCGCTGGGCTCTGCGCTCAGGCGCTGGGCTCAGGCGCTGGGCTCTGCGCTCAGGCGCTGGGCTCTGCGCTCAGGCGCTGGGCTCTGCGCTCAGGCGCTGGGCTCAGGCGCTCAGGCGCTGGGCTCAGGCGATGGGCTCTGCGCTCAGGCGCTGGGCTCTGCGCTCAGGCGCTGGGCTCGGGCGCGTGGCAACCTCCGTAACAGGCTGTTGCGGTTGGATGCGCGCGCGCCACCTGCCGCAGCACGCCCAAAGCGTCCAACGGAGGTTGGATGCGCGCGCAGCAAACCTCCGTAGGACGCTTTGGGCGTGCTGCGACGGGTGGCGCGCGCGCACCCCGTGGGCTGCGCGCATGCTCAGCGCTGGGCTCAGGCGCTGGGCTCAGGCGCTGGGCTCTGCGCTCAGGCGCTGGGCTCAGGCGCTGGGCTCTGCGCTCAGGCGCTGGGCTCAGGCGCTGGGCTCAGGCGCTGGGCTCTGGGCTCAGGCGCTGGCTCTGCGCTCAGGCGCTGGGCTCTGCGCTCAGGCGCTGGGCTCAGGCGCTGGGCTCTGCGCTCAGGCGCTGGGCTCAGGCGCTGGGCTCTGGGCTCAGGCGCTGGGCTCTGGGCTCAGGCGCTGGGCTCTGGGCTCAGCGCTGGGCTCTGGGCTCAGGCGCTGGGCTCTGGGCTCAGGCGCTGGGCTCTGCGCTCAGGCGCTGGGCTCTGCGCTCAGGCGCTGGGCTCAGGCGCTGGGCTCTGCGCTCAGGCGCTGGGCTCGGGCGCTGGGCTCTGCGCTCAGGCGCTGGGCTCAGGCGCTGGGCTCTGCGCTCAGGCGCTGGGCTCAGGCGCTGGGCTCTGCGCTCAGGCGCTGGGCTCAGGCGCTGGGCTCTGCGCTCAGCGCTGGGCTCAGGCGCTGGCTCTGCGCTCAGGCGCTGGGCTCTGCGCTCAGGCGCTGGCTCAGGCGCTGGGCTCTGGGCTCAGGCGCTGGGCTCTGGGCTCAGGCGCTGGGCTCTGGGCTCAGGCGCTGGGCTCAGGCGCTGGGCTCAGGCGCTGGGCTCTGCGCTCAGGCGCTGGGCTCGGGCGCTGGGCTCAGGCGCGTGGCAACCTCCGTAACAGGCTGTTGCGGTTGGATGCGCGCGCGCCACCTGCCGCAGCACGCCCAAGCGTCCAACGGAGGTTGGATGCGCGCGCAGCAAACCTCCGTAGGACGCTTTTGGCGTGCTGCGACGGGTGGCGCGCGCGCACCCGGCTGCGCGCGCATCCAACCGCCACAGCACCCCGTGGGCTGCGCGCATGCGCAGTCATATATATATACACACACACACACTGTAACCCATGTGGATATACACACACATATATGGTTGTTACAGTGTGTGTGTGTGTGTGTGTGTGTGTATGGCTGGCATCCAGGCTCAGGCGAGCCCCGGCTCGGCTGGGCCTCTAGGCCCAGGCCAAGCCGGGGGCTCGCCTTAGCCTGGATGCCGGCCAAGCAAGTAGCTCGGCCGGCATCCAAGCTTGGGCGAGCCCCCGGCTTGGCTGGGGCCTAGAGGCCCAGCCGAGCCGTGGACTCGCCTGAGCCTGGAGGACGCCCGAGCAGGCAATTCGGCCGGCCTCCATGCTTAGGTGAGTCCCCGGCTCGGCTGGGCCTCTAGGCCCAGGCCAAGCCGGGGGCTCGCCTAAGCTTGGATACCGGCCGAGCAAGCAGGGTGGGTGGGAGAGCACATACTCACCTACATCGGCCCTCCAGCGATGGCAGTCCCGCTTCCAGTGTCCTCTCTCTGTTGGTCACCGGTATGACATCACAAAAGCCTTTGACCCAGGGTCAAAGGCTTTCGTGACGTCATACCGATGACCAACGGAGACACAGAGGACGCTGGAAGCGGGACCGCCATTGCTGGAGGAGCTAAGGGCCGATGTAGGTGAGTATGTGTAGGCAACATCCTCCTACATTGGCCCTGAGCTCCAGCGGTGACCGTCCTCCGGCTGTCGCTGGCTGCTCGGCCGGCCTCTAGGCTTAGGCGAGTCCCCGGCTCGGCTGGGCCTGTAGGCCCGAGCCAAGCCAGGGGCTCGCCTGAGCCTGGAGGCCGGCCTAGCAGCCAGCGACAGCCAGAGGACGGTCACCGCTGGAGCTCAGGGCCAATGTAGGGGAGTATGTTTTGGCAACTTCGGCCTGAGCTCCAGCGGTGACCGTCCTCTGGCTGTCGCAGGCTGCTCGGCCGGCCTCCAGGCTCAGGCGAGCCCCCGGCTTGGCTTGGGCCTACAGGCCCAGCCGAGCCGGGGGCTCGCCTAAGCCTGGAGGCCGGCCGAGCTGCCTGCGACAGCCACCGCTGGAGCTCCGGGCCAATGTAGGGGGATGTTGCCTACACATACTCACCGACATCGGCCCTTAGCTCCTCCAGCGATGGCGGTCCCGCTTCCAGCGTCCTCTCTCTCTTCGTTGGTCGCCGGCATGATGTAACGAAAGCCTTTGACCCCGGCATTTTGACCCGGGGTCAAAGGCTTTCGTGACGTCATACCGGCGACCAACGGAGAAGGAGAGGACGCTGGAAGCGGGACCGCCATCGCTGGAGGAGCTAAGGGCCGATGTCGGTGAGTATGTGTGGACCGGTGGAGGACTCGAGGCCGATGTAGGTGAGTATATGCTCTCCACACCCACCCTGCTTGCTCGGCCGGTTACCAAGCTTAGGTGAGCCCCCGGCTTGGCTTGGGCCTAGAGGACCTGTCGAGCCGCGGACTTGCCTGAGCATGGAGGCCGGTCGAGTTGCATGCTCGGGCGTCCTCCAGGCTCAAGCGAGTCCCCGGCTCGGCTGGGCCTCTAGGCCAACGCCAAGCCGGGGGCTCGCCTAAGCTTGGATACCGGCCGAGCAAGCAGGGTGGGTGTGGAGAGCACATACTCCCCTAAATCGGCCCTGAGCTCCAGCGGTGACTGTCCTCCGGCTGTCGCAGGCTGCTCGGCCGGCCTCCAGGCTCAGGCGAGCCCCCGGCTTGGCTTGGGCCTACAGGCCCAGCCGAGCCGGGGGCTCGCCTAAGCCTGGAGGCCGGCCGAGTTGCCTGCGACAGCCACCGCTGGAGCTCCGGGCCAATGTAGGGGGATGTTGCCTACACATACTCACCGACATCGGCCCTTAGCTCCTCCAGCGATGGCGGTCCCGCTTCCAGCGTCCTCTCTCTCTTCGTTGGTCGCGGCATGATGTAACGAAAGCCTTTGACCCCGGCATTTTGACCCGGGGTCAAAGGCTTTCGTGACGTCATACCGGCGACCAACGGAGACAGAAAGGACGCTGGAAGCGGGACCGCCATCGCTGGAGGAGCTAAGGGCCGATGTCGGTGAGTATGTGTAGGCAACATCCTCTTACATTGGCCCGGAGCTCCACCGGTGGCTGTCCTCTGGCTGTCGCAGGCTGCTAGGCCGGACTCCAGGCTTAGGCGAGTTCCCGGCTCGGCTGGGCCTGTAGGCCCAAGCCAAGCCGGGGGCTCGCCTGAGCCTGGAGGCCGGCCGAGCAGCCAGCGACAGCCGGAGGAGGTCACCGCTGGAGCTCAGGGCCGATTTAGGGGAGTATGTTTTGGGAACTTCGGCCGGAGCTCCAGCGGTGACCGTCCTCCGGCTGTCGCTGGCTGCTCGGCCGGCCTCTAGGCTTAGGCGAGTCCCGGCTCGGCTGGCCCTGTAGGCCCAAGCCGAGCCGGGGGCTCGCCTGAGCCTGGATGCCCGCCGAGCAGGCCGCGACAGCCGGAGGACGGTCACCGCTGGAGGATCGGGGCTTGCGGCGTCAAAACACACGGGTAGCTGCGCGCGGCTCGTGACGTTTTTTTTTTTTTTTTGCAGGCGGCCGGCACGCGCAGCTACCTGTTTGTTTTAACGGCCACTTTCAAATGTCCGTCGCGCATGCGCAGACCGCTTTTGGCGACGGACACTTGAAGGCTTACTCTTTTATAGTATAGGTGTAAAGCCTGCCCAGAGGGCAGTCTATTGATAAGTGTGGTGCGTTGTGCTTGGTTCGGTGCCATTTATTGTGCTGTGTTTGGCTGTGTGCTCGGCTCTGTGCCGTTTATTCTGTTGTGCTCGGCTCTGTGCCGTCTATTGTACTGTGCTCGGCTCTGTGGAGTTTATTGTGCTCGGCTCTGTGGCGTTTATTCTGTTGTGCTCGGCTCTGTGCTGGGCTCTACACATCGGCTCTGTGCTCTGCTCCGTGCCGTATATTGTGCTCTGCTTTTTATTGTGCTCTGCGCCATTTATTGTGTTGTGCTTGGTTCTGTGCTTGGCGCCGTTTATTGTGCTGTGATTGGCTGTGCCGTTTATTGTGCTGTGCTCTGTGCCGTTTATTGTGCTCGGCTCTGTGGCGTTTATTGTGCTCGGCTCTGTGGCGTTTATTGTGCTCGGGTCTGTGCCGTTTATTGTGCTCGGGTCTGTGCCGTTTATTGTGCTCGGCTCTGTGGCGTTTATTGTGCTCGGCTCTGTGGCGTTTATTGTGCTCGGTTCTGTGGCGTTTATTGTGCTCGGCTCTGTGGCGTTTATTGTGCTCGGCTCTGTGGCGTTTATTGTGCTCGGCTCTGTGGCGTTTATTGTGCTCGGCTCTGTGGCGTTTATTGTGCTCGGCTCTGTGGCGTTTATTGTGCTCGGCTCTGTGGCGTTTATTGTGCTCGGCTCTGTGGCGTTTATTGTGCTCGGCTCTGTGGCGTTTATTGTGCTTGGCTCTGTGGCGTTTATTGTGCTCGGCTCTGTGCCGTTTATTCTGTTGTGCTCGGCTCTGTGCCGTTTATTCTGTTGTGCTCGGCTCTGTGCCGTCTATTGTACTGTGCTCGGCTCTGTGGCGTTTATTGTGCTCGGCTCTGTGGCGTTTATTGTGCTGTGCTCTGTGGCGTTTATTGTGCTTGGCTCTGTGGCGTTTATTGTGCTCGGCTCTGTGCCGTTTATTCTGTTGTGCTCGGCTCTGTGCCGTCTATTGTACTGTGCTTGGCTCTGTGGCGTTTATTGTGCTCGGCTCTGTGGCGTTTATTGTGCTGTGCTCTGTGGCGTTTATTGTGCTCGCTCTGTGGCGTTTATTGTGCTCGGCTCTGTGGCGTTTATTGTGCTCGGCTCTGTGGCGTTTATTGTGCTCGGCTCTGTGGCGTTTATTGTGCTCGGCTCTGTGGCGTTTATTGTGCTCGGCTCTGTGGCGTTTATTGTGCTCGGCTCTGTGGCGTTTATTGTGCTCGGCTCTGTGGCGTTTTTGTGCTCGGCTCTGTGGCGTTTATTGTGCTTGGCTTCTGTGGCGTTTATTGTGCTCGCTCTGTGCCGTTTATTCTGTTGTGCTCGGCTCTGTGCCGTTTATTCTGTTGTGCTCGGCTCTGTGCCGTCTATTGTACTGTGCTCGGCTCTGTGGCGTTTATTGTGCTCGGCTCTGTGGCGTTTATTGTGCTGTGCTCTGTGGCGTTTATTGTGCTTGGCTCTGTGGCGTTTATTGTGCTCGGCTCTGTGCCGTTTATTCTGTTGTGCTCGGCTCTGTGCCGTCTATTGTACTGTGCTCGGCTCTGTGGCGTTTATTGTGCTCGCTCTGTGGCGTTTATTGTGCTGTGCTCTGTGGCGTTTATTGTGCTCGCTCTGTGGCGTTTATTGTGCTCGCTCTCTGTGGCGTTTATTCTGTTTTGCTCGGCTCTGTGCTGGGCTCTGCACATCGGCTCTGTGCTCTGCTCCGTGCCGTTTATTGTGCTCTGCGCCGTTTATTGTGTTGTGCTTGGTTCTGTGCTCGGCGCCGTTTATTGTGCTGTGCTCTGTGGCGTTTATTGTGCTGTGCTCGGCTCTGTGGCGTTTTTGTGCTCGGCTCTGTGGCGTTTATTGTGCTCGGCTCTGTGGCGTTTATTGTGCTCGGCTCTGTGGCGTTTATTGTGCTCGGCTCTGTGCGTTTATTGTGCTCGGCTCTGTGGCGTTTATTGTGCTCGGCTCTGTGGCGTTTATTGTGCTCGGCTCTGTGGCGTTTATTGTGCTCGGCTCTGTGCCATCTATTGTGCTCGGCTCTGTGCCATCTATTGTGCTCGGCTCTGTGCCATCTATTGTGCT
Source organism: Leptobrachium leishanense (assembly GCA_009667805.1). NCBI lineage: Eukaryota > Metazoa > Chordata > Amphibia > Anura > Megophryidae > Leptobrachium > Leptobrachium leishanense. The sequence goes on along the minus strand of CM019065.1, from coordinate 403,825,887 downwards.
CGGCTCTGTGCCATCTATTGTGCTCGGCTCTGTGCCATCTATTGTGCTCGGCTCTGTGCCATCTATTGTGCTCTGCTTGGCGCTCTGCTCTGTGCAGTGCACTCGGCTGTGTTCAGGTACTGGGCTCAGGCGCTGGGCTCCGCTCTGCGCTCATGCGCTGGGCTCTGCGCTCATGCGCTGGGCTCTGCGCTCATGCGCTGGGCTCTGCGCTCATGCGCTGGGCTCTGCGCTCATGCGCTGGGCTCTGCGCTCATGCGCTGGGCTCTGCGCTCAGGCGCTGGGCTCTGCGCTCAGGCGCTGGGCTCTGCGCTCAGGCGCTGGGCTCTGCGCTCAGGCGCTGGGCTCAGGCGCTGGGCTCTGCGCTCAGGCGCTGGGCTCAGGCGCTAGGCTCTGCGCTCAGGCGCTAGGCTCTGCGCTCAGGCGCTGGGCTCTGCGCTCAGGCGCTGGGCTCTGCGCTCATGCGCTGGGCTCTGCGCTCAGGCGCTGGGCTCAGGCGCTGGGCTCAGGCGCTAGGCTCTGCGCTCAGGCGCTAGGCTCTGCGCTCAGGCGCTGGGCTCAGGCGCTGGGCTCTGCGCTCAGGCGCTGGGCTCTGCTCTCAGGCGCTGGGCTCAGGCGCTGGGCTCTGCGCTCAGGCGCTGGGCTCAGGCGCTGGGCTCTGCGCTCAGGCGCTGGGCTCAGGCGCTGGGCTCTGCGCTCAGGGGCTCGGCTCTGCGCTCAGGGGCTCGGCTCTGCGCTCAGGCGCTCGGCTCTGCGCTCAGGCGCTAGGCTCTGGGCTCAGGCGCTGGGCTCTGCGCTCAGGCGCTGGGCTCAGGCGCTGGGCTCTGCGCTCAGGCGCTGGGCTCTGCGCTCAGGCGCTGGGCTCAGGCGCTGGGCTCTGCGCTCAGGCGCTGGGCTCAGGCGCTGGGCTCTGCGCTCAGGCGCTGGGCTCTGCGCTCAGGCGCTGGGCTCTGCACTCAGGCGCTGGGCTCAGGCGTTGGGCTCTGCGCTCAGGCTCTGCGCTCAGGCGCTGGGCTCTGCGCTCAGGCGCTGGGCTCAGGCGCTGGGCTCTGCGCTCAGGCGCTGGGCTCTACGCTCAGGCGCTGGGCTCTACGCTCAGGCGCTGGGCTCTGCGCTCAGGCGCTGGGCTCTGCGCTCAGGCGCTGGGCTCTGCGCTCAGGCGCTGGGCTCTGCGCTCAGGCGCTGGCTCTGCGCTCAGGCGCTGGGCTCTGCGCTCAGGCGCTGGGCTCAGGCGCTGGGCTCTGCGCTCAGGCGCTGGGCTCAGGCGCTGGGCTCTGCGCTCAGGCGCTGGGCTCTTGCGCTCAGGCGCTGGCTCTGCGCTCAGGCGCTGGGCTCAGGCGCTGGGCTCTGCGCTCAGGCGCTGGGCTCAGGCGCTGGGCTCTGGGCTCAGGCGCTGGGCTCAGGCGCGCTGGGGCTCAGGCGCTGGGCTCAGGCGCTGGCTCTGCGCTCAGGCGCTGGGCTCAGGCGCGTGGCAACCTCCGTAACAGGCTGTTGCGGTTGGATGCGCGCGCGCCACCTGCCGCAGCACGCCCAAAGCGTCCAACGGAGGTTGGATGCGCGCGCAGCAAACCTCCGTAGGACGCTTTGGGCGTGCTGCGGCGGGTGGCGCGCGCGCACCCGGCAGCGCGCGCTTCCAACCGCCACAGCACCCCGTGGGCTGCGCACATGCGCAGTCTATATATATATATATATATATATATATATAATATATATATACACACACACTGTAACCCCATGTGGATATATACACACACATATATGTTTTTTACAGTGTGTGTGTGTGTATGGCCGGCATCCAGGCTCAGGCGAGCCCCCGGCTTGGCTTGGGCCTAGAGGCCCAGCCGAGCCGTGGACTCGCCTGAGCCTGGATGCCGGCCAAGCAAGTAGCTCGGGCGGCATCCAAGCTTAGGCGAGCCCTCGGCTTGGCTTGGGCCTAGAGGCCCAGCCGAGCCGTGGACTCGCCTGAGCCTGGAGGACGCCCGAGCAGGCAATTCGGCCGGCCTCCATACTTAGGTGAGTCCCCGGCTCGGCTGGGCCTCTAAGCCCAGGCCAAGCTGGGGGCTCGCCTAAGCTTGGATACCGGCCGAGCAAGCAGGGTGGGTGTGGAGAGCACATACTCACCTACATCGGCCCTCCAGCGATGGCAGTCCCGCTTCCAGTGTCCTCTCTCTGTTGGTCACCGGTATGACATCACAAAAGCCTTTGACCCAGGGTCAAAGGCTTTCGTGACGTCATACCGACGACCAACGGAGACACAGAGGACGCTGGAAGCGGGACCGCCATCGCTGGAGGAGCTAAGGGCCGATGTAGGTGAGTGTGTAGGCAACATCCTCCTACATTGGCCCTGAGCTCCAGCGGTGACCGTCCTCCGGCTGTCGCTGGCTGCTCGGCCGGCCTCTAGGCTTAGGCGAGTCCCCGGCTCGGCTGGGCCTGTAGGCCCGAGCCAAGCCGGGGGCTCGCCTGAGCCTGGAGGCCGGCCTAGCAGCCAGCGACAGCCGGAGGAAGTCACCGCTGGAGCTCAGGGCCAATGTAGGGGAGTATGTTTTGGCAACTTTGGCCCTGAGCTCCAGCGGTGACTGTCCTCCGGCTGTCGCAGGCTGCTCGGCCGGCCTCCAGGCTCAGGCGAGCCCCCGGCTTGGCTTGGGCCTACAGGCCCAGCCGAGCCGGGGGCTCGCCTAAGCCTGGAGGCCGGCCGAGCTGCCTGCGACAGCCACCGCTGGAGCTCCGGGCCAATGTAGGGGGATGTTGCCTACACATACTCACCGACATCGGCCTTAGCTCCTCCAGCGATGGCGGTCCCGCTTCCTCTCTCTTCGTTGGTCGCCGGCATGATGTAACGAAAGCCTTTGACCCCGGCATTTTGACCCGGGGTCAAAGGCTTTCGTGACGTCATACCGGCACACCAACGGAGAGAGAGAGGACGCTGGAAGCGGGACCGCCATCGCTGGAGGAGCTAAGGGCCGATGTCGGTGAGTATGTGTAGGCAACATCCTCCTACATTGGCCCTGAGCTCCAGCGGTGACCGTCCTCTGGCTGTCGCAGGCTGCTAGGCCGGCCTCTAGGCTTAGGCGAGTCCCCGCTCGGCTGGGCCTGTAGGCCCAAGCAAGCCGGGGGCTCGCCTGAGCCTGGAGGTCGGCCTAGCAGCCTGCTCGCCAGGAGGAAGTCACCGCTGGAGCTCAGGGTCAATGTAGGGGAGTATGTGTAGGCAACATTGGCCTGAGCTCCAGCGGTGACCGTCCTCCGGCTGTCGCTGGCTGCTCGGCCGCCTCTAGGCTTAGGCGAGTCCCCGGCTCGGCTGGGCCTGTAGGGCCAAGCCGGGGGCTCGCCTGAGCCTGGAGGCCGGCCTAGCAGCCTGCTCGGCCGGAGGAGGTCACCGCTGGAGCTCAGGGCCGATTTAGGGGAGTATGTTTTGGGAACTTCGGCCCGGAGCTCCAGCGGTGACCGTCCTCCTGCTGTCGCTGGCTGCTCGGCCGGCCTCTAGGCTTAGGCGAGTCCCCGGCTCGGCTGGGCCTGTAGGCCCGAGCCAAGCCGGGGGCTCGCCTGAGCCTGGAGGCCGGCCTAGCAGCCAGCGACAGCCGGAGGAAGTCACCGCTGGAGCTCAGGGCCAATGTAGGGGAGTATGTTTTGGCAACTTTGGCCCTGAGCTCCAGCGGTGACTGTCCTCCGGCTGTCGCAGGCTGCTCGGCCGGCCTCCAGGCTCAGGCGAGCCCCCGGCTTGGCTTGGGCCTACAGGCCCAGCCGAGCCGGGGGCTCGCCTAAGCCTGGAGGCCGGCCGAGCTGCCTGCGACAGCCACCGCTGGAGCTCCGGGCCAATGTAGGGGGATGTTGCCTACACATACTCACCGACATCGGCCCTTAGCTCCTCCAGCGATGGCGGTCCCGCTTCCTCTCTCTTCGTTGGTCGCCGCATGATGTAACGAAAGCCTTTGACCCCGGCATTTTGACCCGGGGTCAAAGGCTTTCGTGACGTCATACCGGCACACCAACGGAGAGAGAGAGGACGCTGGAAGCGGGACCGCCATCGCTGGAGGAGCTAAGGGCCGATGTCGGTGAGTATGTGTAGGCAACATCCTCCTACATTGGCCCTGAGCTCCAGCGGTGACCGTCCTCTGGCTGTCGCAGGCTGCTAGGCCGGCCTCTAGGCTTAGGCGAGTCCCCGGCTCGGCTGGGCCTGTAGGCCCAAGCCAAGCCGGGGGCTCGCCTGAGCCTGGAGGTCGGCCTAGCAGCCTGCTCGCCAGGAGGAAGTCACCGCTGGAGCTCAGGGTCAATGTAGGGGAGTATGTGTAGGCAACATTGGCCCTGAGCTCCAGCGGTGACCGTCCTCCGGCTGTCGCTGGCTGCTCGGCCGGCCTCTAGGCTTAGGCGAGTCCCCGGCTCGGCTGGGCCTGTAGGGCCAAGCCGGGGGCTCGCCTGAGCCTGGAGGCCGGCCTAGCAGCCTGCTCGGCCGGAGGAGGTCACCGCTGGAGCTCAGGGCCGATTTAGGGGAGTATGTTTTGGGAACTTCGGCCCGGAGCTCCAGCGGTGACCGTCCTCCTGCTGTCGCTGGCTGCTCGGCCGGCCTCTAGGCTTAGGCGAGTCCCCGGCTCGGCTGGGCCTGTAGGCCCAAACCAAGCTGGGGGCTCGCCTGAGCCTGGATGCCCGCCGAGCAGGCCGCGACAGCCGGAGGAGGTCACCGCTGGAGGATCGGGGCTTGCGGCGTCAAAACACACGGGTAGCTGCGCGCGGCTCGTGCCGATATTTTTTTTTTTTTTGCAGGCGGCCGGCACGTGCAGCTACCTGTTTGTTTTAACGGCCACTTTCAAATGTCCGTCGCGCATGCGCAGACCGCTTTTGGCGACGGACACTTGAAGGCTTATTCTTTTATAGTATAGATAAAGGATTTTACCAGGAAGGATACATTGAGATTTCTCTCGTTTTCAAGTATGTCCTGGGTTCAAGAACATTGAAGTGTTACAGAAATACAAAGTAATACAATGCAAGATATTAAAAAAACAACACAAATATACAGATTAACAGAAAAATATGTAGGAAATATAGTCACTAGGTTACATGTTTACAGGTGCATTCTGTATTGAGGTATGCTAGTAAGGAGCTTTTGAGTGACTTTAGACTGGCGGAAGATTTGATGGTGTCTGGGAGGTTATTCCATAATTGTGGTGCTCTGTAGGAAAATGAAGACCGAGCCACTTGCTTTTTGTATTGCGGTATTGCAAGTAAGGTGCTGGTCCTGGATCGGAGGTTATAGGATGAGGGAGCTGCTGGGGGAAGCAGTCTATTCAGGTAGGGTGGCAGCTTCCCAGAGATGCTCTTAAACACCAGGCTGGAAAGGTGAAGGGTGCGTCTGGATTCCAGCGATGGCCAGTTTAGCTCTTTTATGTATACAGATGAACAAAGAGAAAACCCTTTTGCCTAATCACAAATTACTCAAACCTATTTTACAATCTATACGAAAGAAAGCATTGCACTCGCTGCAGGTAGTATCTTTAATAAAAAACACATTTTTACCTAAAGAAATAGAAGTATATTTAAAACTAAAGTTACGCCATTTTACACTAAACTAATTTAAACTAAAACCAATTTAAAATCACACGATACAATTGAACATAACGTCTCTTGGGGTTTGAAGCATGGAGCGTTACATCAGCTCCATGACAATCTCAATGTATCCTTCCTGGTAAAATCCTCTATGTAAAATTAACTAAAATAAATAAATTTACTGACCCGGATCGTATGAGGACCTTGACTGTTGCTGACCCTGTGACGGGAACCGTTGTCTTCCTGCTGTCCTGACTCTCCAGATACCGTCTTGTCAAGATCAGCCCGGCCTCTGAGTTGCTTGGAGCTCAGTACCTCGAGCAGCCTGATCTGCAGCTCCAGACCTGCTGGGTCTGAACCTCTGCCTTGGAGCCTCTTTGCATTTCCAGAAGGCCGCTCTGTGCCTCCTGAGGTTGAGTGTAGTGTAGTGTAGCGTAGCTGAAGGAGACACCAGTTGAGCTGTATGTTCCAACAGGATTCTCTCTCTTTATGGAAGATTTCACCGGATATTTATACAAAATACAGCAATGCACATTCAAACTTCCCGCCCACCGCAACAGTTCTGATTGGTTGGTTCCAAGACCACTGCGGGTTTCCTTCAGGTCCTCTTCAGTTATAATTTGCATACCAAATGGTGAACATGTACCTTTAAGTCTCTACAGTTCGATATTTACAATAAACACTCTTTAGCCTTTAGCTCACACAACTTTTGCATAATCTATTGTTCTAACATCAGATTAAAGACAAACACTATCAGACTTCTTGAATCAAACATGCAGCCAGATAAGGGGAAAAGCCCTGTTGCATAAATTACACAGTAGTAATCTTGTTTACTGGCTACACAAAAACACCTTTACCTATAGGAATATATTTATTTATTTATATTTAACTCTAAAGCTACGCATTTTACACTAAACTAATTTAAACTAAAACCAAACGATGTAAAATATATTTAAAATCACACGAGTGTAGTGGTAAGACGGATGTAGGCTCAGACACCATAGTTGAGGAACCACCATCCACTATGCCTAAGGTATGCAGCACTGCAACCAAGGACAAAAATGAAAAGGTGGGACATGATAGAAGGCAATTGTTGCTGGGTGATTCTATCATAAGAGGTGTTGAGCTGGAGAGTAGTGGTTTGGTGAGATGTCTTCCTGGGGCTACTGCTCGTAGAGACAAGAGACGTATTCTCAATATTGTCAAACAAGCAAAGCAACAAAGGGAAGTGGACGTTCTAGTCCATCTAGGGACAAATGACTTGGCTAGCAATGAGGTTTCTGAGATTAAGGAAGATTTTTGTGTTCTTAGAGGTGAAATACAGCAGAATGCGTCCACTGTGTCATTCTCTGAAGTTTTGCCTGCGCATAACATTCAAGATAGGCAGATGCGCAATAGGGAATTTAATTTGTGGCTTCGGGAATGGTGTCGGGAGCAAGGATTTGGCTTTGTGTCCCATGATAGCTCGAATTGGAGCAGAAAGGAACTGTATAAAAAAGATGGTTTGCATCTTACTCATAGGGGAACATATGTTCTCAGTAAGAAGTTCAAAGGTTTCACAAAGGAATATTTAAACTAGGAGGGGGGACAAAAGGGTAAAAAACAATCTGCCTGATTGTCCCCCAAAACTAAATCGGAGGGTGCAAGCAACATGCGAGGTAAAAAATGACGAGCTCAGAGTCGTGTCTATAAATGCTCGCAGTTTAGTCAATAAAATCAATGAACTGGAGGCAATGATGGCAGCTGAAAAAGTAGATTTAGTGGCGGTTACTGAGACATGGTTCAGTGAGAAAAATAACTGGGACATAACAATACCGGGGTACTCTTTATATAGAAAAGACAGAGAAGGTAGGAAAGGAGGAGGAGTGGCCCTGTATGTGAAAAACAACATAAAAACGAACCAAATAAAAGTGAGCGAGGTGAACATAGAGTCAGTTTGGGTTACGCTAACATTTGGCAATCATACAGTAGCTCGTGTAGGTGTGATCTATAGACCCCCTGGACAAGTAGAAGAGCTAGATAATCTGCTGGTTGAGGAAATAGCCAAAATGACAATGAAGGGGGAAGTTATTATCTTGGGGGACTTTAATCTTCTTGATGTGAACTGGAAAACCAAAATAGCTGGGTGCACCAGGAGTACAAATATTCTAAACTCCCTACTGGGATTATCTCTAACACAAGTAGTTGAGGAGCCGACCCGTAAAGAGGCCATATTGGATTTAATACTCACAAATGGAGGTTTGGTATCGGCCGTTGTTGTAGGTGAAAATTTGGGATCTAGTGATCACCAGTCAGTGTGGTTTAATATAAGAACAGGGATGGAGCCGCACCACACAAAAACAAAAGTTTTAGACTTTAAAAAAACAGATTTTTCTAAAATGAGACTTTGTGTGAAGGAGTCATTATCAGACTGGAGGAGTTTAAAGGGAGTCCAGGAGAAATGGGATTATTTAAAGGAAGCATTATTGAAGGCCACAGGCAATTGCATTCGGCTTGTTAGCAAAAACAAAAAAGGGAAGAAACCACTGTGGTACTCTGCAGAAGTGGCCAAAATAGTGAAGAACAAAAAGACAGCATTCAATAATTATAAAACAACTCAGAGTGAAGAAGATAGGCAAACCTATAAGATTAGGCAGAAAGAGGCAAAGCAATTTATAAGAGCTTCCAAAGCACACGCAGAACAGAAAATAGGTCAGTCAGTAAAAAAGGGGGACAAAACATTTTTTAGATACATAAACGAGAAAAGAAAAGTAAAACAAGGATTAGTTAGATTAAAAACAAAGGAAGGAAGGTATGTAGAAGAGGATAAAAGTCTCGCTGACTGCCTCCAATGAATATTTTTGTTCAGTCTTTGCAGAAGAAAAGGAAGGAAAGGGACCTCAGTTAGGAGAGAACACTAAAGAGACATTTACATATCAGTTTACAGAGGAGGAGGTTCTACAGCAGCTGTCTAAAGTAAAGACAAATAAGTCAATGGGGCCTCATGGGATCCACCTTAAATTATTAAAAGAGCTCAGTGATGTAATAGCAAAACCGTTAGCAAGGATTGGTTAAATAAATCTGTTAACGGGAGTCGTCCCAGAAGACTGCAAATTAGCAAATGTTGTGCCCATTCACAAGAAGGGTAGTAGGGAGGAATCGGGGAACTATAGGCCAGTTAGTCTTACGTCAGTAGTGGGGAAATTTATGGAAACCATGTTAAAGGCAAGGATTGTTGAACATCTAAAAACACATAGATTACAGGATCAGAAACAACATGGGTTTACCTCAGGGAGATCATGCCAAACTAATCTTATTGATTTTTTTGATTGGGTAACAAAAATAATAGACACAGGTGGTGCAGTAGACATTGCTTATTTATATTTCAGTAAGGCTTTTGATACTGTTCCGCATAGAAGGCTTATCAATAAATTGCAATCTTTGAGCTTGGATCCAATATTGTTGACTGGATTAGGCAGTGGCTGAGTGACAGACAACAGAGGGTTGTGGTAAATGGAGTTCATTCGGTGCAAGGTCTTGTTACCAGTGAGTTTTAATGTGGATAAGTGCAAGATAATGCACCTGGGACGTAAAAACCCAAGGGCTGAATATAGAATATTTGATACATCTGAGGGTTGGGATTTAGGGGTTATTATTGCAGAGGATCTAAGGGTAAGTAGTCAATGTAATAGAGCAGCAGGAAATGCTGGCAGAATGCTTGGTTGTGTAGGGAGAGCCTGTATAAGCAGTAGGAAAAGGGAAGTGCTCATGCCACTGTACAGAGCACTGGTGAGACCTCACTTGGAGTACTGTGTGCAGTACTGGAGACCGTATCTCCAGAAGGATATAGACATCTTAGAGAGAGTTCAGAGAAGGGCTACTAAAATGGTGTACGGCTTGAAGGAGAAAAGTTACCAGGAAAGGCTTAATGATCTTAATATGTACAGCTTGGAAAAAAGACGAGACAGAGGAGATATGATAGAAACATTTAAATACGTAAAGGGAATCCACAAGGTAGAGGAAGGGAGTATATTTAAAAGGAAACAAAGTAGCAAAACAAGAGGACATAGTCTTAGATTAGAGGGGCAAAGGTTTAAAAGTAACATCAGGAAGCATTATTTTACTGAGAGGGTGGTGGATACATGGAACAGTCTTCCAGTAGAAGTGGTAGAGACCAAAACAGTAATTGAATTTAAGCAAGCATGGGATAGGCATAAGGCTATCCTAAACAAAAGATAAATCCAGGTAAAGTATCCATGTAATTGGGCGACTAGCTGGGCCGAAAGGTTCTTATCTGCCGACATTTTCTATGTTTCTATAAATGAACATAGACAATTGCCTTGGGAAAGACTATCAGGGTTATTCAGAGAGCGGTGAAAAGCAGGAGAATGACTGGAGAATGAAAAATTCTAGGTCAAAATAGCCAATCCAGGCAGAAACATTCTCCCTTTCATTTCACTTTCCAAATCGGCTAATTTGACCTAGAATTTTTCATTCTCCAGTCATTCTCCTGCTTTTCATGCTCTCTGAATAACCCTGATAGTCTTTTGGGGTTTTCGCCATTGGAAATAAAAGTCTTGGTGACGCGAGGAGCGCTATGTCCGTTCCATGACAGACCCGGACTGCCTTTTGACGATTCTCTCTGTTACAGTCTGTATATATGTCCTGAGCAGGCTCAGAGTGTTTGCTGATCCTGCCACACGCTGACTCAGTGATATATACCCTGCAGAACGCTGACCTAGTTTGTATGAGCACCCTCTGTTACTGACCCGACTCGTTTAATTGACCAAGCTGTTTCCGAACTATTTTGTATGAACAACCTGTATAAGCCTAACGCAGGCTATTCCTCACCTGTCATCAGGATTAACCTTTTCTGTCCCGGTGTACGCTCAGTCCTGACGCCTACTGCTAGAGCTCCTAAAGTATACTCTGTATTATTGGTGTGCTTATTGTCCCTGGCTGGGAGTGATAGGGTTAGTGGTCCCGACCATTCGAGGATCGGAGGGCTTAGAAGTCTGTCGAGAGGGATCCACACCACGGTTGTCAAGGTTGAACGTGACAGTTACCAGGCTTCATTGGGGGGGGGGGTTAGACGCGTTACCTGGCATAGTGAGGGGGGGTGACGTGTTACCTGGTCTGGGGTGTTACCTGGCTTTGTGGGGGGGACTTGTTACCTGGTCTGGGGACATAACCTGGCATCGTAGGGGGGGGGGTTACGTGTTACCTGGCATTGTGGGAGGGGGTGACGCGTTACCTGGTCTGGGGATGTAACCTGGCATCGTGGGGTAGTGTCGCGGTACCTGGTCTGTGGGACGTTACCTGGCATCGTGGGGGGGATGACTCGTTACCTGGCATCGTGGGGGAGTGACGCGTTACCTGGTCTGTGGGACGTTACCTGGCATCGTGGGGGAGTGACGCGTTACCTGGTCTGTGGGACGTTACCTGGCATCGTGGGGGGAGTAACGCGGTACCTGGTCTGTGGGACGTTACCTGGCATCGTGGGGGAGTGACGCGTTACCTGGTCTGTGGGACGTTACCTGGCATCGTGGGGGAGTGACTCGTTACCTGGCATCGTGGGGGAGTGACTCGTTACCTGGCATCGTGGGGGAGTGACGCGTTACCTGGTCTGTGGGACGTTACCTGGCATCGTGGGGGAGTGACGCGTTACCTGGCATCGTGGGGGAGTGACGCGTTACCTGGCATCGTGGGGGAGTGACGCGTTACCTGGCATCGTGGGGGAGTGACTCGTTACCTGGCATCGTGGGGGAGTGACGCGTTACCTGGTCTGTGGGACGTTACCTGGCATCGTGGGGGAGTGACGCGTTACCTGGTCTGTGGGACGTTACCTGGCATCATGGGGGAGTGGTGCGTTACCTGGTCTGTGGGACGTTACCTAGCATTGTGGGGGAGTGACGCGTTACCTGGCATTGTGGGGGAGTGACGCGTTACCTGGCATTGTGGGGGAGTGACGCGTTACCTGGCATCGTGGGGGAGTGACGCGTTACCTGGCATCGTGGGGGAGTGATGCGTTACCTGGCATCGTGGGGGAGTGACGCGTTACCTGGCATCGTGGGGGAGTGGCGTTACCTGGTCTGTGGGACGTTACCTGGCATCGTGGGGGAGTGACGCGTTACC
>CM019065.1:403596902-403814141 GCA_009667805.1 Leptobrachium leishanense | reverse complement strand
CACATGGATACTGCCCCAGCTCGTGGATATACTGCCCCAGCTCGTGGATATACTGCCCCAGCTCATGGATATACTGCCCCAGCACATGGATATACTGCCCCAGCACATGGATATACTGCCCCAGCACGTTATATACTGCCCCAGCTCGTGGATATACTGCCCCAGCACGTTTATATACTGCCCCAGCTCGTGGATATACTGCCCCAGCTCGTGGATATACTGCCCCAGCACGTGGATATACTGCCCCAGCTCGTGGATATACTGCCCCAGCTCATGGATATACTGCCCCAGCTCATGGATATACTGCCCCAGCACATGGATATACTGCTCCAGCACATGGATATACTGCCCCAGCTCGTGGATATACTGCCCCAGCACATGGATATACGCCCAGCACATGGATATACTGCCCCAGCACATGGATATACTGCCCCAGCACGATGTATTACTGCCCCAGCACGTGGATATTACTGCCCCAGCACATGGATATACTGCTCCAGCACATGGATATACTGCCCCAGCTCGTGGATATACTGCCCCAGCACATGGATATACTGCCCCAGCACATGGATATACTGCCCCAGCACATGGATATACTGCCCCAGCACATGGATATACTGCCCCAGCACATGGATATACTGCCCCAGCTCGTGGATATATGCCCCATACTCACTAATCCTTTAACTAAAAGATACCCCCCATACTCACTGATCCTTTAACTAAAGATACCCCCCCCCATACTCACTGATCCTTTAACTAAAGATACCCCCCCATACTCACTGATCATTTAACTAAAAGATACCCCCCCCATACTCACTGATCCTTTAACTAAAGATACCCCCCCCATACTCACTGATCCTTTAACTAGATACCCCCCCATACTCACTGATCCTTTAACTAAAAGATACCCCCCCATACTCACTGATCTTTGACTAAAGATTACCCCCCCCATACTCACTGATCCTTTAACTAAAGATACCCCCCCATACTCACTGACCTTTAACTAAAAGGTACCCCCCCATACTCACTGATCCTTTAACTAAAAGATACCCCCCCATACTCACTGATCCTTTAACTAAAGATACCCCCCCATACTCACTGATCCTTTAACTAAAAGATAACCCCCCCCATACTCACTGATCCTTTAACTAAAGATACCCCCTCATACTCACTGATCCTTTAACTAAAGATACCCCCCCCATACTCACTGATCCTTTAACTAAAAGATAACCCCCCCCATACTCACTGATCCTTTACTAAAAGATACCCCCTCATACTCACTGATCCTTTAACTAAAAGATACCCCCCCCCATACTCAACTCACTGATCCTTTAACTAAAGATACCCCCCCATACTCACTGATCCTTAACTAAAAGATATACCCCCCATACTCACTGATTCCTTTAACTAAAAGATACCCCCCATACTCACTGATCCTTTAACTAAAGATACCCCCCCATACTCACTGATCCTTTAACTAAAGATACCCCCCCCATACTCACTGATCCTTTAACTAAAGATACCCCCCCATACTCACTGATCCTTTAACTAAAGATACCCCCCCCATACTCACTGATCCTTTAACTAAAGATACCCCCCCATACTCACTGATCCTTTAACTAAAAGATACCCCCCCATACTCACTGATCCTTTAACTAAAGATACCCCCCTCATACTCACTGATCCTTTAACTAAAGATACCCCCCCATACTCACTGATCCTTTAACTAAAGATACCCCCATACTCACTGATCCTTTAACCTAAAAGATACCCCCCATACTCACTGATCCTTTAACTAAACTAAAGAAGATACCCCCATACTCACTGATCCTTTAACTAAAGATACCCCCCCATACTCACTCGATCCTTTAACTAAAAGATACCCCCCCATACTCACTGATCCTTTAACTAAAAGATACCCCCATACTCACTGATCCTTTAACTAAAGATACCCCCCCATACTCACTGATCCTTTAACTAAAGATACCCCCCCATACTCACTGATCCTTTAACTAAAGATACCCCCCCATACTCACTGATCCTTTAACTAAAGATACCCCCCATACTCACTGATCCTTTAACTAAAGATACCCCCCCATACTCACTGATCCTTTAACTAAAGATACCCCCATTACTCACTGATCCTTTTAACTATTAAAGAAAGATACCCCCCCATACTCACTGATCCTTTAACTAAAGATACCCCCCCATACTCACTGATCCTTTAACTAAAGATACCCCCCCCATACTCACTGATCCTTTAACTAAAAGATACCCCCCCATACTCACTGATCCTTTAACTAAAAAAAAGACCCCCCATACTCACTGATCCTTTAACTAAAGATACCCCCCCATACTCACTGATCCTTTAACTAAAAGATACCCCCCCATACTCACTGATCCTTTAACTAAAAGATACCCCCCATACTCACTGATCCTTTAACTAAAAGATACCCCCCCATACTCACTGATCCTTTAACTAAAGATACCCCCATACTCACTGATCCTTTAACTAAAAGATACCCCCCCCATACTCACTGATCCTTTAACTAAAAGATACCCCCCCCCATACTCACTGATCCTTTAACTAAAGATACCCCCCCATACTCACTGATCCTTTAACTAAAGATACCCCCCCCATACTCACTGATCCTTTAACTAAAGATACCCCCCCCCATACTCACTGATCCTTTAACTAAAGATACCCCCCCATACTCACTGATCCTTTAACTAAAGATACCCCCCCATACTCACTGATCCTTTAACTAAAGATACCCCCTCATACTCACTGATCCTTTAACTAAAAGATACCCCCCCATACTCACTGATCCTTTAACTAAAGATACCCCCTCATACTCACTGATCCTTTAACTAAAGATACCCCCCCCCATACTCACTGATCCTTTAACTAAAGATACCCCCCCCCATACTCACTGATCCTTTAACTAAAAGATACCCCCCCATACTCACTGATCCTTTAACTAAAAGATACCCCCCCATACTCACTGATCCTTTAACTAAAGATACCCCCCATACTCACTGATCCTTTAACTAAAAGATACCCCCCCATACTCACTGATCCTTTAACTAAAAGATACCCCCCCCATACTCACTGATCCTTTAACTAAAGATACCCCCCCCATACTCACTGATCCTTTAACTAAAAGATACCCCCCCATACTCACTGATCCTTTAACTAAAGATACCCCCCCATACTCACTGATCCTTTAACTAAAAGATACCCCCCCATACTCACTGATCCTTTAACTAAAAGATACCCCCCATACTCACTGATCCTTTAACTAAAGATACCCCCCCATACTCACTGATCCTTTAACTAAAAGATACCCCCCCATACTCACTGATCCTTTAACTAAAAGATACCCCCCCAATACTCACTGATCCTTTAACTAAAGATACCCCCCCATACTCACTGATCCTTTAACTAAAGATACCCCCCCATACTCACTGATCCTTTAACTAAAGATACCCCCCCATACTCACTGATCCTTTAACTAAAGATACCCCCCCCATACTCACTGATCCTTTAACTAAAAGATACCCCCCCATACTCACTGATCCTTTAACTAAAGATACCCCCCCATACTCACTGATCCTTTAACTAAAAGATACCCCCCCATACTCACTGATCCTTTAACTAAAGATACCCCCCATACTCACTGATCCTTTAACTAAAAGATACCCCCCATACTCACTTGATCCTTTAACTAAAAGATACCCCCCCATACTCACTGATCCTTTAACTAAAGATACCCCCCCATACTCACTGATCCTTTAACTAAAAGATACCCCCCCCATACTCACTGATCCTTTAACTAAAGATACCCCCCCCCATACTCACTGATCCTTTAACTAAAGATACCCCCCCATACTCACTGATCCTTTAACTAAAGATACCCCCCCATACTCACTGATCCTTTAACTAAAGATACCCCCCATACTCACTGATCCTTTAACTAAAGATACCCCCCCCTACTCACTGATCCTTTAACTAAAAGATACCCCCCATACTCACTGATCCTTTAACTAAAAGATACCCCCCCCCATACTCACTGATCCTTTAACTAAAAGATACCCCCCATACTCACTGATCCTTTAACTAAAAGATCCCCCCATACTCACTGATCCTTTAACTAAAGATACCCCCTCATACTCACTGATCCTTTAACTAAAAGATACCCCCCCCCATACTCACTGATCCTTTAACTAAAAGATACCCCCCCATACTCACTGATCCTTTAACTAAAAGATACCCCCCCATACTCACTGATCCTTTAACTAAAGATACCCCCCCATACTCACTGATCCTTTAACTAAAGATACCCCCCCCCATACTCACTGATCCTTTAACTAAAGATACCCCCCCATACTCACTGATCCTTTAACTAAAGATACCCCCCCATACTCACTGATCCTTTAACTAAAGATACCCCCCATACTCACTGATCCTTTAACTAAAAGATACCCCCCATACTCACTGATCCTTTAACTAAAAGATACCCCCCCATACTCACTGATCCTTTAACTAAAGATACCCCCCCATACTCACTGATCCTTTAACTAAAAGATACCCCCCCATACTCACTGATCCTTTAACTAAAAGATACCCCCCATACTCACTGATCCTTTAACTAAAAGATACCCCCCCATACTCACTGATCCTTTAACTAAAGATACCCCCCCATACTCACTGATCCTTTAACTAAAAGATACCCCCCCATACTCACTGATCCTTTAACTAAAAGATACCCCCCCATACTCACTGATCCTTTAACTAAAGATACCCCCCCCATACTCACTGATCCTTTAACTAAAAGATACCCCCCATACTCACTGATCCTTTAACTAAAGATACCCCCCCATACTCACTGATCCTTTAACTAAAGATACCCCCCATACTCACTGATCCTTTAACTAAAGATACCCCCCCATACTCACTGATCCTTTAACTAAAGATGCCCCCCCCCATACTCACTGATCCTTTAACTAAAGATACCCCCCCATACTCACTGATCCTTTAACTAAAGATGCCCCCCCCCATACTCACTGATCCTTTAACTAAAGATACCCCCCCATACTCACTGATCCTTTAACTAAAGATACCCCCCATACTCACTGATCCTTTAACTAAAGATGCCCCCCCCCATACTCACTGATCCTTTAACTAAAGATACCCCCCATACTCACTGATCCTTTAACTAAAAGATACCCCCCCATACTCACTGATCCTTTAACTAAAGATACCCCCCCATACTCACTGATCCTTTAACTAAAAAGATACCCCCCCATACTCACTGATCCTTTAACTAAAAGATACCCCCCCATACTCACTGATCCTTTAACTAAAAGATACCCCCCCATACTCACTGATCCTTTAACTAAAAGATACCCCCCCATACTCACTGATCCTTTAACTAAAGATACCCCCCTCATACTCACTGATCCTTTAACTAAAAGATACCCCCCCCATACTCACTGATCCTTTAACTAAAAGATACCCCCCCATACTCACTGATCCTTTAACTAAAGATACCCCCCATACTCACTGATCCTTTAACTAAAGATACCCCCCCATACTCACTGATCCTTTAACTAAAGATACCCCCCCCCATACTCACTGATCCTTTAACTAAAGATACCCCCCCCATACTCACTGATCCTTTAACTAAAGATACCCCCCCATACTCACTGATCCTTTAACTAAAAGATACCCCCCCATACTCACTGATCCTTTAACTAAAAGATACCCCCCCATACTCACTGATCCTTTAACTAAAAGATACCCCCCCATACTCACTGATCCTTTAACTAAAGATACCCCCCCATACTCACTGATCCTTTAACTAAAAGATACCCCCATACTCACTGATCCTTTAACTAAAAGATACCCCCCATACTCACTGATCCTTTAACTAAAGATACCCCCCCCATACTCACTGATCCTTTAACTAAAGATACCCCCCATACTCACTGATCCTTTAACTAAAGATACCCCCCCATACTCACTGATCCTTTAACTAAAGATACCCCCCCCCATACTCACTGATCCTTTAACTAAAAGATACCCCCCATACTCACTGATCCTTTAACTAAAGATACCCCCCCATACTCACTGATCCTTTAACTAAAGATGCCCCCCCCCATACTCACTGATCCTTTAACTAAAGATACCCCCCCATACTCACTGATCCTTTAACTAAAGATGCCCCCCCATACTCACTGATCCTTTAACTAAAGATACCCCCCATACTCACTGATCCTTTAACTAAAAGATACCCCCCATACTCACTGATCCTTTAACTAAAGATGCCCCCCCCATACTCACTGATCCTTTAACTAAAGATACCCCCCATACTCACTGATCCTTTAACTAAAAGATACCCCCCCATACTCACTGATCCTTTAACTAAAGATACCCCCCCCCATACTCACTGATCCTTTAACTAAAAGATACCCCCCATACTCACTGATCCTTTAACTAAAGATGCCCCCCCCATACTCACTGATCCTTTAACTAAAAGATACCCCCCATACTCACTGATCCTTTAACTAAAAGATACCCCCCCATACTCACTGATCCTTTAACTAAAGATGCCCCCCCCATACTCACTGATCCTTTAACTAAAGATACCCCCCCATACTCACTGATCCTTTAACTAAAAGATACCCCCCATACTCACTGATCCTTTAACTAAAGATGCCCCCCCCCATACTCACTGATCCTTTAACTAAAGATACCCCCCCATACTCACTGATCCTTTAACTAAAAGATACCCCCCCCATACTCACTGATCCTTTAACTAAAGATACCCCCCCATACTCACTGATCCTTTAACTAAAGATGCACCGATGCCATTTTCTCCCCAGCTACTCACCAATACCTTTTATTTAATGTCATGTGACGCTTTTCAGTAAATTAATTTAGGATCTTACTGAAAGCCTGTCCAATTTATGATACTATTGACCTGTATGGGCAGACGCCCCATTTACACACGGCACAGGCCGATCACACACAGACCTCATATATACACAAACTAGGTCTCAATCACATGTATACACAGGCAAAACCTTTGGCCTCCGATACATGCATACCCAGGCAAAATCAGGCCTCCGATACATGCATACCCAGGCAAAATCAGGCCTCCGATACATGCATACCCAGGCAAAATCAGGCCTCCCATACATGCATACCCGGGCAAAATCAGGCCTCCGATACATGCATACCCGGGCAAAATCAGGCCTCCCATACATGCATACCCGGGCAAAATCAGGCCTCCGATACATGCATACCCGGGCAAAATCAGGCCTCCCATACATGCATACCCGGGCAAAATCAGGCCTCCCATACATGCATACCCGGGCAAAATCAGGCCTCCCATACATGCATACCCGGGCAAAATCAGGCCTCCCATACATGCATACCCGGGCAAAATCAGGCCTCCGATACATGCATACCCGGGCAAAATCAGGCCTCCATACATGCATACCCGGGCAAAATCAGGCCTCCCATACATGCATACCCGGGCAAAATCAGGCCTCCGATACATGCATACCCGGACAGATCTGCCAGCTCTTGCGTCCTCGAAGATCTCACAAGAGTGCGGCTGGAGGACCCCAGTGAGCGGTCGGTCGCCTTACATCCTTTGCCCGCGGCTGCTCTCTGGAACACCAGCTGGAGGGTCCTGGCAGAATGTTAATGTATTTCTGCCAGCCCCCACATACCGACCAGTGCTGGCTTCTGGTATAGGCATTGGGGTGGCGCAGTGGATATGGATCCAAACCTGGGCACCAGGACATTTCTGTTCACTATGGTGACATGGCGCCCGGGTTTTGTTGAGCCTTGCCCTAAGCTTCATTGACCCATTCCCTGCCAGAGATGAGTGGTGCACGACAAATGAACCCATTCCCTGCCAGATTGGTTATGCAGGATCACATTAATGCAGATTGTCCAGGCCCTGGATCCTGCGATGCGGCATGTGCTGTGATGGAGCTACGTCTTGGTGGCTTGGGTTTAATGAGGGGAAAGGCTGCTGTCACTGTGTGTATCCACGTGCTGCCGGCCTGAGCACCCGCTTTTCTGTTTCCTGGGTGCCCTCCGCTGCCTGTCTCTGCTCCACACATCGCGTGTCTGCTTTTGGGCAGATTCCTTTAGCATTATTGGTGTAATAATGTCACTTTATTGTTGCTATATGTTGAGGTGGTTTTGATGGACTTTGTGCTGGTGTATGTGTTACACCCTCGCTTTATGATGTTTTGTGATGTTCTGGGAATGCGTTTATGCTTTTTCCTGCCATATAATCGTATACGGAGAGTTGTAGCCTGCAACCAAAACCTGATCATGTTGGCAGAAATTCCACCGCTTTGCAGTTTTTTTTCTGTTCTTCTTAACCTGTGTTTCCTGGGCGACAGGGCGGGTTTGCATGGTGAGGGTGGGTTGGTGTGGCGTCTCACGCGGTGGGAAGGCATGGAGCGCCCTGGCAGGGTCTTTTCTCGCCCCCTCCTCCCCTCAGCTTGGTAGGGTCTTCCTTGTGTTTTGATGTCCGCCCTGCCAGGCCGTTATAAAGGGGTTGAGTTGCTTTATATACCGACACCAGGAACTGTTCAGCTGGAAAACCCCTGAGGAAGGTGCGCTGCCATCCGGAGGAACCGCGCTTATCGCTGGAGATATCAAAGCTTCACTTCCTTTTTCCTTGTGTCTTTATCTGGGGATCTGTCCGTCCTTCCAGCCCGGTGAGGGAAGGGGGTAGGCAGTCCTCTGGCACGCTCTATGCCACGCAGGGATTGATTCGACCGCTGCAGCTCGCTCTGTACTATAGCAACTCCAGCAACTTGACCATTTGGAGATTTTGTGTAATCCGGATTTTTTTTTTTTATTTCCTGGTCTGCGTGTGCCCCCCCCAGTCTGCTCCCTTGCGCCCCCCTATGGCCACTGACAGATGTGTGTATGAGCTCCCTCATGGGTTCAGGTGACCAGTGTTAACTTTAACAACAAATTTCATCTCCGTCTTTTGACAAATTAATGCCATTTAGTTTTGGTCACATATTAGTAATCGGACTCGTTTTGGTCATTTGACTCGTTTTGGGCATCGGACTCGTTTTGGGCATCGGACTCGTTTTGGGCATCGGACTCGTTTTGGGCATCGGACTCGTTTTGGGCATCGGACTCGTTTTGGGCATCGGACTCGTTTTGGTCGCTGAATATCTAGTGGGTTTTGATAAAGTGTAATAAATGCAATAAGAATTGTTCTAAAATATTCAAACTTAAAAGGTTAATGCGGGATTTGACAAATTTGCTTTGAATCTAGGAGCAGCTACAAAAGTTGGGAGCTTAACGTTCAACAACTAAAGATACACCATACCCTTTTTGAGCATGAGTTCCCATATTCTTTTTGGCAGGTACTCACTGATACCTTTTAGGGATGCACCGATACCACTTTAATACCGAGTACCGATACTTTTTTTTTATGTCATGTTACCGCTTTCCAATAAGAACAGACCTCCTATAAAAATGCCCCCAACTCATGCATATGCCCCCCAGCACATGGATACTGCCCCAGCTCATGGATATATTTAGGGATGCACCGATACCACTTTTTTAAGACCGAGTACGAGTACCGATACTTTTGTTCAAGTACTCACCGATACCGAGTACCGATACTTTTATTTAATGTCATGTGACGCTTTCCAATAAGAACAGACCTCCTATAAAGCCCCCAGGTCTCATGGATATCCTGCCCCCCAGCTCATGGATAATCGCCCCCCAGCTCATGGATATCCTGCCCCCAGCTCATGGATAATTGCCCCCCAGCTCATGGATAATTGCCCCCCCCAGCTCATGGATAATTGCCCCCCCAGCTCATGGATAATTGCCCCCCCAGCTCATGGATATCCTGCCCCCCAGCTCATGGATATGCCCCCAGCTCATGGATATGCCCCCAGCTCATGGATAATTGCCCCCCAGCTCATGGATAATTGCCCCCCAGCTCATGGATAATTGCCCCCCAGCTCATGGATAATTGCCCCCCCAGCTCATGGATATCCTGCCCCCCAGCTCATGGATATCCTGCCCCCCAGCTCATGGATATCCTGCCCCCCCAGCTCATGGATAATTGCCCCCCAGCTCATGGATAATTGCCCCCCCAGCTCATGGATAATTGCCCCCCCAGCTCATGGATAATTGCCCCCCCAGCTCATGGATAATTGCCCCCCCAGCTCATGGATATCCTGCCCCCAGCTCATGGATAATTGCCCCCCCAGCTTATGGATAATTGCCCCCCCAGCTCATGGATAATTGCCCCCCAGCTCATGGATAATTGCCCCCCAGCTCATGGATAATTGCCCCCCAGCTCATGGATATCCTGCCCCCCAGCTCATGGATATCCTGCCCCCCAGCTCATGGATATCCTGCCCCCCTGCTCATGGATATGCCCCCAGCTCATGGATAATTGCCCCCCAGATCATGGATATCCTGCCCCCATGCTCATGGATATGCCCCCAGCTCATGGATAATTGCCCCCCCAGCTCATGGGTAATTGCCCCCCCAGCTCATGGATATCCTGCCCCCATGCTCATGGATAATTGCCCCCCCAGCTCATGGATAATTGCCCCCCCAGCTCATGGATATCCTGCCCCACAGCTCATGGATAATTGCCCCCTGCTCATGGATATGCCCCCTGCTCACGGATATGCCCCCCAGCTCATGGTTAATGCCCCCCGCACTCTCCGCTCATACTTGCCTTCCTTCCGCGACGCCGGGAAAGTGTTCACGCGCGCTCCTTGGAAGGTCCCCAGCCGCGACCACGTGGGACCATGTGATCGCGGCTGGGGTCCTTCCAACGAGCGCACGCGTGGAAACTTTCCGGTGTCGCTGAAGGAAGGTAAGTATGAGCGGAGAGCAGCTGCAGGGCCTGTCCGAATGCTCTATCTGCATTCGGACAGGCCCTGCAGCTGCTCACTTTGTTTATACTTACCTTCCTGAGCAGCGCCGGGAAAGTTTCCGCGCGTGCGCTCGTTAGAAGGACCCCAGCCGCGATCACATGGTCCCACGTGGTCGCGGCTGGGGACCTTCCAAGGAGCGCGCCCGCGCGAAGACTTTCCCGGCGTCGCTGAAGGAAGGTAAGTATAAACAAAGGGCGGAGAGCAGCTGCAGGGCCTGTCCGAATGCAGATAGAGCATTCGGACAGCCGCCGCAGCCCCTCGGATACCGGCAAGCCGGCTCAATGCCGGCTTCCGGTATCGGAAAAAAATATCGGGGGTACTGCACGAGTACCAAGTACTCCTGCAGTACCCGGTATCGGCACCGATATCGATACTAGTATCGGTATCGGTGCAACCCTAGATATATTGCCCCAGCTCATGGATATACTGCCCCAGCACATGGATATACTGCCCCAGCACATGGATATACTGCCCCAGCACATGGATATACTGCCCCAGCACATGGATATACTGCCCCAGCGCATGGATATACTGCCCCAGCGCATGGATATACTGCCCCAGCGCATGGATATACTGCCCCAGCTCATGGATATACTGCCCCAGCTCATGGATACTGCCCCCAGCTCATGGATATGCCCCCCAGCTTTCATGAATATGCTGCCCCCCAGCTCATGGATATGCCGCCCCCCCAGCTCATGGATATGCCGCCCCCCCAGCTCATGGATATGCCGCTCTCCCCCAGCTCATGGATATGCCGCCCTCCCCCAGCTCATGGATATGCCGCCCCCCCAGCTCATGGATATGCCGCCCCCCCAGCTCATGGGTATGCCGCCCCCCCAGCTCATGGGTATGCCGCCCCCCCAGCTCATGGGTATGCGCCCCCCCAGCTCATGGGTATGCCGCCCCCCCCAGCTCATGGGTATGCCGCCCCCCCAGCTCATGGATATGCCGCCCCCCCCAGCTCATGGATATGCCGCCCCCCCCAGCTCATGGATATGCCGCCCCCCCCAGCTCATGGATATGCCGCCCCCCCCAGCTCATGGATATGCCGCCCCCCCAGCTCATGGATATGCCGCCCCCCCAGCTCATGGATATGCCGCCCCCCCCAGCTCATGGATATGCCGGCCCCCCCAGCTCATGGATATGCCGGCCGCCCCCCCCAGCTCATGGATTTGCCCCCAGCTCATGGATTCCCCCCCCCCCACAGCTCACCTGGCACCTGGAGCTCTCCGCGATGATACTTACCTTCCTGGGCAACGCCGGGAAAGTCTTCGCGCGTGCGCTCGTTGGAAGGCCCCCAGCCGCGACCACGTGGGACCATGTGATTGCGGCTGGGGGCCTTCCAACAAGCGCACGCGTGGAAACTTTCCGGCGTCGCCCAGGAAGGTAAGCATCATCGCGGAGAGCTCCAGGTGCCTGTCTGAATGCTCTATCGGCATTCAGACAGGCCCTGCAGCTACTCACTGTGTTCATACTTACCTTCCTGAGCGACGCCGGGAAAGTCTTTGCGCGTGCGCTCGTTGGAAGGCCCCCAGCCGTGATCACATGGTCGCGGCTAGGGGCCTTCCAACGAGCGCAACGCGCAAAGACTAAGTATGAACACAGTGAGGAGCTGCAGGGCCTGTCTGAATGCCGATAGAGCATTCAGACAGCCGCCCCAGCCCCTCTGATGCCGGCTCAATGCCAGCTTCCGATATCGGGGAAAATATCGGGGGTACTGCAGGAGTACCAAGTACTCCTGCAGTACCCGGTATCGGCCCCGATACCTATACTAGTATCGGTGCAACCCTACCTTTTTAAAGTTTTTGCTGAAAGCCTGTCACGTGTAGCCTGGGATTTGTGTAGCCTGGGATTTGTGTAGCCTGGGATTTGTGTAGCCTGGGATTTGTGTAGCCTGGGATTTGTGTAGCCGGTGGGGCTGTGAGCCCAGGATGCAGTGAAATAGACATGAACTAAATAGATCAGAACTAGAGACTGGAGGAGACTGGGCACAAAAGGGAATAGCTTAGAGAAGATGCAATAGAGGGATGGCTGGGAGTAGTGGGAAGGGAGGTTAAAGAGCACTAAATGGGAGCGGTTAGGAACAGGAGAAATAAGGCATAGCAAGATGAGAATCAGAGACTAGAGAATAGAAATAGACACAAAGGGAACTTAAGAGCACATGGTGCAAGCAATGAATAAACAAGAATACAGATAGAAACATATAACACAGATCTTGGAATTCTCGGGCAATAAGAATAGTCTAGAGGCTAAGCAATGGGTCTGGTTCACGGGGATCTTAGATGGGGCAGAATGAGAGGTACCGGTATGATGAAGTGACCCGTCCAGAGAGCTTTCTCAAACAGGTTCTCACAGTCTGAAACTTCAATGTGGAAGTGGTTTCTGTAGGACGTAGCTTGCTGATATGCAGAGGTCATTAACCCTTTCACTGCTGAGGACGTGTGGGGAACGTCCTCATTGACTCCTAAGGAAAGATAGGGGTGGAGTTAAGGGTTCCTTTGAACCCAGATATCTCCCGACTGTTTTCAGCTAGCAGGTTCATATTTGGTATCATTAGAAAGGCCAGAGCATGGCCTTCGCAATGATATCAAACATGACCATGTTTAAAGTAAAGAAAAAAATAATAACAATAATAATACAGAAAAGAAAAATGTGTTTTTTTAAGTCGTGAAATGGCTCAGCAGTGAATGGGTTAAGGAAAGGTGAGCTCAGGTGGGGCTCCAGGGCTAGAACGTTGGATACATGCAGAGAGTCCAGGAACACGTGGGTGACAGGGGCCAGAGCGTGGTGACCCTGACCAAGCCTGTCCAATTTATGATAGTATTGAAATGTATGGCCAGACACCCATTTAGCCAGTGTGAACACAGACACGCACTGACACACAACACACCTCACATATAGATACACACACCAGGGCTGGATAGATTTACATTCAATGTAGGAGACATTGAAGCCACTAGATGTTTTTAGATGCCAAAGACTGCTTTAAGATTGGTGTAAAATAAACTGGAAATTTGGGAGCCAGGAGTAAAATTCTAGGAGCCAGTGGCTACCAGGCCCCTGGATTTGTCAAGCCCTGGGTGTATCTTTGCTAAACGGTTTAAATGCAATACAGAAAAGACGGACACGTTGTTGTGTCCGCCAAGAGGCAGGTCCAAACCCAATAACCAGCCGGGGTAAAAGTGAAGAAAAAAAAAAGGGGGGGATAGAGTGGAAATCAGGAAGGGCCCGCAGCATCATCCGGTGAGCAGAGGGACAGCGGAGAAGACCTCAAGTACGAGAGTGGAGGGGGGCGAGGTTGGGGGGAATAAAGTGGGAGCACAACAGGATTAAACAAACATATAAGAGCATACAGTCTTCAGAAAAACAGAAATGTCTTCTAAAAACGTCCCACAATAGACCAACTGTTCAAGGAGGGATGGGGGGGGGGAGAGAATCAAAATAGACAGAGGCAGCCCTTTCACCCCGGGTCCAGAGGAGCAGAAGATGGGAAAGCGGGGTTGGATGGCGCAGGATTGGCCAAGGGCAACAGGTGGGTATCCAGGAAGGCCTGGGCCTCATCTGGAGTAGCCACGGGGCACGTACATCCTGTGTGCGAGATCACCAAAGGCCCCCAATGATACATATCAGAAAGGCGGCAGCCATGGAAGCAGGGGAATCCAGGGTTAGCTACAGCAACTCGGTCACCAGGCCCGAGACACAGGCCATTAGGTTGTTGTCGCCCACCGTCTCAGGGATCCCCCGCAGGTGGAGATTACGACGCCAATGCTGGGCTTCCATATCCGTTACTGTTGACACCAAGGAAATCACTCCTTTCTGAAGATCCTCCAGCTGGGCCGAAGACTCCATCCTCCCCTTCACCAGCACATCTAAACGAGTCCCCATGGCCGCTGAGCTGGAAGAGATGGCCGATGGCTCCGCACGAACCTGGGCAAAATCAGAATGCCACAGGACCCTGTGGTCGATATACAGCTGCCATAAGCCGTCCTTCATGGAAGGGCACGCTATCGGGATCAGAGGCTCCTCTGGGCACAGAGGTGTCAGAGTAGGTGACGTCTCCAATGGTCCTGGGCTCCCCGTCTTCTGTGGAGGGAGTCGGTTCATACGGGGACCACCCAATGACATCCGGATGTCAGGGAGCGGAGATGCCTCAGACGTCTCCACCTTTTTACTTCGCTTCCCCATGAGGACAGGCGGGACAGACCATGTTGCAGGCCGTATCCAAGATGGCCGCCAGAGACAGGTTGCAAAATCCGCTGAAATCGGCTCCCAAAGGGTCAGAGATGACTCACCGCTGTGAGAGGGCACAGCAAAACGGCTCCGGTGCCGGACCAAGCCGCGGGCAGGTGGCTAAAGAGCGAAAAATCTGCTAAATGGACCGTCTGATGTCTTATCAAAATTTTAATAAAATCAAGATTTATTCTCATAAAGAAACAAAAATATGGCGTGTGTCTGTCACAACAAATTCGGAATTTCCCAGGCTGGCTGCTGTTCTCCAGATAGGTCACCGGTGCCGCCGGTCCGCTCTGAAGGTCACTCGCCGGTGACGCCGGCTCACTGTGTGCTGAGGATCACCCTCTCTGTCCACTTGCTATAGCAAGCTTTAACAGATCTCAGTACCCCAGCAGGGTCACAAATGTCAATGCCGCTTTCTTGCTGGACCCCTGTGCTCTCCTCATGACTCTCGTGCCTTTCTCCCAGTCCTTAGCCGCAGCTTAAAGACTGGTACACACAGAGAGCCTTGCTGGTGTCCCCCGGAAATAAGCCGTGGCTGCAGATCCTGAGATTTTAGGGTTGGAACAGAATATATAGCTGCTAGCCATAGAACTCTCTGTAATCAGGGACAGACACACAGATATTTTATACGATCACACATGGGTCATTTACATATACAACACCTCCCCTAGAAACCGCCAGGGGACGACGACGAACAGACAATGGGACACATTTAAGAAGTGCAGCAGTGCTTATTGTCTGTAAGCATAATCCGTCATTGGTGCGACCGTGTATAAGAACAAAAATTACTTTGTATTTCTGTAACTGTAACACTTCAATGTTCTTGAACCCAGGACATACTTGAAAACGAGAGAAATCTCAATGTATCCTTCCTGGTAAAATCCTTTAGGAGTAATTTTTATTATTTATAAAGTCTATGTGGTCCTCCTTAATGCGTTGATACTCCTACTCTTCGTCCTTAATGGCTCTCAAAAGCAAGATACAAAACAATGGCGCAGATAGATGCAGCAAGTGACCCCCACTCCAGGTCACAGCAGACAATGAGGCAATATTTGCATGACAACGAAGGTGTCAAACCTTACATTCAGATTCTGTAATACTGTACTTGGAAACACCAGTGGTAAAGGTTACCTTTCTGTCACATATTTACCTTCAAATGAATGGATATGTTTTTCCCCCTTTATACTGTATAGGCATTCCATCGCGTCATTCTGCCCTGGAGCGTCTATACGCATTCCATCGCGTCATTCTGCCCTGGAGCGTCTATAGGCATTCCATCGCGTCATTCTGCCCTGGAGCGTCTATACGCATTCCATCGCGTCATTCTGCCCTGGAGTGTCTATAGGCATTCCATCGCGTCATTCTGCCCTGGAGCGTCTATACGCATTCCATCGCGTCATTCTGCCCTGGAGCGTCTATACGCATTCCATCGCGTCATTCTGCCCTGGAGCGTCTATAGGCATTCCATCGCGTCATTCTGCCCTGGAGCGTCTATACGCATTCCATCGCGTCATTCTGCCCTGGAGTGTCTATAGGCATTCCATCGCGTCATTCTGCCCTGGAGTGTCTATAGGCATTCCATCTCGTCATTCTGCCCTGGAGCGTCTATACGCATTCCATCGCGTCATTCTGCCCTGGAGCGTCTATAGGCATTCCATCGTGTCATTCTGCCCTGGAGCGTCTATAGGCATTCCATCGCGTCATTCTGCCCTGGAGCGTCTATAGGCATTCCATCGCGTCATTCTGCCCTGGAGCGTCTATAGGCATTACATCGTGTCATTCTGCCCTGGAGCGTCTATTGGCATTCCATCGCGTCATTCTGCCCTGGAGCGTCTAGGCATTCCATCGCGTCATTCTGCCCTGGAGCGTCTATAGCATTCCCGCGTCATTCTGCCTGCAGCGTCTATAGGCATTCCATCGCGTCATTCTGCCCTGCAGCGTCTATAGGCATTCCATCGCGTCATTCTGCCCTGGAGCGTCTATAGGCATTCCATCGCGTCATTCTGCCCTGGAGCGTCTATAGGCATTACATCGTGTCATCTGCCCTGGAGCGTCTATTGGCATTCCATCGCGTCATTCTGCCCTGGAGCGTCTAGCATTCCATCGCGTCATTCTGCCCTGGAGCGTCTATAGGCATTCCATCGCGTCATTCTGCCCTGCAGCGTCTATAGGCATTCCATCGTCATTCTGCCCGCAGCGTCTATAGGCATTCCATCGTTCATCTGCCCTGGAGCGTCTATAGGCATTCCATCGTCCTGGAGCGTCTATAGGCATCCATCGTGCCCTGGAGCGTCTATAGGCATTCCATCGTGCCCTGGAGCGTCTATAGGCATTCCATCGTGCCCTGGAGCGTCTATAGGCATTCCATCGTGTCATTCTGCCCTGGAGCGTCTACAGGCATTCCATCGCGTCATTCTGCCCTGGAGCGTCTATAGGCATTCCATCGTGCCCTGGAGCGTCTACAGGCATTCCATCGTGCCCTGGAGCGTTTATAGGCATTCCATCGTGTCATTCTGCCCTGGAGCGTCTATAGGCATTCAATCGTGTCATTCTGCCCTGGAGCGTCTATAGGCATTCCATCGTGCCCTGGAGCGTCTATAGCCATTCCATCGTGTCATTCTGCCCTGGAGCGTCTATAGGCATTCCATCGTGCCCTGGAGCGTCTATATGCATTCCATCGTGTCATTCTGCCCTGGAGCGTCTACAGGCATTCCATCGCGTCATTCTGCCCTGGAGCGTCTATAGGCATTCCATCGTGCCCTGGAGCGTCTATAGCCATTCCATCGTGTCATTCTGCCCTGGAGCGTCTATAGGCATTCCATCGTGCCCTGGAGCGTCTATAGGCATTCCATCGTGCCCTGGAGCGTCTATAGGCATTCCATCGTGTCATTCTGCCCTGGAGCGTCTACAGGCATTCCATCGCGTCATTCTGCCCTGGAGCGTCTATAGGCATTCCATCGTGCCCTGGAGCGTCTATAGCCATTCCATCGCGTCATTCTGCCCTGGAGCGTCTATAGGCATTCCATCGTGCCCTGGAGCGTCTATAGGCATTCCATCGTGCCCTGGAGCGTCTACAGGCATTCCATCGTGCCCTGGAGCGTCTATAGGCATTCCATCGTGTCATTCTGCCCTGGAGCGTCTATAGGCATTCAATCGTGTCATTCTGCCCTGGAGCGTCTATAGGCATTCCATCGTGCCCTGGAGCGTCTATAGCCATTCCATCGTGTCATTCTGCCCTGGAGCGTCTATAGGCATTCCATCGTGCCCTGGAGCGTCTATAGGCATTCCATCGTGCCCTGGAGCGTCTATAGGCATTCCATCGTGCCCTGGAGCGTCTATAGGCATTCCATCGTGCCCTGGAGCGTCTATAGGCATTCCATCGTGCCCTGGAGCGTCTATAGGCATTCCATCGCGCCCTGGAGCGTCTATAGGCATTACATCGTGTCATTCTGCCCTGGAGCGTCTATAAGCATTCCATCGTGCCCTGGAGCGTCTATAGGCATTCCATCGTGCCCTGGAGCGTCTATAGGCATTCCATCGTGCCCTGGAGCGTCTATAGGCATTCCATCGTGCCCTGGAGCGTCTATAGGCATTCCATCGTGTCATTCTGCCCTGGAGCGTCTATAGGCATTCCATCGTGCCCTGGAGCGTCTATAGGCATTCCATCGTGCCCTGGAGCGTCTATAGGCATTCCATCGTGCCCTGGAGCGTCTATAGGCATTCCATCGCGCCCTGGAGCGTCTATAGGCATTACATCGTGTCATTCTGCCCTGGAGCGTCTATAGGCATTCCATCGTGTCATTCTGCCCTGGAGCGTCTATAGGCATTCCATCGTGCCCTGGAGCGTCTATAGGCATTCCATCGTGCCCTGGAGCGTCTATAGGCATTCCATCGTGTCATTCTGCCCTGGAGCGTCTACAGGCATTCCATCGTGCCCTGGAGCGTCTATAGGCATTCCATCGTGCCCTGGAGCGTCTATAGGCATTCCATCGTGCCCTGGAGCGTCTATAGGCATTCCATCGTGCCCTGGAGCGTCTATAGGCATTCCATCGTGCCCTGGAGCGTCTATAGGCATTACATCGTGTCATTCTGCCCTGGAGCATCTATAGGCATTCCATTGTGCCCTGGAGCGTCTATAGGCATTCCATCGTGTCATTCTGCCCTGGAGCGTCTATAGGCATTCCATCGTGCCCTGGAGCATCTACAGGCATTCCATTGTGCCCTGGAGCGTCTATAGGCATTCCATCGCGTCATTCTGCCCTGGAGCGTCTATAGGCATTCCATTGTGCCCTGGAGCGTCTATAGGCATTCCATCGTGCCCTCCCTACAGCTCCAGCGCCACTACAATTGGAAACAACTCCAGAAAAGTCTGATTTCTGACCAATTCCGAGTAGCTCCAATGTGCAGGCTAGACCTCGGCACACCAGTCCCCCTGAAAACACGTCCGTTGTAAGAGGCCAACAAGATTTTCCAAACACACCATACTCCCTTTTTTTGTTTGAACAAATTTGTGAGGAGCCAGATCCCTCCCGATGCCAATGAGAGACGTCTGCAAAATGCCCTACCCATGGGTTTCCAGCAGGCGAAGGTCAGATGACCCAACAGCGACTGAAGCTCAACTAGTCGCAGTTTTGTAACCACCCTGGCCCGAGCCAGCAGCCCTGTCAAAGCCTCCAGTTTTCTGCGAGGTAGGTGAAAGACGCGCCCCATTGATCTCGATGCCCAAAAGAAAGGCAACAATCAGGGTACTCCAATTAGTCCCGTGCTAGAGGCACGCCAAACTCAGCCGCCAATTCGATGAAATTGTGCATGGGTTGCTTGCAATCGTCAGTATCTTTTGGGCCTACCAACAAATAATCATCCCAGTAATGGACAACTGAACTCCTACCAGAATGGCAGCAACGGTATGGGAACCCAGGAATAAACCGTCCATCAAAATTCTAGCAGCTCTTTTTACTGGGATACCTTTTAGCCCCGAGGGTACGCTCACCGGCGAAACCCCTGCCACCGACTCCCTCCCGCCGGTAAGTCAAGCCAGGACCCCTTTTCCCCTCTTAAAGCACTTTGAACATCCTTGTCAGAATTGACATGAAGAAGTCCATTGGTAATTGGACTCATTGAATAAACAGGAAGGGGGGGGGGTTGACCCAGGGTGAGTCGGCGTCATCCGCAGCAGCCGTAGATTGGCATCCTGTACTGCAAACTCAGCCGTGGCAAACTGCCATCTTCTGCCTGAACTGCTGGTCATACTTAAACCTTAGCTTTTATATGGTCCCCACATGAATGCAAGTACATAAAGAGGGAAACGCTGCATTCTGGGGAATTTCTCACAAGGAATGGAATATAAATTTATTTATTATATATATTTATTAGTTCTTTATTTTGCCTATCCTTTTCTGGCGCTTTCTCACTACTTACACTTTTCCCTCACCTCGGAAGAAACGTGCAACCCCAACGGAAACAACTCCCACCCTGCAGAAACAAACCAGCCACATGCTCTGAACCGCCGCTGCGCAATGTGCTGCGCAATGTGCTGCGCAATGCGCTACGGTCACAGCCTGCTCTTTGAATAAATAACAGAACCCCTTCTTGCTTCCCGCTGGCATTGGGGTGTAAATTGCTGCAGCGCCACAAAAGGGGGTGAGAGACACTGGATGCGTCAGCGTCATTAGCAACAACCATAGATTAGCATCCTGCACTGCAAAACTTAATCCCAGGCGAACTGCCATTTTTTGCCTGAACTGCTGGTCATACTTAAACCAACACCGCCCACCGTAAATTTTATATGCTCCCCCAAAGGATCCAAGTATGTAAATCAAGAAACACTGCGTTCTGGGAATTTCTCAAACGATGGAACTGAACGCCAGAAAACCTTGCAACCAGTTTCCAGAGGTTTTTGGCAGCACTTTTTTATTTTTTATTATCCCTTTCTTTCTCGCTCTCCGCCCCTGGCGCTCTCTTAGGCCTATCCCTTTCTTTCTCGCTCTCCGCCCCTGGCGTCTCTTAGGCCTATCCCTTTCTTTCTCGCTCTCCGCCCCTGGCGCTCTCTTAGGCCTATCCCTTTCTTTCTCGCTCTCCGCCTCTGGCGCTCTCTTAGGCCTATCCCTTTCTTTCTCGCTCTCCGCCCCTGGCGCTCTCTTAGGCCTATCCCTTTCTTTCTCGCTCTCCGCCCCTGGCGTCTCTTAGGCCTATCCCTTTCTTTCTCGCTCTCCGCCCCTGGCGCTCTCTTAGGCCTATCCCTTTCTTTCTCGCTCTCCACCACTGGCGCTCTCTTAGGCCTATCCCTTTCTTTCTCGCTCTCCGCCCCTGGCGTCTCTTAGGCCTATCCCTTTCTTTCTCGCTCTCCGCCCCTGGCGCTCTCTTAGGCCTATCCCTTTCTTTCTCGCTCTCCGCCCCTGGCGTCTCTTAGGCCTATCCCTTTCTTTCTCGCTCTCCGCCCCTGGCGTCTCTTAGGCCTATCCCTTTCTTTCTCGCTCTCCGCCACTGGCGCTCTCTTAGGCCTATCCCTTTCTTTCTCGCTCTCCGCCCCTGGCTCTCTCTTAGGCCTATCCCTTTCTTTCTCGCTCTCCGCCCCTGGCGCTGTCTTAGGCCTATCCCTTTCTTTCTCGCTCTCCGACCCTGGCGCTCTCTTAGGCCTATCCCTTTCTTTCTCGCTCTCCGCCCCTGGCGCTCTCTTAGGCCTATCCCTTTCTTTCTCGCTCTCCGCCCCTGGCGCTCTCTTAGGCCTATCCCTTTCTTTCTCGCTCTCCGCCCCTGGCGCTCTCTTAGGCCTATCCCTTTCTTTCTCGCTCTCCGCCCCTGGCGTCTCTTAGGCCTATCCTTTCTTTCTCGCTCTCCGCCCCTGGCGCTCTCTTAGGCCTATCCCTTTCTTTCTCGCTCTCCGCCTCTGGCGCTCTCTTAGGCCTATCCCTTTCTTTCTCGCTCTCCGCCCCTGGCGCTCTCTTAGGCCTATCCCTTTCTTTCTCGCTCTCCACCACTGGCGCTCTCTTAGGCCTATCCCTTTCTTTCTCGCTCTCCGCCCCTGGCGTCTCTCTAGGCCTATCCTTTCTTTCTCGCTCTCCGCCCCTGGCGCTCTCTTAGGCCTATCCCTTTCTTTCTCGCTCTCCGCCCCTGGCGTCTCTTAGGCCTATCCCTTTCTTTCTCGCTCTCCGCCCCTGGCGTCTCTTAGGCCTATCCCTTTCTTTCTCGCTCTCCGCCACTGGCGCTCTCTTAGGCCTATCCCTTTCTTCTCGCTCTCCGCCCCTGGCTCTCTCTTAGGCCTATCCCTTTCTTTCTCGCTCTCCGCCCCTGGCGCTGTCTTAGGCCTATCCCTTTCTTTCTCGCTCTCCGCCCCTGGCGCTCTCTTAGGCCTATCCCTTTCTTTCTCGCTCTCCGCCCCTGGCGCTCTCTTAGGCCTATCCCTTTCTTTCTCGCTCTCCGCCCCTGGCGCTCTCTTAGGCCTATCCCTTTCTTTCTCGCTCTCCGCCCCTGGCGCTCTCTTAGGCCTATCCCTTTCTTTCTCGCTCTCCGCCCCTGGCGTCTCTTAGGCCTATCCCTTTCTTTCTCGCTCTCCGCCCCTGGCGCTCTCTTAGGCCTATCCCTTTCTTTCTCGCTCTCCGCCCCTGGCGCTCTCTTAGGCCTATCCCTTTCTTTCTCGCTCTCCGCGCCCTGGCGCTCTCTTAGGCCTATCCCTTTCTTTCTCGCTCTCCGCCCCTGGCGCTCTCTTAGGCCTATCCCTTTCTTTCTCGCTCTCCGCCCCTGGCGCTCTCTTAGGCCTATCCCTTTCTTTCTCGCTCTCCGCCCCTGGCGCTCTCTTAGGCCTATCCCTTTCTTTCTCGCTCTCCGCCCCTGGCGTCTCTTAGGCCTATCCCTTTCTTTCTCGCTCTCGCCCCTGGCGTCTCTTAGGCCTATCCCTTTCTTTCTCGCTCTCCGCCACTGGCGCTCTCTTAGGCCTATCCCTTTCTTTCTCGCTCTCCGCCACTGGCGCTCTCTTAGGCCTATCCCTTTCTTTCTCGCTCTCCACCCCTGGCGCTCTCTTAGGCCTATCCCTTTCCTTCTCGCTCTCCGCCCCTGGCGCTCTCTTAGGCCTATCCCTTTCTTTCTCGCTCTCCGCCCCTGGCGTCTCTTAGGCCTATCCCTTTCTTTCTCGCTCTCCGCCCCTGGCGCTCTCTTAGGCCTATCCCTTTCTTTCTCGCTCTCCGCCCCTGGCGCTTTCTTAGGCCTATCCCTTTCTTTCTCGCTCTCCGCCCCTGGCGTCTCTTAGGCCTATCCCTTTCTTTCTCGCTCTCCGCCCCTGGCGCTCTCTTAGGCCTATCCCTTTCTTTCTCGCTCTCCACTCCTGGCGCTCTCTTAGGCCTATCCCTTTCTCGCTCTCCGCCCCTGGCGCTGTCTTAGGCCTATCCCTTTCTTTCTCGCTCTCCGCCCCTGGCGCTCTCTTAGGCCTATCCCTTTCTTTCTCGCTCTCCGCCACTGGCGCTCTCTTAGGCCTATCCCTTTCTTTCTCGCTCTCCGCCCCTGGCGTCTCTTAGGCCTATCCCTTTCTTTCTCGCTCTCCGCCCCTGGCGTCTCTTAGGCCTATCCCTTTCTTTCTCGCTCTCCGCCCCTGGCGTCTCTTAGGCCTATCCCTTTCTTTCTCGCTCTCCGCCACTGGCGCTCTCTTAGGCCTAACCCTTTCTTTCTCGCTCTCCGCCCCTGGCGCTCTCTTAGGCCTATCCCTTTCTTTCTCGCTCTCCGCCCCTGGCGCTCTCTTAGGCCTATCCCTTTCTTTCTCGCTCTCCGCCCCTGGCGCTCTCTTAGGCCTATCCCTTTCTTTCTCGCTCTCCGCCCCTGGCGTCTCTTAGGCCTATCCCTTTCTTTCTCGCTCTCCGCCCCTGGCGTCTCTTAGGCCTATCCCTTTCTTTCTCGCTCTCCGCCACTGGCGCTCTCTTAGGCCTATCCCTTTCTCGCTCTCCGCCCCTGGCGCTCTCTTAGGCCTATCCCTTTCTTTCTCGCTCTCCGCCCCTGGCGCTCTCTTAGGCCTATCCCTTTCTTTCTCGCTCTCCGCCCCTGGCGCTCTCTTAGGCCTATCCCTTTCTTTCTCGCTCTCCGCCCCTGGCGCTCTCTTAGGCCTATCCCTTTCTTTCTCGCTCTCCGCCCCATGCGCTCTCTTAGGGCTATCCCTTTCTTTCTCGCTCTCCGCCCCTGGCGCTCTCTTAGGCCTATCCCTTTCTTTCTCGCTCTCCGCCCCTGGCGCTCTCTTAGGCCTATCCCTTTCTTTCTCGCTCTCCGCCCCTGGCGCTCTCTTAGGCCTATCCCTTTCTTTCTCGCTCTCCGCCCTGGCGCTCTCTTAGGCCTATCCCTTTCTTTCTCGCTCTCCGCCCCTGGCGCTCTCTTAGGCCTATCCCTTTCTTTCTCGCTCTCCGCCCCATGCGCTCTCTTAGGGCTATCCCTTTCTTTCTCGCTCTCCGCCCCTGGCGCTCTCTTAGGCCTATCCCTTTCTTTCTCGCTCTCCGCCCCTGGCGTCTCTTAGGCCTATCCCTTTCTTTCTCGCTCTCCGCCCCTGGCGTCTCTTAGGCCTATCCCTTTCTTTCTCGCTCTCCGCCCCTGGCGTCTCTTAGGCCTATCCCTTTCTTTCTCGCTCTCCGCCTCTGGCACTCTCTTAGGCCTATCCCTTTCTCGCTCTCCGCCTCTGGCGCTCTCTTAGGCCTATCCCTTTCTTTCTCGCTCTCCACTCCTGGCGCTCTCTTAGGCCTATCCCTTTCTTTCTCGCTCTCCGCCCCATGCGCTCTCTTAGGCCTATCCCTTTCTTTCTCGCTCTCTGCCTCTGGCGCTCTCTTAGGCCTATCCCTTTCTTTCTC
The DNA here is from genome assembly GCA_009667805.1 of Leptobrachium leishanense. Classification (NCBI taxonomy): domain Eukaryota; kingdom Metazoa; phylum Chordata; class Amphibia; order Anura; family Megophryidae; genus Leptobrachium; species Leptobrachium leishanense. The sequence continues at coordinate 403,789,131 of CM019065.1, read as the reverse complement.
GCTCTCCGCCCCTGGCGCTCTCTTAGGCCTATCCCTTTCTTTCTCGCTCTCCGCCCCTGGCGCTCTCTTAGGCCTATCCCTTTCTTTCTCGCTCTCCGCCCCTGGCGCTCTCTTAGGCCTATCCCTTTCTTTCTCGCTCTCCGCCCCTGGCGTCTCTTAGGCCTATCCCTTTCTTCTCGCTCTCCGCCCCTGGCGCTCTCTTAGGCCTAACCCTTTCTTTCTCGCTCTCCGCCCCTGGCGCTCTCTTAGGCCTATCCCTTTCTTTCTCGCTCTCCGCCCTGGCGCTCTCTTAGGCCTATCCCTTTCTTTCTCGCTCTCCGCCCCTGGCGCTCTCTTAGGCCTATCCCTTTCTTTCTCGCTCTCCGCCCCTGGCGCTCTCTTAGGCCTATCCCTTTCTTTCTCGCTCTCCGCCCCTGGCGTCTCTTAGGCCTATCCTTTCTTTCTCGCTCTCCGCCACTGGCGCTCTCTTAGGCCTATCCCTTTCTTTCTCGCTCTCCGCCCCTGGCGCTCTCTTAGGCCTATCCCTTTCTTTCTCGCTCTCCGCCCCTGGCGCTCTCTTAGGCCTATCCCTTTCTTTCTCGCTCTCCGCCCCTGGCGCTCTCTTAGGCCTATCCCTTTCTTTCTCGCTCTCCGCCCCTGGCGCTCTCTTAGGCCTATCCCTTTCTTTCTCGCTCTCCGCCCCATGCGCTCTCTTAGGGCTATCCCTTTCTTTCTCGCTCTCCGCCTCCGTGGCGCTCTCTTAGGCCTATCCCTTTCTTTCTCGCTCTCCGCTCCTGGCGCTCTCTTAGGCCTATCCCTTTCTCGCTCTCCGCCCCTGGCGCTCTCTTAGGCCTATCCCTTTCTTTCTCGCTCTCCGCCCCTGGTGTCTCTTAGGCCTATCCCTTTCTTTCTCGCTCTCCGCCCCTGGCGTCTCTTAGGCCTATCCCTTTCTTTCTCGCTCTCCGCCCCTGGCGTCTCTTAGGCCTATCCCTTTCTTTCTCGCTCTCCGCCCCTGGCGTCTCTTAGGCCTATCCCTTTCTTTCTCGCTCTCCGCCCCATGCGCTCTCTTAGGCCTATCCCTTTCTTTCTCACTCTCCGCCCCTGGCGCTCTCTTATACCTATCCCTTTCTTTCTCGCTCTCCGCCTCTGGCGCTCTCTTAGGCCTATCCCTTTCTCGCTCTCCGCCTCTGGCGCTCTCTTAGGCCTATCCCTTTCTTTCTCGCTCTCCGCCCCTGGCGTCTCTTAGGCCTATCCCTTTCTTTCTCGCTCTCCGCCCCTGGCGCTCTCTTAGGCCTATCCCTTTCTTTCTCGCTCTCCGCCCCTGGTGTCTCTTAGGCCTATCCCTTTCTTTCTCGCTCTCCGCCCCTGGCGCTCTCTTAGGCCTATCCCTTTCTTTCTCGCTCTCCGCCCCTGGCGCTCTCTTAGGCCTATCCCTTTCTTTCTCGCTCTCCGCCCCTGGCGCTCTCTTAGGCCATCCCTTTCTTTCTCGCTCTCCGCCCCTGGCGCTCTCTTCGGCCTATCCCTTTCTTTCTCGCTCTCCGCCCCTGGCGCTCTCTTAGGCCTATCCCTTTCTTTCTCGCTCTCCGCCCCTGGCGCTCTCTTAGGCCTATCCCTTTCTTTCTCGCTCTCCGCCCCTGGCGCTCTCTTAGGCCTATCCCTTTCTTTCTCGCTCTCCGCCCCTGGCGCTCTCTTAGGCCTATCCCTTTCTTTCTCGTTCTCCGCCCCTGGCGTCTCTTAGGCCTATCCCTTTCTTTCTCGCTCTCCGCCCCAGGCGTCTCTTAGGCCTATCCCTTTCTTTCTCGCTCTCCGCCCCTGGGGCTCTCTTAGGCCTATCCCTTTCTTTCTCGCTCTCCGCCCCTGGCGCTCTCTTAGGCCTATCCCTTTCTTTCTCGCTCTCCGCCCCTGGCGCTCTCTTAGGCCTATCCCTTTCTTTCTCGCTCTCCGCCCCTGGCGCTCTCTTAGGCCTATCCCTTTCTTTCTCGCTCTCCGCCCCTGGCGCTCTCTTAGGCCTATCCCTTTCTTTCTCGCTCTCCGCCCCTGGAGCTCTCTTAGGCCTATCCCTTTCTTTCTCGCTCTCTGCCTCTGGAGCTCTCTTAGGCCTATCCCTTTCTTTCTCGCTCTCTGCCTCTGGCGCTCTCTTAGGCCTATCCCTTTCTTTCTCGCTCTCCGCCCCTGGCGTCTCTTAGGCCTATCCCTTTCTTTCTCGCTCTCCGCCCCTGGCGCTCTCTTAGGCCTATCCCTTTCTTTCTCGCTCTCCGCCCCTGGCGCTCTCTTAGGCCTATCCCTTTCTTTCTCGCTCTCTGCCTCTGGCGCTCTCTTAGGCCTATCCCTTTCTTTCTCGCTCTCCGCCCCTGGCGCTCTCTTAGGCCTATCCCTTTCTTTCTCGCTCTCTGCCTCTGGCGCTCTCTTAGGCCTATCCCTTTCTTTCTCGCTCTCCGCCTCTGGCGCTCTCTTAGGCCTATCCTTCTTTCTCGCTCTCTGCCTCTGGCGCTCTCTTAGGCCTATCCCTTTCTTTCTCGCTCTCTGCCTCTGGCGCTCTCTTAGGCCTATCCCTTTCTTTCTCGCTCTCCGCCCCTGGCGCTCTCTTAGGCCTATCTATAGTCTCCCTGTCAGCTGACACCAGATTTAAAATCCACAAATTCCCTCTTACCTCAGCAGAAACATGCAAACCCAACGGAGACATCTCGCAAGCTGCAGAAACAAACGAGCCGCACACGGCCCCCCCGAATTAAAGCTTGCGCTCCCAACTCGTCGGGAACCGCAGGGCGATGCGCTACAGTTACAGCCTGTGCCCCTGGCTCCGTCGCCGTCTGCACAGTCGCTGATGCATTTGCAGGCGCCATTACCAAAGATCCGCAAGCGCCGGCTGCACACAGAACGAGCCTCATCTACTGTTCGCCATTGTTTATGAGCTGCAACCAAGGTTTCCAAAAACCCCGTTGGTGACATATCCGCCCTGGAGCCGCCGCTGACTGAAGCGTCTGCGCTCCCTGCAATCTCCTGCTCTGTACCCAAATCTGACTCCCGTGCTGCCAGTAAGGTGAACGGTCCCTCTGAGACACCTCGAGCTGGCACACGGTGATGTCCTCTCTGCTCGCCAGCCATTGCTCCGTTATCAGACTGTTGATCGTCCCCATCATCTGCAGACCCAGCTGAGTCCCGGTGAGCCCAGCGCCTGGCGAATCCTAGGCGCCGGCCGTTTGTCGTCAAATGCTTCATTCGGGCGCTGCTTTGTCATTTCTGCTGCCAATCGTGGCCCAGCGCCAGCTGACCCTGTAGCCTGGCTTCTTGCGTTGCCCCAACCGATCCGACACTGCTGTCCGTGTTGAATTAATCTGCGTTGTTTAAGTGGTGCTGGTGTTTTCCGAAAATCTTTGTGATGGCCGCCATTTTGTGGGTGGGGCTTAGGACCCATGCGGGTCAGATAGAGCTGCTGCAGTCTGGAAATTTCCTGGACCAGCACCATCTTGTGGGCGGGGCTTAGGAGCAACCCTGTGCTGGCCCCCAGCAGGATGCTGATGATGTCGATGGGGGGCAGGGCCAGGCACTCGTGTCTTCACTCTGGACTGGGATCCAGCAGGAGGAGAAGGGGGGTGGGATCCAGCAGGAGGAGAAGGGGGGGTGGGATCCAGCAGGAGGAGAAGCGGGGGGTGGGATCCAGCAGGAGGAGAAGCGGGGGGTGGGATCCAGCAGGAGGAGAAGCGGGGGGTGGGATCCAGCAGGAGGAGAAGCGGGGGGTTGGATCCAGCAGGAGGAGAAGCGGGGGGTGGGATCCAGCAGGAGGAGAAGCGGGGGTGGGATCCAGCAGGAGGAGAAGCGGGGGGTGGGATCCAGCAGGAGGCGAAGCGGGGGTGGGATCCAGCAGGAGGAGAAGCGGGGGTGGGATCCAGCAGGAGGAGAAGCGGGGGTGGGATCCAGCAGGAGGAGAAGCGGGGGGTGGGATCCAGCAGGAGGAGAAGCGGGGGGTGGGATCCAGCAGGAGGAGAAGCGGGTGGTGGGATCCAGCAGGAGGAGAAGCGGGTGGTGGGATCCAGCAGGAGGAGAAGCAGGGGGTGGGATCCAGCAGGAGAAGAAGGGGGTGGGATCCAGCAGGAGGAGAAGGGGGGTGGGATCCAGCAGGAGGAGAAGCGGGGGGTGGGATCCAGCAGGAGGAGAAGCGGGGGGTGGGATCCAGCAGGAGGATAAGGGGGGTGGTGGGATCCAGCAGGAGGAGAAGGGGGGTGGGATCCAGCAGGAGGAGAAGGGGGGGGGTGGGATCCAGCAGGAGGATAAGGGGGGTGGTGGGATCCAGCAGGAGGAGAAGGGGGGTGGGATCTAGCAGGAGGAGAAGGGGGGTGGGATCTAGCAGGAGGAGAAGGGGGGTGGGATCTAGCAGGAGGAGAAGGGGGGTGGTGGGCTGCAGCACGTGTACTGTTATTTAGATTTCAGTAAGGCTTTTGTTACTGTTCCGCATAGAAGGCTTATCAATAAATTGCAATCTTTGAGCTTGGATTCCAATATTGTTGAATGGATTAGGCAGTGGCTGAGTGACAGGCAACAGAGGGTTGTGGTAAATGGAGTTTATTCGGCGCAAGGTCTTGTTACCAGTGGGGTACCTCAGGGGTCAGTACTTGGACCCATTCTCTTTAATATTTTTATTACTGATATTGCAGAAGGTAGTAATGGAAAAGTATGTCTTTTTGCTGATGACACAAAGATTTGCAACAGGGTTGACGTTCCTGGAGGGATCAGCCAAATGACAAATGATTTAGGTAAACTAAAAAAATGGTGGGAGTTGTGGCAATTGAGTTTTAACGTGGATAAGTGCAAGATAATGCACCTGGGACGTTAAAACCCAAGGGCTGAATATAGAATATTTGATACATCTGAGGGTTGGGATTTAGGGGTTATTATTTCAGAGGATCTAAGGGTAAGTAGTCAATGTAATAGAGCAGCAGGAAATGCTAGCAGAATGCTTGGTTGTGTAGGGAGAGGTATTAGCAGTAGGAAAAGGGAAGTGCTCATGCCACTGTACAGAGCACTGGTGAGACCTCACTTGGAGTACTGTGTGCAGTACTGGAGACCGTATCTCCAGAAGGATATAGACATCTTAGAGAGAGTTCAGAGAAGGGCTACTAAAATGGTGTACGGCTTGAAGGAGAAAAGTTACCAGGAAAGGCTTAATGATCTTAACATGTACAGCTTGGAAAAAAGACGAGACAGAGGAGATATGATAGAAACATTTAAATACGTAAAGGGAATCCACAAGGTAGAGGAAGGGAGTATATTTAAAAGGAAACAAAGTAGCAAAACAAGAGGACATAGTCTTAGATTAGAGGGGCAAAGGTTTAAAAGTAACATCAGGAAGCATTATTTTACTGAGAGGGTGGTGGATACATGGAACAGTCTTCCAGTAGAAGTGGTAGAGGCCAAAACAGTAATTGAATTTAAGCAAGCATGGGATAGGCATAAGGCTATCCTAAACAAAAGATAAATCCAGGTAAAGTATCCATGTAATTGGGCAGACTAGATGGGCCGAAAGGTTCTTATCTGCCGACATTTTTCTATGTTTCTATGTTCTGCCTGAGGCCCCATGCTGGTGCCTTTTAGAGGAACTGCAGCTCCCCAATCTCAGCGGTGTCCCAGGATGAAGTGCCCTGGGGGAGTGGGGATGCAGCTGGGCTCCTTGAAATCGCGGAGTACTCAAGCTGAGACGTACCGGAGGCCTGGAAGCTCCACAAGGGGCGATCCAAACCGACGAGGAAACTGGGGCTGAGTTGGGATCCTCGTTCAGCAGATCCTGCAGGCTTGCCCCGTGAGCCTCCGCATGTGCCCGCAATTGCGCCAGCAGCAACTGGACATTACTGCAGGCAATTTCTTGGTTGTTGATCTCAGGATGTCCAGGAGTGAATTTCTCTCTCCTGTGCTGTACCTGAGCAGAAAAAGGCAAGACCCTCCCCTACAGGGCTTTATATACCCTTGATACCCCCTGCTGTTTTCCCCCACAATCCAATCCTCCTATGACCATCCTGACTGACCGGCCCAGCCCAGCCGTCATGCTCCCCTTCCTTATAAGTCCAGGGGCCTTCTTGATACAAGAGGAAATAAAACCCTGGTCGTCAGATAACTGTCCAGGTTATACATCACTTTAAACCAAAAGGCAGAAATCCCATGAGCTTACACTCTAAGGGACTAGGGTAACTGAAACAAGGAGTTGTAGAAGAGTTCTTTTGTTGCTATAAGAATCGCTGTCGTCAGCAGCAGTGAATTATTTAAAAACCCAGCAGCTGTAAAGTCTGTTTGGATTCATTTTAAGGAAAGCGCTTCGCTCCAGTGTGACCCTCGCTCTATTGCGTAAGCCTCTAGCCAGCTCCCCTGTGACACTGAATACTCTCTCTGCAAAAAGCTTGAAGCCGGCATAGCCAACAGGTCCAAAGCAAAAGCTTTTAACTTGTAATAAAAAGTGTCACTCAGACACAGGAATAGATTTTTGTTGTACACAGTCAGGGTTATTCAAAGAGAATCGAAAAGTCATTGCACGTTCGGTGACTTTTCGTTCTCTTCAATTCGGTGCGCTTTGGCGATCCCATTTCGGCAACCCTGCGATGTATTCAGCAAGCACCACAGGGCCGCCGAAAAGCAGGGAAAAGTCGCCGCAAACCTGATGAACACTCACCGCAAAACCCGGCGAACGCACACTGAAACCCGCAAAAACATCTGGATTAACCCGCCTGAGTAAAAAAAAATACCCCAAAAAAACCTACGCTTGAATGTTTCAGAAGTGAAACGCTGTTTGCAAAGAAACTACAGAACGAAAATTTCTGAAATTTACATAAAATCCAATGTAATGGCTCCTCCTCTTTTCTTGATGCGAGTCGGACTAACATCTTCCTCAACAAAATCGAAACAATGGAAGAATAATCATCCATTGACAAACTCCAACAGGAAGTTAAAACCTTCAACATAGACTCCAACTTGAAGCTCAAGCATGGAAGAATATTCATCTTTCAACGAAAACTCCAACATGAAGCTCAAGCTCTTCTCCAACGAACAGAACAACAGAAGAACTCTTCCTCATCCAATGAAAGCTTCGACATGAAGTTTAGGCTGTCGGAAAATAAATGTATTAAAGATCACCAAGAGATTATAATAAGAAGGTTTGAAAAAAATCCGTAGTGACTACTGAAACATCAAAACCTAATAACCAAATATAAAGGGTGGGAATAACCCAATTATCGGGTGGGATAATACTCGCCTCCGTGTCTTTATTATAATTATGATTCCCCGTCATGATAATAGGGGAATCTGGGAATTATCCCACAAGACATGGAGGCTCATATTATGCGAGTTCAAAGCTTAATTAATTAGTGATGTGACATGTGACACACTGGTTTAAAATAACACTCCCTAAAGGTGGATTCTCTGGACCAGTCTGCTGTTTTAAGATGTCTACAAGACGATATCCACGGAAGAAAAAACCTCGGAAGCAGAAGCACTCCGGGATGAATGAGCTCCGAACACGGAGACGTCTACACCAGCTTCTGACATGATCCGTTTAACCCACCCAGCGAGTGTGCTGGAAGTTACAGAATTGTATGGTTTGCGTAAGGATATGAATAACCATTGGGATTGGAGTGACCTGTTAGGGGCAGAAACTCTTCCATATTCTTTAAAACAATTAATGGGTAAAGGATAGGACGCTGTGACAAAACTGGATAGAAGACCTCTGACAATGAAGTCTTTGTCCTATAGGAAAATTGAACATTTCTCCCCGTGTCGGGTAAAACTTCTTCCCGGTAAGTTTAGGGCTCGAACGTGTGAGACTCTATTGCAGGAAATCAAGCAAAGTAAAATGGCCAATTTCACAGAAATCAGTTTAATAGACAGAGTTTCATTCTCGGCCACTTATCAAGAAAATTAACTAGAATGACATCCCAGATGTTAGAATAACGGGAACGAGGGGTCGTTACACTATATACCCTTCAATAACCTACATGTAATGGGGTGCTTCCCGGCAGGAATACTAATAAAACCCTGATGTGAAACAGGTATCGCTGATCTGAGGTTATTAATCGTGCAATACGCTTTACCATCCCCAAATATATGTGTGAAGAAACTAAACAAGATACTCAAGGAACTGATATGGAATCAACTTGATGTTAATGCACCAAGAAACCCAAGAGTTCCATGTGGTACCATATCTCCTCCTAGTAGCGGGGGCCCAGGAACTCGACAAAAAGGAGGTAGATGCCTCCGAAATGTTGACTTAAGGCCAGTGACCCCTGACCTTACACTTAACAGCTTAGAAAATGAGTGAAGACTTAAAGAATTCTGAAGTATTCCCTCCGGGTCTCCCAGGGTGGACGATGGGACACGAATTAGCCTGGGAATGTCCAGTTTCAGGAGGTGCGGGAACCATGCTTGAGACCTCCATAAGGGTGTTATGAGCACTATTGTAGCTAATTGTACTTGTACTAGTCTTATTACTGATGAAATGAGAATGAACAGAGGGAAAGTGTAAAGCATCCAGGTCTGGACCAGAGCATCCGTGGCCAAAGCCATGGGTCTGGTCTCCAACAGTAGTATTGTGGTAAAGAAATATTAAGGCGAGAAGCCAACAAATCTATAGCGAAGGGACCCCAGAGAGATGACAAACTGGCAAATACCCTGGTGTCTAATCTCCAAATGCTGGAGTCTATCAGATACGTTCCAGTCCGCCATTACATTGCTGAACCCTGGAATGTATTGGCCTGGACTGAGATATTGTGAGGCCGGCAAAATCCTCAAAGATTTTCCTATCTCTGCCAACTGTTTAGACCTGGGGCCACCTATAAGGTTGATATAACGCACAGCGGACAGGTTGTCCATTTTCAGGAGTATGAAACTCGCCTGGAAAAGCCTGATAAAACTTGAAAAGCAAACAATCCTGCAAGAAGTTCTAAACCATTATATACAATCCTATCTCTGTGGAATCCCAACTGACACCTGTGGAAAGCGATCCGCAGCGCCCCAGCCAGATCTGCTGGCGTCTGACTCTATGACCAATTCTGGAGTTGGATGGATGATGGCTTTGCCGTTCCATGATACTAAATGATTTAGCCACCACTGCATCTCCAATTTCGACTCGTCGTCCAGAGAGATGCAATCTGGATAAAGCCATCCCCTCCGCAGAAATCGTGCTTTCAGACATTGAAGAGCTCGACAATAAAGCGGTCCTGTAAAGACCACTTGTATTGCTGCGGAGAGTAGCCCAGGAGGTGAGCTAACCATCTCAGAGAATTCTTCTGCAGATAGAAGACATCTGATTTCTCTGTGAATCAGCCGAACTTTGTCTGAAGGCAGAGAAAGAGACATCTCCATCATAGTTACGGTGACGCCTAGAAATTCGATAGACTGTGTCGGTGTAAGGACCGATATTTTGTAGTTTATCGGGATTGTCAGAGAAGAGTCTTTAGGTCTATATTGACCATCCAATCTTGTGGAGATAAAACTCCTTTTAATGATGGAATGTCTTCCCTTTTTAGAAATGATTGTACACAACGTTTCGGTGTTTTAAATTGATACTGAGCAGAATTCTCCATCTTCCTTCTTACTAGGAATATCTCCTTGTGAGGTGTCACCTCTTCTATTGCGTTTTTCTGGTTATTTTACGTATATAACCAATAAGCGGTTTTTAGAATCAGTGGAATCAGGTGAGGAAACTGAATCTGAGGCCTCAGGAGAGGAGACCGGATCGTACTCCGGCTCAGAGGAATTCACCTCACAATCTGACATTGCTTCCTCTCTAGAATGTTCTGAGGAGCTGCCGGTATCTTTGCGCCTCTAGCGCGCTTCCTCTTTCTTTGTCAGCCGGAGTTAACTGGCTCCTTTTTTCGTCACAGTGATGTGCTGTGGGAATTCATTACAAGTACGGGTAGACGTAGGTTTTATGAGGGATATTTTTTGGGAGTTTCTCTTCTCCCTCATTGAAGTCTCAGGGACCTCATTATCCTGTCAGGAATCACTAGATAAAAATCTATCTGAAGTTGGGGAAATTATAAATGAACGTCTGGCTGAGAGATTCTCTAGACATTTTAACCATATTATACTCCAAGTATGAGGGGAAAACGTGGGCATAATAACGAGGACACCTGGGCAACAGGCAGGTTCGGCCAGTCATAAACCACTTATATATTTATTTTTATTATTTATTTTACGTATTTATTTATTTACTTCATTGGGAAACTTCCGTTTAAAAAAACGCAGCTGTTCGTCTGAGGTAACTGCCCGCGACGTACCGCGCATGTGCGAGCCGCCGAGCCTTACCTCAGACACTAATGGCGCAAAGCCGCGCCTCTGACTTATGACGGAGTTGCAGGGGAGGCGACGAAACCCGGCAATAACCGCCGGAGAGTCAAACTCGTCTCACCGGAGGAAATACAAGACGGGGAAACTAGAAAATAACAGTTTTAAACGATCTGCCCGAAATAACCCAGAGAACAAGTTCCCTCACTAAATAAATGACAAACCATATGGAATATGACTAACAAAATGTGTGTTTGTAAAAGTGTAATGAAATAAAACACCCAATATTGCAAATGTAAAATACATTACACTGCCAAACAATTTTAATACTCAAGACGAGTTTTAGGAGCAAATTATCTCGGCAAGCAGCAAAGAAAAGAGGAGGAGCCAAGGGTTACCAGGGAATTTATGGAGCGGTCTACCGGACGATTGGACAGCAGGGAGCTGGACTGTACCATTACCTGCTATTGTTATATGTATTGTTAAACTGTATTTCTCTCTCTAAATAATTTTGTTGTTTTTGAGAGTTTTTCTTTGCTGCTATCGGCTTAAGTAAAGAAAAGATAGTATAATAAGAGCCTCCGTGTCTTGTGGGATAATTAAAGCTCTTTCTTATAGTTTCTGATCCTGCCTTATGTTAACGGGCTTCCTTTGGGTGTTCTGCTTTATGTTGTTAATGGGCTTCCTCTGTCTGGATGTTCTGTTGCTTTATGTTGTTAATGGGCTTCCTCTGGATGTTCTGTTGCTTTATGTTGTTAACGGGCTTCCTCTGTCTGGATGTTCTGTTGCTTTATGTTGTTAATGGGCTTCCTCTGGATGTTCTGTTGCTTTATGTTGTTAATGGGCTTCCACTGGATGTTCTGTTGCTTTATGTTGCTAATGGGCTTCCTCTGGATGTTCTGTTGCTTTATGTTGTTAATGGGCTGTGACGGAATGGAGTGTCCACCTGCGGTCCTGCTCCTATCTGACCCCCTTGATCGGCGTCTCGAGCAGCCTGATCTACCGACCTCTTGTTGGTGTGGAGGTGGCTGCTGGGCTGACTTGAGGCTCCTTTTCCTGGGATAGACGTGATGCGGAAGGCCGCTGAGTGCTTTCTAGGTGCAATGTGATATTCCCTGGAAGAACTCACCAGACGAAGCTGTATGACTTCAAAACAGAGACTGATTTATTATAAGGTTTGGGCAGATCCTTTTATACACACAACACAAAGACATTTCCAGACTTGAATGCCCTCAGACATGTCCAGACTTGAATGCCCTCAGACATGTCCGGACTTGAATGCCCTCATACAATACAGGATATATGTTAATACATCACACTCTAATAAAAACCACACCAGTAAAACCACATCTAGAAATGAAATAAAATGTCCATACACTTAAACGCACAACCGAAATATAAAAGGGAAAAAATGATCTTCAAAACTGTCTGAGTTTTTAGTCACGCGGCTCGCTGGAAGGAGCGCTCGGGTCCATTCCGTGACATGGGCTTCCTCTGTCTGGGTGTTCTGTTGCTTTATGTTGTTAATGGGCTTCCTCTGGTTGTTCTGTTGCTTTATGTTGTTAATGGGATTCCTCTGGGTGTTCTGTTGCTTTATGTTGTTAACGGGCTTCCTCTGTCTGGGTGTTCTGTTGCTTTATGTTGTTAACGGGCTTCCTCTGTCTGGGTGTTCTGTTGCTTTATGTTGTTGACGGGCTTCCTCTGGGTGTTTTGTTGCTTTATGTTGTTAATGGGCTTCCTCTGGGTGTTCTGTTGCTTTATGTTGTTAATGGGCTTCCTCTGTCTGGGTGTTCTGTTGCTTTATGTTGTTTACGGGCTTCCTCTGGGTGTTCTGTTGCTTTATGTTGTTAATGGGCTTCCTCTGGGTGTTCTGTTGCTTTATGTTGTTAATGGGCTTCCTCTGGGTGTTCTGTTGCTTTATGTTGTTTACGGGCTTCCTCTGTCTGGGTGTTCTGTTGCTTTATGTTGTTTACGGGCTTCCTCTGGGTGTTCTGTTGCTTTATGTTGTTTACGGGCTTCCTCTGGGTGTTCTGTTGCTTTATGTTGTTTACGGGCTTCCTCTGTCTGGGTGTTCTGTTGCTTTATGTTGTTTACGGGCTTCCTCTGGGTGTTCTGTTGCTTTATGTTGTTTACGGGCTTCCTCTGGGTGTTCTGTTGCTTTATGTTGTTTACGGGCTTCCTCTGGGTGTTCTGTTGCTTTATGTTGTTAACGGGATTCCTCTGTCTGGGTGTTTTGTTGCTTTATGTTGTTTACGGGCTTCCTCTGGGTGTTCTGTTGCTTTATGTTGTTAATGGGCTTCCTCTGGGTGTTCTGTTGCTTTATGTTGTTAATGGGCTTCCTCTGGTTGTTCTGTTGCTTTATGTTGTTAATGGGCTTCCTCTGTCTGGGTGTTCTGTTGCTTTATGTTGTTTACGGGCTTCCTCTGGGTTCTCTGTTGCTTTATGTTGTTAATGGGCTTCCTCTGGTTGCTCTGTTGCTTTATGTTGTTTACGGGCTTCCTCTGTCTGGGTGTTCTGTTGCTTTATGTTGTTGACGGGCTTCCTCTGGGTGTTTTGTGGCTTTATGTTGTTAATGGGCTTCCTCTGGGTGTTCTGTTGCTTTATGTTGTTAATGGGCTTCCTCTGGGTGTTCTGTTGCTTTATGTTGTTAATGGGCTTCCTCTGGGTGTTCTGTTGCTTTATGTTGTTAATGGGCTTCCTCTGGGTGTTTTGTTGCTTTATGTTGTTAATGGGCTTCCTCTGTCTGGGTGTTTTGTTGCTTTATGTTGTTAATGGGCTTCCTCTGGGTGTTCTGTTGCTTTATGTTGTTAATGGGCTTCCTCTGGGTGTTCTGTTGCTTTATGTTGTTTACGGGCTTCCTCTGTCTGGGTGTTTTGTTGCTTTATGTTGTTAATGGGCTTCCTCTGGATGTTCTGTTGCTTTATGTTGTTAATGGGCTTCCTCTGGGTGTTCTGTTGCTTTATGTTGTTTACGGGCTTCCTCTGTCTGGATGTTCTGTTGCTTTATGTTGTTTACGGGCTTCCTCTGTCTGGGTGTTTTGTTGCTTTATGTTGTTAATGGGCTTCCTCTGGATGTTCTGTTGCTTTATGTTGTTAATGGGCTTCCTCTGGGTGTTCTGTTGCTTTATGTTGTTTACGGGCTTCCTCTGTCTGGATGTTCTGTTGCTTTATGTTGTTTACGGGCTTCCTCTGTCTGGATGTTCTGTTGCTTTATGTTGTTAATGGGCTTCCTCTGGGTGTTCTGTTGCTTTATGTTGTTTACGGGCTTCCTCTGTCTGGGTGTTCTGTTGCTTTATGTTGTTTACGGGCTTCCTCTGTCTGGGTGTTCTGTTGCTTTATGTTGTTAATGGGCTTCCTCTGGGTGTTCTGTTGCTTTATGTTGTTTACGGGCTTCCTCTGTCTGGATTTTCTGTTGCTTTATGTTGTTTACGGGCTTCCTCTGTCTGGGTGTTTTGTTGCTTTATGTTGTTAATGGGCTTCCTCTGGGTGTTCTGTTGCTTTATGTTGTTAATGGGCTTCCTCTGGGTGTTCTGTTGCTTTATGTTGTTTACGGGCTTCCTCTGTCTGGATGTTCTGTTGCTCTATGTTGTTTACGGGCTTCCTCTGTCTGGGTGTTTTGTTGCTTTATGTTGTTAACGGGATTCCTCGGTCTGGGCAGGCGGAGTCTTTCACTTTGAGTCGTGGAAGCATGTGGGACAGTTATACACAACAATTCAGCCACACTGATCCAATAACTTGTGTGTTGCAACAGATGTTTTGTGAAAGTGTTTACCACCGACCTTGCTTTATCAGTGAGTCTCTTGACAGTTGCCTCCTTCTGCACGATGTGCACCACAAGTTGTAACGTATGCATCACACACTGTCCCCGGTCCCGGCTTCATGATGGTACCTAATAAGAAGATGAACACAGTCGCATAATCTCCAAAGAAAAGGTTTCGTCTATTTAAACCCTCAAAATCTAAACAAATGAAACCCGTTTTGTGTATGGGATCACAAATCCAGTGGCATATAGACAGCGGGGCATATAGACAGCGGGGCATATAGACAGCGGGGCATATAGACAGCGGGGCATATAGACAGCGGCTAGACCAGCCAGGCATCCCACGCCAACATCAGCCTCATTAGGTATGAGATAATGGACTGTCACGTGGCTCCGGCGCCCCGCATTTCATCCATTCAGACTCTGAGTCACTTTCCATCCTGGGGGAGTCTTCATCATCACAGCTGGCTTCTTGACGTTCGTCCTCTTTTCCTGCTGATGTGTAAGTGCTGTCGCCATGTTACTCCCATGGTCTGCTATTACTGCAAGCATCTTCTTTGATATGTCTCATTCTTCCATACGTTTGGCCACACATGCCTTGATTGTGTGTGTGTGTTTTACTTGTTCAAGGGCCAACAATATCCGGTCTATTCAAAGAAAGGTGAAACTCAGGAGAACTGGCAAGAACATGCTAGACCAAACAGCCGATTTGGAAAGTGAGATAATTTCTGGTTTGGCTATTCTGACCTAGATTTTTCTCTTCTCCAGTCATTCTCCTGAGTTTCACTTTTTATTGAATAGACCTGTATGTGTTCAGGCTTATTTTATTCCACGTAAACGTAGCAGCAACTTCTAGCAAGGAATGAAGCTGTCAGCCTTTTTATTGTCCATCCTAATAGATGGTCTTTGTGCAGCCGCCAGTCTCCATGGTTTTATCTTCATAATGCTTGCCAGATTACTTATTTCACGTTTCGGTCAGCCTCGTATCGACAGTCTCCGTCTCCTCTCTAATCGTTGTGATTGGTAATCCCTTTAGCAATGGCCGCCTCCTGGCTCTGTTGTTCTTTAGACTCCTTCTTGTACTTTGAGGCTCTTGGAGCTGTTAAAATATTCTGCTGGGATGCATTCGCTTTATTCCCCCCCACCACCCCTATTGAGCCCCACAAAGTCCAGATTTTTCATGATACCCATGATACAGAGGGTCTCGGCCCATTATTAACACGTGGCATTTGTTTTGAGCTGCTTTTCTTTTGGAACAAAATAACAAAGAGCCGTGGAAAGATCTGATGATGCAATGACTCATTTATTGGCTACTTGTCAATGAGACTCACACACTCCAGGAGGACTCGTTTTGAAATGTCCCGTTGTGTTTTTAGCCGTTCTTGTCGCTCCACACGGCTTACACAGGGTCTCGTTTTCCTTCACATGGAATGTAAAATGTATCCATATGTCGGCTCGTCTTCTTCCAGTCACTGTCCACATTGACATTTTCACTAGTCTGCACTGGCGCACCATTCACTCGCTGCTGCGCCTCCTCTCCTGCTCCCGCCAGCCAGCAGAGAAGTAGCCTGATTTCTGATTGGTGCATCCAACCTTCAACTGCACAAAGAGATGAGATCTGATTGGATCTCTTGCCAAATCGTCAGACTCCCACTGAATCATTTTCGTGTTGTTTTAATGAGTTGAAAACGCCATTAGATATTTACGTTATCATTTTCATCATCCATTCCTAAGGTAGTGTTTATTTAGTTTTTGTCTGGTTTTGGCCTCAGAAAATCCATCGTCAGGACATCTATGACGAAATTAACACTGCAGGTGACACTGTAACGATGAATGGATCTGTAGTGCCGTGCTGTGAGTCTGACACCGCGTACTGCCGGGGTCTGTGAGGTGGCGTACTGCCGGGGTCTGTGAGGTGGCGTACTGCCGGGTCTGACGGCGCGCTGCCGGGTCTGACGCCGCGTGGCGTGCTGCCGGGTCTGACGCCGCGTGGCGTGCTGCCGGGTCTGACGCCGCGTGGCGTGCTGCCGGGTCTGACGCCGCGTGGCGTGCTGCCGGGTCTGACGCCGCGTGGCGTGCTGCAGGGTCTGACGCCGTGTGGCGTGCTGCAGGGCCTGACGCCGCGTGGCGTGCTGCAGGGCCTGACGCCGCGTGGCGTGCTGCCGGGTCTTTGAGGTGGCGTGCTGCCGGGGTCTGTGAGGTGGCGTGCTGCCGGGGTCTGACGCCGTGTGGCGTGCTGCCGGGGTCTGAAGCCGCGTGGCGTGCTGCCGGGGTCTGACGCCGCGTGGCGTGCTGCCGGGTCTGACGCAGCGTGGCGTGCTGCCGGGTCTGACGCAGCGTGGCGTGCTGCCGGGTCTGACGCCGTGTGGCGTGCTGCCGGGTCTGACGCCGCGTGGCGTGCTACAGAGTCTGTGACATGGCGTGCTGCCGGGTCTGACGCCGCGCGGCGTGCTGCCGGGTCTGTGGCGCGGCGTGCTGCCGGGTCTGTGGCGGCGTGCTACGGTGGGGGTTTGTTGTGCCGCAGCCTCTCTGTGCACAGAGCCACAAGACGTGCTGCGGGGCTGTAACGCCGCCTTCTCTCACCGCACAGGGCCGCGGGATATTGAGATGATGAAAATGTCGCTTATTGCGTCCTTCGCTTCACAGTAATTCTTGGTGATTCTGTGTTTATGGCGATTACCTGGGTTAATATTTAGTTTGTGGAAGCGTCAGTGAATTCAAAGTGCAAATTCCACGGCCTGCGGTTATTTCAGGGGTTTATCCAGCAATTGGAGATTTCCAGAAATCTGGAGAAGTAGGGGGGACCTAATCTAATGACCTCTTAAAGGGCCAGTACCCCTAAAAATACAATGTCCTTAATGTGTTTATGTTACAAGAGAAAAACAAAAACACATGTATGTTTAGAAAATCTTTTCCTGTGTCACTGGGTGCATCCATTGTGTGATATTTTGTATCTTTCCATCACTTGCTCCTCACTGTGCTGCTCTGGCCATAGAATGGAGTGAATGGGTCCGTCAATGACTCACATCGTTGTGTGGTGGGGTGTAGTCAAAGGGTATCACAGGGGGATTAGAAGGATTTTAAGATCCCTTATCTCCTTCAGATGCCAGATCTTATCTCAGCCTGGAGAACACAATACAACCCTACAGTTTTACCTAAACATTCCCTCCGCCACCTCATTAACTGGTAAATACTGTAGATTAAATAAACAAGAGCCACAAATGTTGCATTACGGGAAAATTACAAAAAAGGAATAAAGAGATCAAAACCTTAGGCTGGCCGTCTGCTGTTTCTGTTTTCATTCACTCATCTAATATCGTCCGACCAATCCCACAACGTGCAGGAGATTAAGCCCTCTTCCACTGCCTCCGACTTCCATCGGACGATTTTCCCTAACTATACAATGCATCTTTTCTGTGTTTCCCTGCCACACATGCCGGTTTAAATAGTATACAATGCATCGAATTTCATGTTTCACTGCCGTGGCACACTGGCTTAAACTATACAATGCATCCATTTTCACCCTGCTCACATTGTATCACCTGCACATACTGTAACATCCTGCTCACATTGTATCACCTGCACATACTGTAACATCCTGCTCACATTGTATCACCTGCACATACTGTAACATCCTGCTCACATTGTATCACCTGCACATACTGTAACATCCTGCTCACATTGTATCACCTGCACATACTGTAACATCCTGCTCACATTGTATCACCTGCACATACTGTAACATCCTGCTCACATTGTATCACCCTGCACATACTGTAACATCCTGCTCACATTGTATCACCTGCACATACTGTAACATCCTGCTCACATTGTATCACCTGCACATACTGTAACATCCTGCTCACATTGTATCACATGCACATACTGTAACACCCTGCTCACATTGTATCACCTGCACATACTGTAACATCCTGCTCACATTGTATCACCTGCACATACTGTAACATCCTGCTCACATTGTATCACCTGCACATACTGTAACATCCTGCTCACACTGTATCACCTGCACATACTGTAACATCCTGCTCACATTGTATCACCTGCACATACTGTAACATCCTGCTCACATTGTATCACCTGCACATACTGTAACATCCTGCTCACATTGTATCACCTGCACATACTGTAACATCCTGCTCACATTGTATCACCTGCACATACTGTAACACCCTGCTCACATTGTATCACCTGCACATACTGTAACATCCTGCTCACATTGTATCACCTGCACATACTGTAACATCCTGCTCACATTGTATCACCTGCACATACTGTAACATCCTGCTCACATTGTATCACATGCACATACTGTAACATCCTGCTCACATTGTATCACCTGCACATACTGTAACATCCTGCTCACATTGTATCACCTGCACATACTGCAACACCCTGCTCACATTGTATCACCTGCACATACTGTAACATCCTGCTCACATTGTATCACCTGCACATACTGTAACATCCTGCTCACATTGTATCACCTGCACATACTGCAACACCCTGCTCACATTGTATCACCTGCACATACTGTAACATCCTGCTCACATTGTATCACCTGCACATACTGTAACATCCTGCTCACATTGTATCACCTGCACATACTGTAACATCCTGCTCACATTGTATCACCTGCACATACTGTAACATCCTGCTCACATTGTATCACCTGCACATACTGTAACATCCTGCTCACATTGTATCACCTGCACATACTGTAACATCCTGCTCACATTGTATCACCTGCACATACTGTAACATCCTGCTCACATTGTATCACCTGCACATACTGTAACATCCTGCTCACATTGTATCACCTGCACATACTGTAACATCCTGCTCACATTGTATCACCTGCACATACTGTAACATCCTGCTCACATTGTATCACCTGCACATACTGTAACATCCTGCTCACATTGTATCACCTGCACATACTGTAACATCCTGCTCACATTGTATCACCTGCACATACTGTAACATCCTGCTCACATTGTATTACCTGCACATACTGTAACATCCTGCTCACATTGTATCACCTGCACATACTGTAACATCCTGCTCACATTGTATCACCTGCACATACTGTAACATCCTGCTCACATTGTATCACCTGCACATACTGTAACATCCTGCTCACATTGTATCACCTGCACATACTGTAACATCCTGCTCACATTGTACACTGTGACCCCCTGATCTATACTGACACTATCACACTGTGACCCCCTGATCTATACTGACACTATCACACTGTGACCCCCTGATCTATACTGACACTATCACACTGTGACCTCCTGATCTATACTGACACTATCACACTGTGACCCCCTGATCTATACTGACACTATCACACTGTGACCCCCTGATCTATACTGACACTATCACACTGTGACCTCCTGATCTATACTGACACTATCACACTGTGACCTCCTGATCTATTCTGACGCTATCACACTGTGACCCCCTGATCTATACTGACGCTATCACACTGTGACCCCCTGATCTATACTGACACTATCACACTGTGACCCCCTGATCTATACTGACACTATCACTCTGTGACCTCCTGATCTATACTGACACTATCACTCTGTGACCTCCTGATCTATACTGACACTATCACACTGTGACCCCCTGATCTATACTGACGCTATCACACTGTGACCCCCTGATCTATACTGACACTATCACACTGTGACCTCCTGATCTATACTGACACTATCACTCTGTGACCTCCTGATCTATACTGACACTGTGACCCCCTGATCTATACTGACACTATCACACTGTCACCCCCTGATCTATACTGACACTATCACACTGTGACCCCCTGATCTATACTGACACTGTGACCCCCTGATCTATACTGACACTATCACACTGTCACCCCCTGATCTATACTGACACTATCACACTGTGACCCCCTGATCTATACTGACACTATCACACTGTGACCCCTGATCTATACTGACACTATCACACTGTGACCCCCTGATCTATACTGACACTATCACACTGTGACCCCCTGATCTATACTGACACTATCACACTGTGACCCCTGATCTATACTGACACTATCACACTGTGACCCCTGATCTATACTGACACTATCACACTGTGACCTCCTGATCTATACTGACACTATCACATTGTGACCCCCTGATCTATACTGACACTATCACACTGTGACCCCCCTGATCTATACTGACACTATCACACTGTGACCCCTGATCTATACTGACACTATCACACTGTGACCCCTGATCTATACTGACACTATCACACTGTGACCCCCTGATCTATACTGACACTATCACACTGTGACCCCATCTATACTGACACTATCACACACTGTGACCTCCTGATCTATACTGACACTATCACACTGTGACCTCCTGATCTATACTGACACTATCACACTGTGACCTCCTGATCTATACTGACACTATCACACTGTGACCCCCTGATCTATACTGACACTATCACACTGTGACCTCCTGATCTATACTGACACTATCACACTGTGACCCCCTGATCTATACTGACACTATCACACTGTGACCCCCTGATCTATACTGACACTATCACACTGTGACCTCCTGATCTATACTGACACTATCACACTGTGACCTCCTGATCTATACTGACACTATCACACTGTGACCTCCTGATCTATACTGACACTATCACACTGTGACCCCTGATCTATACTGACACTATCACACTGTGACCCCTGATCTATACTGACACTATCACACTGTGACCCCTGATCTATACTGACACTATCACACTGTGACCCCTGATCTATACTGACACTATCACACTGTGACCCCCTGATCTATACTGACACTATCACACTGTGACCCCTGATCTATACTGACACTATCACACTGTGACCCCCTGATCTATACTGACACTATCACACTGTGACCCCCCTGATCTATACTGACACTATCACACTGTGACCCCCTGATCTATACTGACACTATCACACTGTGACCCCCTGATCTATACTGACACTATCACACTGTGACCCCCTGATCTATACTGACACTATCACACTGTGACCTCCTGATCTATACTGACACTATCACACTGTGACCCCCTGATCTATACTGACACTATCACACTGTGACCCCCTGATCTATACTGACACTATCACACTGTGACCCCCTGATCTATACTGACACTATCACACTGTGACCCCCTGATCTATACTGACACTATCACACTGTGACCCCCTGATCTATACTGACACTATCACACTGTGACCTCCTGATCTATACTGACACTGTGACCCCCTGATCTATACTGACACTATCACACTGTGACCCCCTGATCTATACTGACACTATCACACTGTGACCCCCTGATCTATACTGACACTGTGACCCCCTGATCTATACTGACACTATCACACTGTGACCCCCTGATCTATACTGACACTATCACACTGTGACCCCCTGATCTATACTGACACTATCACACTGTGACCCCCTGATCTATACTGACACTATCACACTGTGACCCCCTGATCTATACTGACACTATCACACTGTGACCCCCTGATCTATACTGACGCTATCACACTGTGACCCCTGATCTATACTGACACTATCACACTGTGACCTCCTGATCTATACTGACACTATCACACTGTGACCCCCTGATCTATACTGACACTATCACACTGTGACCCCCTGATCTATACTGACACTATCACACTGTGACCCCCTGATCTATACTGACACTATCACACTGTGACCCCCTGATCTATACTGACACTATCACACTGTGACCCCTGATCTATACTGACACTATCACACTGTGACCCCCTGATCTATACTGACACTATCACACTGTGACCCCCTGATCTATACTGACACTATCACACTGTGACCTCCTGATCTATACTGACACTATCACACTGTGACCTCCTGATCTATACTGACACTATCACACTGTGACCCCCTGATCTATACTGACGCTATCACACTGTGACCCCCTGATCTATACTGACACTATCACACTGTGACCCCTGATCTATACTGACACTATCACACTGTGACCCCCTGATCTATACTGACACTATCACACTGTGACCCCCTGATCTATACTGACACTATCACACCTGTGACCCCCTGATCTATACTGACACTATCACACTGTGACCCCCTGATCTATACTGACACTATCACACTGTGACCCCCTGATCTATACTGACACTATCACACTGTGACCCCTGATCTATACTGACACTATCACACTGTGACCCCCTGATCTATACTGACGCTATCACACTGTGACCTCCTGATCTATACTGACACACTGTGACCTCCTGATCTATACTGACACTTTCTGCTTACTGGAATGTCATGAGGTTAGTCTGACATGATCTGTGTTTAATAAAACCATGCTTATTTTTGCTAATTACATGCAGGGTCTGCATTATCCACAACCAGGCAGTAACAGCCCGGCCACACGCTCACATCACCCTCTGCCACAGCGCTTGCTTCTGTACCCAGAATTTAAAACCCGGCCACACGCTCACATCACCCTCTGCCACAGCGCTTGCTTCTGGACCCAGAATTTAAAGATACTGGCGATCAACATGATTTCTGCAATTCTACTCCACAATCTCGGCTTTAATCCTATTGTTCATATTTTATGCTTGCATCTATCTATTAATATTTTGGCTGTTTGTTTTTTTTGTTTTCTTGATAAATGTATGCTCTGCTTTGTTAAACCCATGCTCTCATATGGCCGCCCCTCCCGCTCATCATGTCGTAAAAATACTTTCCCTATACAGCCCACAAGCTCTGATTCTGCCAACTCTTTCTTCAACAGCCCTGCCACAAGCTCACATCACCCTCTGCCACAGCGCTTGTTTCTGGACTCTGCTGTCCCACCCAGTGCTGGTCTGAAATTTGTAGCTTACTTTCCAGCTGCTTCCACTTTGCAAATCCCCCTAATTAACCCAAGGTTCTAGCCCTTCCCATGATATGTTTATCCGTATATTTGTGTTTTGTTTTTAATAGTTTGCATTTTATTACTTTGAGTGGTTACAGTTGTTACAGAAATACAATGTTCTTGAATCCAGGACATACTTGAAAACGAGCGAAATCTCAATGTATCCTTCCTGGTAAAATCCTTTATAAATAAATAAATGTGCAGCATACAGGCAGATGCAGTAAATGTGCTGCAGGCAGATAATAAAATGGTGAGATCTCCTGCTTATGGGGGTTTGTAGTGATCAGAATGAGATTATTAGCAATGCAATATCTGTATGTGCTGCATAATGCCTTTGTATGGCAATTACAGCAACACCTTGTATCTGTATGTGCCGCATAATGCCTGTGTATGGCAATTACAGCAACACCTTGTATCTGTATGTGCTGCATATTGCCTGTGTATAGCAATTACAGCAACACCTTGTATCTGTTTTGTTTTGGAAATTAATCTACTATCAATTCCCTAATGTAGTTTGATCCGCTGTACTTAAAAGCAGCTCTGCGTTATCCCTGGCATACGTACCTGAACGCGCGCAGAAAAGAAACACAGACACACACGCTGCTTCTAGCTGGAGTTCATCTGACCAAGTGCCAAGCCTCCAGTGAGCTAAGAGCTCATGTGACTCATGGTCAGTTTAATTTATTACACAATAGGACAACGCCCAGTGGCCACTGACTATACAACAGAAAACAAGTTTGTCCAGTAAATACATTTACATATCAAAAGGACAGAGGTGTGGACTAGAATGACGGACCGGCCCCCTGTACACACCTTATCCCTAGAGTATAATGTCCGCCGCTGGCTTGGATTTAAAACCACATTCAAATCCAACACAGGGAGACAGATGACAACTTATAAAAACACACACATCCTAGACTATAATGTCCACTTAATAAAATTTCCACAACAGTCCCTCCTCTTTGTCATTTGCTCCCCAGTGTCCCTCGATGAATCTCGATCTTCCTTGGAAAGAAACCGTTCCTCTTGTAAAGTTCTGAATGCAAAAAGCCAAACACATGATAGAAAACAACAGACAGTCCATCTTGACACGCCGAATCTTAAAGCAAGTGTTAAAACAAATCTTGACACGTGGATCATAAAGCAAAAACAAATCTTGACACGTGGATAGCAAATCTAAAACCAAATCTTGACACGCCGATTTTTTTGGGCAAATCTTAAAACAAATCTTGACACGTAGAACTTGACACGTAGAATCTCCTTTAGGGGAGGTGACTCAGAGGGAGGACATGAGGTGGTGGGTTGCGCCGATCGTTGGTCGGTCTGAAATCCTCTGTATCCGGTCCATGGGTTGGTCTTCTGAGCGTCTCATCTGTTCGGGCTTCGGTAACTCGGTCGGTCTGAAATCCTCTGTATCCGGTCCATGGGTTGGTCCTCTGGGCGTCTCATCTGTTCGGGCTTCGGTAACTCGGTCGATTAAACATCCGGAACATCTCACTCCGGCATATAGAAGGAATAGAGACAGAAACACCATAAGTATTTATACTCCCGTTACCCTTAGCCAAGATCCAATGGAAAACAAGAAATCCCCCGAAGCTTCCCAAAGCTTTAAAAAAGATTCCAACCCTCACTAGCTATAGCTCCGCTTCTGCCCTGCTCCCATCAGTGTGGACCTAACCCTTGTAAATCCCCCCCCTTTGGACGCTCTACTGTCGTAGTGAGGGAGATCACCAAGAAACAACAACACTGCACAAGAATTTAAACAAGCGAACGGCAGGAGCCAGAGTTACTATTACAAATGTCTCCTTGTGGCCCTTGCTAGTCTTAGGTACATTTCCCTCGCTAAAACCTAAACTAAACAAATAAAGAAAATGATACTCTTCACTCTTTGACGTATTTGAGAAACTTCTTGCAGTGACCGGCGTGGATCCAGTTGTCTTGTCCCTCGAACTTCAGGGAGGTTGGCGTCGTCTGCAGCACCTAGAATGGCCCACGATATCTCGCCTCTAGTCCCGTCCTCGGATGCTTCTTTAGCATGATCCAATCACCTGGTTGACTAGAATGAACACTGGTTATTGAGTTTGGGTCTGGGAGAGACTCCCGGACCTGGTGGACTTTTTGGAGCTCATCAAGGAAAAGCAATCATGATGGTCCTCAAAGTGTTTCCCTACTAGGTTGAAAAATTGATTAGAGGTTGAGAGGTTAGAATAGTTAGTAAAAGTTGGAAAATTTACGTTTTTCACACCATTATCTCCCCCCTTCGCTTCCTCCTTCATAACAGGAAGAAGAGATGCTGTGTTCAAAAATGGTGCATCGTCTTAGAGCCTGTTTAGTGGGTGTTAGAGCCACTTAATGTCTTTATTCTCTGGGTGATTAATGTCGGGTACCCTGAGAGATGCAATGTCCTAAAAAGATAACCTTTTCCTTGCAAAACTGTACTTTCTCCTTGTTAGCCTTATTATTGTGGGCACCAGATGGTTAAGAAATGATACAGTATGCCGATAACAAACCTCCCGTGTGGGACATCAAAGTACCAAGTCATCCACATACCACCCCTGGATCGATTGGGGCCCACTAATCTAACACGATCTTCAGCTTGCAACTGTATTCCGAGGGACTAGTCACCGACCCCTGATGAAGACGTGTCCATATTAGGTGTTAACCTTGGAATGTAAAAACACAAAAAAAACTGGAGAGAGCAAAGTTAGTTACATTGGTGATAAGAGAAACATCAGAGGAACTACAACAGATCCAGTGTTAGTGGATCCAGCCTACCTTAGCAGAGTTAGCCCAGAAAGAGCCTCTTCCGCTTCCATCATTGGATTACCAATAGCGGCTATCCCCTCTGGCCAGGTGTACATAATGCGGTTCTTCCGGACTGAAACCGCCTTCTGTATACCCTGTCAGTTTACCTTTAAAAGCCTTCTGAAGCTACATCTGAGCTACATCTAAGGTTTTTGCCGTCCAGAGTCTGGGTTTAAACTCGGTTATGAATTTCTCCCATCTCCAGGCGTCAAATGTCCCCTCCAGAGGGATACCCCAAGCAGTACCCTTGGACCATCTATGCCATTCTTTAAATGGGGTTTCATGGCCTTCGCCCCAAACCTAGGATTTTTGTGTGCTGTGCAGCCGTCTGACTGTGGGAAGCATCGCTTTCCTTCCCTTGCATGGACGGCACATTGCCCATGGCGATTCGAAACGGCTTATCGTCTTACCCCTGCGTCCAGGGAAACCCTGCACCAATTTAGGAGAGCACCGACTGGTGTCCTCTTTCACGGTGGATTGTCAGACTATAGTCCCCCAACTAGAGACCCTAACCGAGGCAACGTGTAACTCTATGGCTTGTTGTCCCAACAGGTCTGGTACAGAACTATGCCCCAAACGATTAGTCAACAACCACAGATTACCCCCCTGAATTATGTCTCTACCCCTCACAGTGTATGCATACACAAACGTATACGCTGTACGCCCGCACACTGCGTCGCCAGACTAAACCGCACAGCACAATGACTATCCTCTTTCTCTACAGAACAATGTGGCTTCTCGCAGTATTATTATTATTCTTTATTTATTCTTTATTTATAAAGCGCCAGCATATTCCGCAGCGCTGTACAATAAGCACAGTATAGACAGGGTTACAATACATTGAACAACATTTGACAAACAGTACAGGAGGAGATGAGGGCCCTATTCCCGTAGGAACTCACAATCTGGGAGGGTTGGGGTTGGAAACAGGAGGAGAGGACTGTAAGGTGAGAGTGATTGATGGTTGCGTCAGTGAGTTGGGTGGTAGGCTTCCCTAAATAGGAATGTTTTAAGGGAGCGTTTGAAGGAAGAGAAGTTAGGGGAAAGTCTGACAGTACGAGGGAGAGCGTTCCAGAGAGTGGGGGCTGCGCGTGAGAAATCCTGCAGTCTATCATGGGAAGAGGTGATGCGGGGAGAAGCTAGGCAGTATACATTTGTTAAATGGGGATAACCTTCTCCTGTCTATTTCCTAGCTGTACGATGTCTCATTACAACACATGAATCACTGTCACCAAATGAAAAAAACTTCTCAAAACAAAAACTAACAGTCTGAACGTAAAATGACCTTTTCGCTGCGCAAAGCAACTCTAAACCAATAAAAGCGTGTTATTCTCGCTTGCACAATCCGCTTTGACGTAGTAAATATAAAAAGAAAGTTTTAAAACCAAATCCTTTCTTTTTCTACCGCAAAACCAACCGTAATGCGATGCTATTTTAGAACGCAGCAAGGTTCTAAAACTCAAAACAATAACATAAAAAAAACACAACTGAAGTACATTCTCTACCAAAACTTCAGTTACAGGACGTCTTGCTATATACATTGAGATTCAGTAAAAGGTAACTTTTAACTTAAAACCAAAACTCAATGCAAACACCAAGAACAAAACAAGAAACCCTTGGAACACAATTGTATAGGACTGAATTAACACATCAATGCCTGAAACAGTCCAGTCCCCAGTCACCTTTATATTACCATAGAAACAGGATTTAACATTACAATAAGGTCCCCAAACAGGTTTCCAGCGAAAGGAAAAAGTCAGTTTGAATTAAGTTTAAAAGTTCCATTTTTTCTTTTTTCTTTCCTGCAAAAATACAAACAGTAAAATAGTTTAGAAAGACCTCAATAACCTTTCTTCATTTCCCCTTTTCTGGAACCCAAAATTAGGAACTCTGCTGAATTCCCAGAAACGATCTCTTTCCTCTCTAAGCTTCACATTTTCACATTTCAGCCGTTCATAGTGGGATTTTAAATCTTTTTCCTGGATCCATGACCTTGGCTGTCCCTTAGACATGTGCACAGCACAAAATTTAGTTTTGAACTAATGGATTAGTCCTAAAATGCAATTTATTTAGTTGCTAAAGAAATTCGTTTTCAGTTCTTTAGTATGAAAACTAATTTCATTCATCCGAAAACCGAGAAATACAATTTCTATTGTAGTGGCTCCTCAGAGGGCTGAGGTTGCTGCTTGTTACAGTATCTCTCACTCTCAGCACAATGTGTCAGGGAAAGCTGTTACAGTAACTGACTGCTACGCATCACAGCGCTCAGAGTTTCAGTAAAACTAGTAAATAATATTTTTATATATATATATATATGAGGTTATAACAATATTATTTCCTTGTTTTACTGAAACTCTGAGCACTGTGATGAGCAGCAGTTACTGTAACAGCTGAGCCTGATACATTGTACTGAGAGATAATGTAACAAGCAGCCGATCTCAGCTCTCACAGACACTGGATTTAACCCCTTAGTGACCGGGCGGTTTTACACAAATCCGTCTTTTAGTGACCGCTGCTGTTTTTACGTTTCTGCGCTGTTAGTGTTTAGGTCAAATTTTCCTCTTACTCGTTTATTCAACCCACACATATTATACACCCTTTTTCCCGCCATTAAATGGACTTTCTAGAAATACCATCATATCGAATAATTTACTATAAAAAAAATATGAAATATGAGGAAAAAATGGTAAAAACACACTTTTTCGTAATTTAATCCCCAAAATCTACAACCACCCAAAAAGACCCCGGCTAAATAGGTTAAAAATTTTGTCCAGAGACTAGAAATACCCAATTTTTACATGCGTTTGCTTTTTAACCCCTTCACTGCTGAGACAGTTCACCTATGTGCGCTGCGCTCATTCTGATCATTTTGTGCTAATTATGTTTAGATGACAGCCTAGGTCCTATTTAATTAAACCCCCCAGACAAAAAAAACTTTTTTAAAAAAAATTTTTTTTATTTTATTTATTTTTTTATTATTTTTTTGAACATTTTTTTTTAAAAAATTTTTTGTTTTAAACCAAACCTGGTCATGTTTGCTATCATTTGAAAGGCCATAATCAGACCTTTCAAATGATGTCAAATATGACCATCTAGCTGCCATGGATCGGGAAATATGGGGATCCTTAGGATCCCCTTATCTCTACATGGCAGCTAGATGGTTAACTGGCCCACTGACATCCTCACCCATATGGTGAGGTTGTCAGTGGGTGGGGGGGACCTGGAGGCTTGGTTGACATCCAAGATGTCAGCCCCCCTCCAGGTTCGAATCGCGTTTTGGCGCCAATTGGTGCCGAAACGTGATCCAGCGGCGTAAAAAGCATCTCCCTAGCTGCAATGGTTGGGGAGATAGAGGGCTCCGAAGGGGCAGGCTTCCTCCCTGCCAGATCGCCGAGGGATCCAGCGAGGGAGGTGAGTATCGGGCTGGAGGGGGATTAGGCGCCGCTGACGTACCCTGTACGTCCGCGGGTCTAAGGGAGACCCGAGGACAGGACGTACAGGGTACGTCAGCGGCCCTTAAGGGGTTAAAGGGCTAAAAAAAAAAATGCTCCTCTCTGTATATTGTATAGAACATCCTCCTGCATTAATTAATTGCTTAGAACATCCTCCAGCATTAATCATTGCTGGTCTCCTTCACTCAATGTAATATTACAAAAAGGACTGAAACTAAAATGTAGTGCATTTTATTTTAGTTTCTTTCGTTTTTTGTACTGCCCATTTTCGTATCTCTTGAGTCATACGAAAACTAAATTATCCCAAAATTCGGACTAAATCGTTTTAGTACTAAAACGAATGCACATGTCTACTGTCCCTGGCTTCTATGCCTTTGCAAAGATCCATGTCTGGGACCATTACCCCACCTTGCTGAATAAACCGCTTTACTTCTAGCTGTTGTTCTGGGATACTTAGAATCTCCGTGTCTGTTGCCACTAGTTACCACACAGTACCTGGCAATATGTGAAAATCCCCTGCATGCAAAGCAACGAATAGCTTGTCTCTCTGCACGAAACCTTCTCTGGGCACATGGTGATCGGCCTTGCTGCACAACACTAACCATCCTAGCTTGACTAGATCCCACACCACTATCTGAATGGAGTACTTTTACCACAGACTCACCTGAAGTATCCTCCACCATTGCACCAACATTCCCAACTCCAGGGTCAGACACATTGTCCATCTCCATCCCTGAGTCGGTTTCAGTATCTGATCCAAAGTCCTCAGACTTCTCCATACTTACAGCACAATGTTCAGCTTCTGTCCTGCTGCCGGGACCAGACAATTCCCTTACAGCCTCCTGTGCATGCGTCGAGCTTTCAGACAAACATTCATTCTCCTTGCACAGCTCAGTATTAGACCTCACAGTACATTCATACTCAGTGCTAGTTTCAGCTGCCTTCTGGACAACAAGAGCTCTCAATTTACCAATTTCCACTTTTAAATCTTCCATCTCTCCTTCCAAACTCAGCTTCAGCCTACAAGACTCCTGAAATTTATCAGCTATCCAACCAGCAGCAAAAATCCGAGCATACTTTCCTTTCCGTTTGCGGAACTTTCCGTTACCTATCAGGTTTGCTACACAATTCTGGGCTTCCCACCAAGGATCAATAGATCCCTGCATAGCTTGAACAATGCCCGCCGTGTGTTCTATCTTAGTTACTTCCTTAAAAATGCTTTCCATTGTACAGGAATACAAACACTACAATGGTTACTACGAAAAAGACACTGCTATCAATCTGTATGACTTGTCCCAATACTTTTGGCACAGAACTACAAAGCACCACCCTCCTACACTGTAGTACCCGTATTAACTATGCCAAACAATTCTACAATTCAGTGTAACAGTCACAGATATACAAACATTAAGCAGAATCATTAACCATCACACAATGATTCCCCTATCAGGCTGGTCACTGGGCTATAACATGACCGAACACTCAAAACAAAATCAAGCCGTACATAGAAAAGTTACAAAAGAGACAAAAATAACTTCAGGACAAAAACTAACATCTGAGGCAAAAACAAACTAATCGCTTTCCATAGACACCAAAACTAAAAGTGAATCAGCTCCATCTAAAACTGAATTCCTTGTTAAAAAAAACCTGCAGCACCAAACTAACCAAGATGGCTGCCAGGGCACATGTCTTTCAAACAAAGGTAATCAAAGATGGCTGCCAAGCCGCATGGTCTTTCACACAAAGGTAAGATGGCTGCCAAGCCGCATGGTTTTTCACACAAAGGAAGACCAATATGGTGTCTCCAAAATCCAGCAAATAGAAACCAAATTAAACAAAACAGTTTCTCTATTCCCTGTGCCCCACCCGCGAAACCAGAGTAAAAACCTCCTCTGATTTACAGGCTAACAGTATAAAAAATCCTCTAAATGCCGTTTCTCCTGTACAAACATTAAAACAAAATTCTGCCTCTACAAACCAAAATCACCTCTTACAAACATAAAAGTTACACAAATAGAAGTTACAACAAAAACGATATCCTGTACTGGTCAGCACACACGTCACAATCTCACCATGCAGTCTCTGTACAATCAGCTCAGATCCACCAAAAACTACACCAGAAAATTACTTATCTCGTTCTTACACAAAACGAGCAAAATCATTCTTTTAGCAAGCAGAAATTTCCTCGACGCAGGAGTCAAAATTACAATTTACATTTACTTACTCGCTCTCATTTTTTCTTCTGTGCAGAGGAAAAATCTGTTGGTTCCTTGTTTAGCTGACTCGCCATATGTTTTGGAAATTAATCTACTATCAATTCCCTAATGTAGTTTGATCCGCTGTACTTACAAGCAGCTCTGCGCTATCCCTGGCATACGTACCTGAACGCGCGCAGAAAAGAGACACAGACACACACGCTGCTTCTAGCTGGAGTTCATCTGACCAAGTGCCCAAGTGCCAAGCCTCCAGTGAGCTAAGAGCCTATGTGACTCATGGTCAGTTTAATTTATTACACAATAGGACAACGCCCAGTGGCCACTGACTATACAACAGAAAACAAGTTTGTCCAGTAAAATACATTTACATATCAAAAGGACAGAGGTGTGGACTAGAATGACGGACCGGCCCCCTGTACACACCTTATCCCTAGAGTATTATGTCCGCTGCTGGCTTGGATTTAAAACCACATTCAAAATCCAACACACGGAGACAGATGACAACTTATAAAAACACACACATCCTAGACTATAATGTCCACATAATAAAATTTCCACAACAGTATGTGCTGCATAATGCCTGTGTATGGCAATTACAGCAACACCTTGTATGTGCTGCATAATGCCTGTGTATGGCAATTACAGCAACACCTTGTATCTGTATGTGCTGCATATTGCCTGTGTATGGCAATTACAGCAACACCTTGTATCTGTATGTGCTGCATATTGCCTGTGTATGGCAATTACAGCAACACCTTGTATCTGTATGTGCTGCATAATACCTGTGTATGGTAATTACAGCGACACCTTGTATCTGTATGTGCTGCATAATGCCTGTGTATGGCAATTACAGCAACACCTTGTATCTGTATGTGCCGCATAATGCCTGTGTGGCAATTACAGCAACACCTTGTATCTGTACTGTACAGGGATTTACACTCATTATTACACCCTGAATCTTATCCCTGTACAGCAGCGACTGACCCCACAGCTCGCCCTGTATTCTGCCCAATCCAAGTCCTGCTGGAACCTCAGCCGAGCTGCACGTCGTCCTCCGGGAACCTCCACCGCGCTACACGGCTTCCTGCAGACTCTCATTCTTGACCTGTTGCAGCTGAATGTCACTTTGTGACTCCCCCTGCAGCCATGTCAGCCCCTAGTCTGGGTTTTAATGCATAGTTGAGTAACTTGGCCTAGATTCACATCAAAGGTTTGTCATTTTGGCCACATGTCTTCTTTGAAGTCTTCTTGTGACCAGATGTCTGCACACAGTAGATCTACTGGGTTACCGCTGGTTTTTGCCACATCGGAGCATATATATATATGGCGCTGCTAGAATCATGACGGGAAGTATGTGTCCCCTTCATCTGCTTCATTGTTTCCTTGATTGAACGTCTTCGGTCTTCTACGATGCCCAGTTGTTTAGATTGTGTTGGAGAGCAGATCTTTAAACACCTGCTGTGCGCCTGGAGAGACGTCGCTGGTGCCGTCCGTCATCTTGTTGTGTTTCTGTGCTGCTCCGTGTTTGTGGTGTGTGACCTTTACATTGAACAGTGATATTTATTGACCTCAGTGTTGGCAGAGTCTGGCAGCTCCTCCTACTCCGCGGGTAATGACTGTTTCCACCACTCATTACATGGTCATTGTGTAATCGAGCGCCTTACCATGTGCCAGTGATCCCAGAAGGGAGCTACGGGCCGGTCCCAGCAGACACTGATTTCTGTTTGCGCACTTGTCATTTTGTAAGTTGTAAATGTGTTTGTTAGTTCTTGGCAGCAGGTTTAGCGCTGGCCGGACGCTTTGGCCCAGTAATGTCTGCTGTTGTTGTGTTGGTTCTTTGCTGCAGGTTTCATGCTGGCCGGACGCTTTGGCCTGGTAATGTCTGCTGTTGGTTCTTTGCTGCAGGTTTCATGCTGGTCGGACGCTTAGGCCCAGTAATGTCTGCTGTTGGTTCTTTGCTGCAGGTTTCATGCTGGCCGGACGCTTAGGCCCAGTAATGTCTGCTGTTGTTGTGTTGGTTCTTTGCTGCAGGTTTCATGCTGGCCGGACGCTTAGGCCCAGTAAACATAGAAACATAGGTTCTTATCTGCCGACATTTTTCTTTCGGCCCATCTAGTCTGCCCAAGATACTTTACCTGGATTTATCTTTTGTTTAGGATAGCCTTATGCCTATCCCATGCTTGCTTAAATTCAATTATGTCTGCTAATGTCTGCTGTTGGTTCTTTGCTGCAGGTTTCATAGCTGGCCGGACGCTTTGGCCCAGTAATGTCTGCTGTTGGTGTGTTGGTTCTTTGCTGCAGGTTTCATGCTGGCCGGACACTTTGGCCCAGTAACGTCTGCTGCTGGTTCTTTGCTGCAGGTTTCACGCTGGCCAGACGCTATGGCCCAGTGATGTCTGCTGTTGGTGTGTTGGTTCTTTGCTGCAGGTTTCATGCTGGTCGGACACTTTGGCCCAGTAACGTCTGCTGCTGGTTCTTTGCTGCAGGTTTCACGCTGGCCGGACGCTATGGCCCAGTGATGTCTGCTGTTGGTGTGTTGGTTCTTTGCTGCAGGTTTCACGCTGGCCGGACGCTATGGCCCAGTGATGTCTGCTGTTGGTGTGTTGGTTCTTTGCTGCAGGTTTCACGCTGGCCGGACGCTATGGCCCAGTGATGTCTGCTGTTGGTGTGTTGGTTCTTTGCTGCAGGTTTCACGCTGGCCGGACGCTTTGGCCCAGTGATATTTGCTATCGGTGTTTTTTTCTTTTCTTTTTTTCTTTTCGCAGAGTCGGCCCCCTCAGGCGCGTCCGCTACCAGGTTGATTCTGAGTGAAGACATGGGATCCCCTGCACGTTCCTGACACAGTCCCTGCAGACCTCGTTGGATTGCGGCACAGGGCGAGCTCTGGGAAGGTCAGAGACTTGGCAAATGCTTTTATAAGGCTGCGTTCGATATGTTTTGATCTCCTGTGATTCTCAGAGCAGTCGCTGCACTAATCGCTTTGTTTTGATTCGCATGGTTATTAATCTCATAAAGCGCTCGCCCCTGCGCTGCGACATGTCCTGTCTCTAAGCAAAAACCCGATCCGTCCCCGTAAAGTGGGGATATAAGACGCTTCTTTATTGATATTGAATTTTCTGCACATTACGTTTTTAGCTAGTTTGGGGGAACCAGAGTTTTCAGAGGGAATTTTATAGTGAGGTTCACATTTTCAATGCAGATTTTGTTAAATAACCATTAGTTACGTTTTTTCTTTTTTCTTTAGTACTTTTGACGCTTCCCGTTTAGCCACGATCAACAATGAATGGTTATTTGACGAATTACAACCAAGGTGGCTTCAGGAGTGAATCTCCACAGTCCCTGTAAGTGTTTTTTTATTCCTTCCTTTTGGGGGGGTGGGGGGGTAGGATGGGGGTCGTGGTTCCGGCCCTTGGGTCTAGGGAGGAGGGCAAGGTGCTGGCTCTGGGGTTGGTATTTTGATAGGTGGGCAGGGTGGTGTCTCTGAGGTAGGGATGGGGAGGGGCATGGTTCCGGCCCTTGGTTTGGAATTGGAGGGGGGACTAGGTAGCAGCCCTTGGGTTTGGGTCTGGGGGGGTGTAGTGTGCCAGCTCTCCGAATGGAATTTGTGTGTAAATGGGCATTGTCCTGGCTGACGGGTTGTGGTTTGTGTGGAGTGGGTGGGTGGGCGGGGTGCCAGCTATTGGGTTGGGGTTTGTGGGTGACCTGGACATTGTGCTGGCTGTCGGTTTGGAATGTGGGTGGAATGGAAGGATGGGGTTCCTGCTGTTGGTTTGGGGGGTGTGTGGGGGGCGGGTTGGACAGGGTGTCAGCTGCCGGTTTGGGATTTGTGGGGGGGGGGGGGTAGACGTTGTTGGGTTGGGATTTGTGGGCATTGTGCCGGCCATTGGGTTGGGATTTGAAGGGGGGGGGTGGGGTGGGCATTTTGCCAGCTGTTGGGTTGGGATTTGTAGGGGGGTAGGGGGGGATTTGCGACAGGTAGATTTCATGGATGGTCACTGGGTTTCGGGATTTGGTTGCTAGGTCGGTCCCCACCCCTTGTAACATCTCCTCCTTCTTCCCACAGCACCTCCGGGTACACACCCTCCATAAGGTCGGACCTTGAAAGACCTTCCAAGTCTAATGCAAAGAGTCTTTATGGTGAGCAGAGGGAGACGTTTTTTTCACCCCCTGTGCGCAGACATGCTGATGATGCCGGTGTTGCTACTGTGGTTTGTTGTGACGTGACAACACTGACTTCCCAAGAGGTGTCCCATTGTACAGCGCTATGGAAGTTGTTAGCGCTTTATAAATGTAACGGTGTCCCTGACAGGGTGTGAATTCTTCATTGTTACCCTTTGTATGAACTGGGCCCATTGGAAGCTCTATGATAGAGATCTAGACTCTCCCAGCAGTGATATGCCCTAGAGCTCGTTATAAGGTCAGAGGTTAACATTAGGGATAGACAGATATATCGGTTTAGCCGATTATCGGTGCCGATATTCAGAAAATTACTGATATCGGTATCGGCATTTTATTTGCCGATATTGCCGATATTTTGACAAGTTTGCTCACTGCAGCTGCGACACGCAAGATCCCACAAAACTGCGAATCTGGGGCTTCTCCCACATCAGGCTGTAAGCCCTCACTGCAGAATGACTCCTGCTCACTGACCGTATTGTGCATGAGCGTGATGGCAACAGAAATGGGGCTTCCATCCCATCTGGCAGGGAATTCCCTATACAGGAGATGCAGGGTCTATTTTCTACAGCAGGGTCCAGCAACCTGGGACCTCCAGATGTTTTGGAACTGGATTTCCCATGAGGCTCCAAGAACCCAATGAGAAGATGAGCATCATAGCAGATGTAATTCCAAAACTTGGGGCAATATTACAAAGTGACTGCTTAACCAGAGCTGTAATATAACTTTGTAATATAACCCTTGGAGGGCCAAGGTTGCTAAACCCCTTATATACAGGATCATATGAGGGATCTTTAAGAAAGCCAAAGACACCGTCTGATTGTTTGTAAAAAAAATAAAAGATTAAGTAAAATAAAAATTCTTATTAAATTGAATAAATGAAGTGGACGTGGTGCAATGTTTACATGTTAAACACATTGGGCTATATACAATCTTTGCGCAAAAACGCTCACGCAAAGCGTGAAGTTTTGCGCCAAGCGTTAAACGTTTGCGTGCGCAAATCACCGCTGGAATTACAATCCTCGCGCATTTTGGATCCGATCAATAACGCGTGTAAACCGGATGCGCCCAAATGCTCGCGCAGTACCGTTGCGCGCAGAAATCAGTGTGCTTACTGTCATTTTTTTTTCACGCAATTCAGCCAATCAGAATTAAGAACCACAACCACAGTCAATCTGAGCATATATGCTGCAGCAATAATACATGCACGCACAACTTTTTCCATTTTATTGGTTTGGGTATGTGTAGAATGTGTAACTATACTTTGCTGCATTTTTTTGGCTGGTGTATTTGGTTTCGGCCAGGATGTTCAGATTTGCCGTTACCACCAGCTTTTAGGAGTTGCTAAAATTATACGCACAAACGCTGTGCGTTACAAACTGCGCATAGATTGTAATACCATCCGCATACCAGCGCACAAACGCATTTGCGCTCACAATGTTAAGAATAGATCGCGCGACATACAGTAAGCTCACGCAGGGTTCGCAGGTTCGCCCGCGGTAGACGATTACGTGCGTTCGTTGCGCTGACTATGTAATATGGCATTCGGCGTAAAGGGTTTTGCCCCTCGCGTTAATGTTTTTTGCACCGGTGGAAACGTTTGCACAAAGATTGTTGTTTAGGCCATTGAGTTCATGGCATAGTCAGATTTGTGCTGTTTTTTTTTCAGAACTTTACAGAATATCGGCACCAAATATCGGCTATCGGCCAGAAAAGCTGCCGATAATCTGTATCGGTATCGGCCCTGAAAAAATGATATCGGTCTATCCCTAGTTAACATGGGTCAGGCCTCTAATTTATTGCCTGTATGCTCTTATTAGATGGCCCGCACTGGTCCAGCTGAATGGCACAATGACTCTGGCTCCTTTTTA
Source organism: Leptobrachium leishanense (assembly GCA_009667805.1). Lineage (NCBI taxonomy): Eukaryota > Metazoa > Chordata > Amphibia > Anura > Megophryidae > Leptobrachium > Leptobrachium leishanense. The sequence goes on along the minus strand of CM019065.1, from coordinate 403,751,616 downwards.
GATTTTCCCCATAATGCAGTGGCCTAGGAGTGTCGACCAGACATCCTGGAGAGGGACACGTGGCCGTTTAGGTCCTGGTATCCAGACAGCGGTCGGGGTTGAGACATTGCTCCTGGATTGAGATCTTTGTGTTCTTTGTACTCTGATAGGAGGAGATGGAATATTTTTCTTTCGATCTTCATCCAAACACAAAAAGAAAGGTAGAATGCAAAACGTGTGTGTTTTTCTGGCGGTTTGTGGTGTGTGCAGACCATTGTGTAGTTGCATGGAATTGCGGTGTGTGTGTTGTGACCCTGTACCTTCCGCTCTCCTCATTATTTGCTTCTGCGTTTCTTCCAGTGGACACTGAAGCCCTGTTTCTCCGGTGGCTTTGTCCTTCACATTCAATGCTTTTCTACCCGTGGCTAGTTACATGCTTGTCCGTGTGTGAGGTCTCGTGGTGATCATGTCCTGTTACCTAACCATGGGACAGGGATCACAAACTCTGGCCCCACAGATGTTAAATACCTAAAATTCCCAGAATTCTCTGCAATCGCTGGCCAGAGAATCATGGGAGTTCTAGTTTATAAACATCTCGGGGGCTGGAGTTTGAGCTCCCTGCTGTAGAATAAAGTCACACAGGGTGGGTCCATGTTATTGTGGCGTCCTCCATGGGCAGTATCCAATCAAAGGTCTGTAATGGACCCGTCTCCACTGAATGGTCAGGAGCTCGGCATCGAGGAATACTTGTTGTTTGACACCGGTTTGGAACTTCTTGGTGTGCCTGTGTTCCCCTTAGGGCATCCCACCTGCTGTTCCATATGTATATCTGGCATCGAGGCTGCCGTATAGGTGCTTGAGCATTGATCAAGTGCAGCAGGTGTGTGCACCACATCATCCTGAGAGGATGAGAGATAAGACCTTGTGGACCAGAAGTCACCCCCCCTCCCCATACAGACCGATTCAGACAATTCATTGGAAAAAAGCAAATAAAAGAAAAATACTTCCGTGCAAAGGTTTTATGCAGGTGTGAAAAAAGACGAATGCCAGAGTCTCAAAGATAGTAACTTTAATAGTTTGCTAGATTGCAAAAAAAAAAGGTAAAGTGAACAGAAGAATAAAGTGCATGAATCCAGCGCGTGAGCCTGCGTCCGGGATGACGTGTTCATGGTCAGAGGTTTTGTCGGCTTAGTCAGATTCCTGATTTAAACGGTTATATCAAATGAATCGGGGGCACGGTCAGCTGGTTACCTCGCAGGACGGGCACCGCTCCAATGAGAAGCTAATGATCATCCAAGCATTGCATGAAATGGGCAGAGCAGTGTGTGAGGAGTGGCCAGACCCTGCTGCATGGTGGAGACGTGTGGCATCAGCAAGGTCTCCAGACAGGGGTTTTAAAGATGTGTTGTCCAAGCCCTTCAAAAAAACAGAGGCAACATTGAGGAGCGTAGATGCAGAGATTGGGCAAACCATGGACGCATCATGTTTACTACCCTTCATGATCGGAAGATTCTCGCAGCTGAATCCACAGGGACCAGTTGGACCCTGTAACCAAAGCACCGTCACCTTTCTTGGCACCCTTGCCCACTCTATACAAGCCCTCTTGCCTGTTGGAGAATTGTGGATCCTGGCCTCCTGCCAAGAGAGTGATCATGGACCAATTTGGCAAAGCCTGTTCTCAAGGACAATGGGCAAAAGGGACACTTAAGGGTTAACGAGTTAAATGTATTTCTATCTTGAAGCTGTTTGTATTTTAGGAGTTAGTTTGTGTTTAGTGATACAATGTAGATGTATTGTTCTTGCTATCTGTTTGCCTTTAGATTGCTCTGATGCTCTCTGTTTGCTAATCTCGTCCAGTGTAACTAATTAGGTTTCTGTATCTTCTGCAGGAATTCACATCCCCCTTGTACTACCCCCCTCCGTGTGTACTCAATGTATTCTGTTGGTTGTATCAAGTTACCCCCCCTCGTTTTTCATATAACTGCTCCCGTTTCACAGTAAAGCTCATTCTTCTCCCCTGCATTAAGCTGTGGCTGGTGTTTGGGGAGAGATACATAGAATATACAGCACTCCCTCAAGTTCTGGCTGAGGGTTGTGAGAAGGAAAGCTGCTGTGGATCAGCTTGGCTGAAGAGATTAAACGGACGCTGTAACAGGTTCGGGTCTGGTCCACAAACCGGAGATCAGTCAGCCCCAGTTTCTGTTACAGACCCTCATACACCAGAGTGAGTCTTCATGGAAGACTTAAAGGAACACTCCAACAAAAAAATCACACCCCGTTTTTTTTCCCTAACCTATCCCTATTCCCTTAATAAAACCTTCTTTTTTTTTTTTTCCTTGTAACTGCAATACTTACCTTAAAATCCTCTTGTTTCCAGCGGCGTTTTTTTTTTTTGATACTCACCTCCCTCCTCTTCCGCTCCCGTCCTTCTTCTTGCTGCGTCTTGGCTTCTGGTTTACGTGAGAAGCGCGCATGCGCGCCTCTCACATAAGCCAGCCAATCGGCAGGCTTCCTCCCAGCTCCCTCTGAGGATTAGTGTTGCGCGCAAGAGGATGCGCGCAACACTAACCCGAAGAGGGAGCCGCCAGCTTCTGCGGGGAGTAGGAGACGTCATCGCGCTGAAAGCGCGATGACGTCTCCTACTCGGCAAAAGTCGGCAGAAGCGGGAAATATGATTCCCGCTCTGCTGACTGACAGCTGGGAGGGCGGAGTAAAGTTCTCCGCCTCTCTCAGCTGTTTTCAGCCTTTTCTGGAGATCGGCTGAGCGGAGGGAGGGGGGACAAAGGGCAGGATACTCCGGGCATCATGACCACCTAAAATAGCTTAGGTGGTCATGTTGCTTAGAGTATCCCTTTAAGGCCAGAAAAGCAAAACCTCGACATGGGCAGCAGGTGCTCTGGACTGAGGAGTCAAATTGTGAACTAATTGTCTGCAGCAGAAGGCCGTTTAATGAAGGGCTGGAGAGCTGAAGAATGAATGAGACACTGTGGATGCTGGACACTGTGGAGCATGGCGGAGGTTCCTGCTGGACGCAGTGGAGCATGGCGGAGGTTCCTGCTGGACGCAGTGGAGCATGGCGGAGGTTCCTGCTGGACGCAGTGGAGCATGGCGGAGGTTCCTGCTGGACGCAGTGGAGCATGGCGGAGGTTCCTGCTGGACGCAGTGGAGCATGGCGGAGGTTCCTGCTGGACGCAGTGGAGCATGGCGGAGGTTCCTGCTGGACGCAGTGGAGCATGGCGGAGGTTCCTGCTGGACGCAGTGGAGCATGGCGGAGGTTCCTGCTGGACGCAGTGGAGCATGGCGGAGGTTCCTGCTGGATGCAGTGGAGCATGGCGGAGGTTCCTGCTGGACGCAGTGGAGCATGGCGGAGGCTCCTGCTGGACGCAGTGGAGCATGGCGGAGGTTCCTGCTGGACGCAGTGGAGCATGGCGAGGTTCCTGCTGGACGCAGTGGAGCATGGCGGAGGTTCCTGCTGACGCAGTGGAGCATGGCGGAGGTTCCTGCTGGACGCAGTGGAGCATGGCGGAGGTTCCTGCTGGACGCAGTGGAGCATGGCGGAGGTTCCTGCTGGACGCAGTGGAGCATGGCGGAGGTTCCTGCTGGACGCAGTGGAGCATGGCGGAGGTTCCTGCTGGACGCAGTGGAGCATGGCGGAGGTTCCTGCTGGACGCAGTGGAGCATGGCGGAGGTTCCTGCTGGATGCAGTGGAGCATGGCGGAGGTTCCTGCTGGACGCAGTGGAGCATGGCGGAGGCTCCTGCTGGACGCAGTGGAGCATGGCGGAGGTTCCTGCTGGACGCAGTGGAGCATGGCGGAGGTTCTTGCTGGACGCAGTGGAGCATGGCGGAGGTTCACCGTTTATCCTAAAGGAGGAATCCTAAGAAGTGACGCCGTGGTCACTGCAGAGCTGCGGATTTAGGCTCTGTAACCATACACTCAATCTGAGAAGACCTGGGGTTTTCCGAGATGTTTGGAGTTTGTGCACTGGCACAGGTTTTATGGAATTCGGCAGAGAAAAGGGCAAAGGTCACACAAAGTACTGCTTTTATTTAGACTTTTTTCTTCTGTTCACTTTATTTTTCTTGCATTGTTTTTTGCGCTTGCTTTTTGCACGGTGGGGTATGTGTATATCTGATATGGTTTATGGTTCATTAAGTTAGGCTGGAGGCTCAGCTGTTATTGGAAAGCTGGACCCAGCGCCAGGAAGAGATTCCACCAATCAGGACATCCTTACGGTTTCCCTGTTGTGTGATGTAGATCGATGTGTACTTGTGACAGATCTCTGTACCCCAATGTAACGGAACCGTTCTCTTCCGTCTGTCCTGGCTCTCCAGACACCCCTTCGTTGCGGTCAGCCCGGCTACTGGGAGCGCTGTCCTCAGCGCCTCGAGCAGCTTGACCCGCCTAATTCTGATTCTCTGCCCTGGAGCCGTTAGGAATTTCCAGAGGGCCGCTCTGTGCCTTCTGGGGGTGATAGTGGGTACCCTGAATGAGACACCAGACGAGCTGTATGTTCCCACAGGATTCTATGACTTTTAATGAACAAAAACGCCACCATTTATGCTGCAATCCAACAGTCCTAATTTGCATAAATGACGCACATCGTCCTACTAAAATGCTAATTACATTATGTCAGTTATTTACAATAAACATTCTTTACATTCTTTAGCCTTCAGCTCACACAACATTTGTATAATCCATTGTTCTAACACATCAGATTAAAGACAAACACTATCACAGATCCCTTGAATTAAACATGCAGCCAGATAAGGGGAAAAGCCCTGTTGCATAAATTACACAGCAGTAAAGCTTGTTTACTGGAAATACAGAAACACCTTTACCTACAGGAATATAAGTATTTAAAACTAAAGTTACGCCATTTTATACTAAACTAATTTAAACTAAAACCAAACGATGGAAAATATATTTAAAAACACACGATATAAATGAACATAAAGTCTCTTGGGGTTTGAAGCATGGAGCGTTACATCGGCTTCATGACACCCAACAGGTTCACATCTGTTAATGCCGCTTCCTCGCAGGACCCCCCCCCCCACTGTGTTCTACCCAGGCAGACTCATGTGCCTTCCTCCAGTTCTCAGATGTAGCTCAAGGACTGGGACACAGAGCTTGCATCCCCCAGAAATAAGGCAATGCTATAGATCTGTTGTCTTTCAGGGTTAGAATGAAACTGGCCTTTAATCCGGGACACACACAGATTTATACGGTTACAGGGGGGTCATTTGCATATACAAACTCACAATCTCTTCCAGTGGGACCTAATTATTCGGACACAAAATTGCACAAACATTGACTTCTTGGAATGATCAATCTAATTCCATTAGGTTAGTTAGATTATTCCGTTACAGTAAACATTACTTAACATTTCTAATGAGGCTGGACAAACAGAAAACTAATTTTAATAATGGACTCAGAGGCGAGTATTGCAATCTCTTTTCTTGCTTTTAATACAGCAGCAGAAATGTCGAAAAATAACAGACATTTTAACCCCTTAGTGACCGGGCGGTTTTACACAAATCCGTCCTTTAGTGACCGCTGCTGTTTTTACGTTTCTGCGCTGCTCGTGTTTAGATCAAATTTTCCTCTTACTCGTTTATTCAACCCACACATATTATACACCCTTTTTCCCGCCATTAAATGGACTTTCTAGAAATACCATTATTTCCATCATATCCAATAATTTAATATAAAAAAAATATGAAATATGATGAAAAAAATGGTAAAAACACACTTTTTCGTAATTTAATCCCCTAAAGCTATAACCACCAATAAAGACCCCGGCTAAATAGTTTCCAAATTTTATCCCGAGAATAGAAATACCCAATTTTTACATGTTTTTACCTTTTAACCCTTTCACTGCTGAGCCAGTTCACCTATGTGCGCTGCGCTCATTCTGACCATTTTGTGCTAATTATTTTTAGATGACAGCCTAGGTCCTATTTAATTAAACTCCCCCCAGACAAAAAAAACTTTAAAAAAAAAATTTTTTTTATTTTATTTTTTTTATTTAATTGTTTTTTTACATTTTTTTTTAAAACCAAACCTGGTCATGTTTGGTATCATTTGAAAGGCCATAATCAGGCCTTTCAAATGATGGCAAATATGACCATCTAGCTGCCATGGATCGGGAGATAAAGGGATCCTTAGGATCCCCTTATCTCTACATGGCAGCTAGAGGGTTAACTGGCCCACTGACATCTTCACACATATGGTGAGGTTGTCAGTGGTGGGGGGGGACCTGGAGGCTAGGCTGACATCCAAGATGTCAGCCCCCCTCCAGGTTTGAATCACGTTTTGGCGCCAATTGGCGCCGCAACGTGATCCGGCGGCGAAATGGTTAATGCCATACACCGCTGGAAAGGGGAGGCTCTCCCCTCTCCAGCGGTGCAAACGGCATCTCCCTAGCTTCAATGGTTGGGGAGATAGAGGGCTCCGAAGGAGCCACCCCCTCCCCTCCATTGAAACACATGGGGGCACCTTCTGATGACGTCACCACGCAGCGTGGCGACGTCATCAGCCTCGCCTGCCCATGTAAATCACATGGGCAGGCTTCCTCCCTGTCAGATCGCCGTGGGATCCGACGAGGGAGGTGAGTATCGGGCGGGAGGGGGATTTGGCGCCGCTGACGTACCCTGTACGTCATCGGGTCTAAGGGAGACCCGAACACAGGACGTACAGGGTACGTCAGCGGTCGGGAAGGGGTTAAAGAAACAAAACATATTGCTAACAATGGAGTAGTCTAACCCACCCCCTTTCCCAGTGAGACAGTCAAGTGCTCTGCAAGTCTCTAAGTATATCCACGTCCCCGCCTTTTCTCCCTCTTTTCTTGCTGCTGGAGAAAGATAAGTATAATTTATTCGTTTCTCCGTTATTTTTGGTGGTTTCCGGTCGTCTAGCTGAGGCGGCCGAAGTGGTTTAGCTACGTTTTGTTTATCTCTCTCTGTACAGGGGGAGTTCTGAGCATATTTTTTTTGCGTTTCTAACGTTTTAATATTACGGTGGTGTTTACCTCGCGGCTGCGGCCATTGCTAGGGGCGGGGCGCATGCGCAGTAGGTTTGTGCGCTTTTGCTCCGCCGGCAGCTTAGTGTCTCCTCACGCTGGGAAAAGAAATGCCGCGCTTGAAAGCAGCACCGCGAGTGGCCTCATAGGACTCCTCTCCTGACTGGGAATCTGACTCGGAGGACAGCTCCACTCATATGGGGGACACTCAGGATAAGGCTGGTACCCCGTCTGGCTCTAGAGCCGCTGACCCTTCTGACCCCACTCCTTCCAAAAATTTAGAGCCCCACTATGACGGAATGGGATGTTGTTCCGCCTGCGGGTGTGCTCAATCTGCGTGACCCCTTCGCTTACCGCTGGCCCGACTACCGAGTGACGCGCACTCGGCGTCTCGTGCGGCCTGGCGTGACCCTGGGAAGGGTTAGCGGGCGGTGGAGGGGACCCCTGCCTAGAACCAGCCCGACCACTGAGCCATGCGGCACTCAGCGTCCCGAGCAGCTGGTTCACTGACCTTGCGGGTGTGGACGTCCGTGGAGATCGGATCTGCCAGCCGTGGAGGATCTTCGGTTCGATGTGGGAAACGTTTCGGATCTTGCGGGAAACGTTTCCGATCGCGGTGCGGGTAACTCTTCGGAACTAATGGAGATCTTTTCGGATCGGACCAGAGCTGAAGGAATCTTCGGATCTGCCGGGATGGGCGAGGGATTCGGATCGCACCGCAATCCCTCGCAATACCGAAGCGCGGTACGCGGCCGCGCCCTTCGGTTCGGATCTCTGAATTTCCCCGATCGAATCTTCTTATGTAGCGCCGCTGCCCTGATGCTCGATGCAGGGTCAGCGCGCTCGATTCGGATCGGATGGGCACCGTATTCTGAGGCCGCGGGGGACACTCAGATCCGAAATACGGCGGAGAATCAAGCCACACCAGACACAGCTGAATGCACTGCAGGAACTGCCTTTATTGTTTACAGTACAGGCTTTTATTACTTCTTATCATAATTAGAATACAATGGGACTCCTTGCCCGCCTCCCGGGACCATTGGCCACCATCCTTCAGGGAGTCGCCAATTCGGACCGGATGGTCCGAATCGGCCATTTTGCGATCCGAACCGGATGGTTCGGATCGGCCATTTTCCGAATCGAAATTCCAACTGCGCCACAAGAATCGGAAAATGGCGGCGAGCAAGGCAAACAAAGGGAAAAATACATTACACCATAACCAACGGGGAACACTTTATTACACCACACAATAATCACAACTAAATAAAAATACTGGTAAAACGGGGTGCGTGCCACCACACCCAAGTGTCCATGTCACCACTGTCACTGTGCACCGCCCCTGGCTGAGGGTGCTGGGCCATCCCGTGACACTCCTCCCCCTCCCCCAGTTCGACGCACCTGGTCTGACCCCACCGGGTCATACCGGGGAAGTCGGTGCTCCCAGGCCCATAGTCAGTCTGGGGAGGCGGGTCACCAGGCCTCTCCATTTGCCTTGCGGCCGTGCCAGCCTGGTCGGGACCCCATGTCCTGAGGGTGTCCCCGGCTGGCGAGAAGACATGCCTCTGGCCGGAGGGCCTCCGGTGCCCCCCCAGGATTGTCACTCACCTGGGGAACCCGGGTGCTAACTGCACACGCCCCAGGTGCCCAGGTCAGCCGTGGGACAGGACCGTGGCGGGGTAAGGCTCCCGAGCCCAAGGTTGCAAAAATGGGCAGAGGCCAGCGGCGCTCTGCCCCGTTGCCAGCTCTTCCACTGGAGGGCCAGGTACGGACACGGCAACTGAAGGAACCACAAGAGCCAGACCTGGCTGCTCCTCCAGCCAGCTGGAAGGGAGAATCACGGAATGCAACAGCAGTCGCCCAGGGTCATCCACGCTCTGCCCCTCGGGGCGAATTGGGCGGAACGGGCAGAGGCCAGCGGCTCTCTGCCCTGGCGTCAGCTCTTCTGCTGGTGACCGGGTACGGAAACGGCAACCGGGAAACAAACGAGGTCAAACCCGGCCGCTCTCCCTGGCCGCCGACGAGGGGACTGAACCGCTGCCGCGGCAGTCGTACAGGGTCATCCTCGCGCTGCCCCTCGAGGCAAACTGAGAGGGATGGGCAGAGGCCAGCGGCGCTCTGCCCGTGGCCAGCTCGACAGCTGGGCGAGGATCTCCCTGCGGGAGGATGGTTTCTTCACCCCCCGGGGCAATCAATGGTTGCGCGCAACCCGTCCGGGGAACCATCCGTCTGCTCCTCCGGGCAGACTTTGAGTAGTGGGCAGAGGCCAGCGGCGCTCTGCCCCGTAGCCAGCTCTTCCGCTGGTGAGAGATCTCCCTGGCGAAGGATGGTTGCTTCACCCCCGGGACAACCAAGGGTTGCACACAACCCATCCCGGGGAACCATCTGTCTGCCCCTCCTGGCAGACTTTGGGCAGTGGGCAGAGGCCAGCAGCACTCTGCCCCGTAGCCAGCTCTTCTGCTGGGGGAGATCTCCTTGGCGAAGGATGGTTGCTTCACCCCCCGGACAACAAGGGTTGCGCACAACCCATCCCGGGGAACCATCCGTCTCCTCCCCCGCTGGACCCGTGGCCTCGGCCACCCTGTCCTCTTGCGGGGTGAGGGGGGTAACTTCCTCAGACGACCCCCCCACGGGCACCCATGAGTCCGCCTCGGCTTCCATAGTCCCAAACCTGGGGACTGTCGACTTCCTCCGTCGACCCGTTCCACCACGGGGAGCTCAGGCTCGACTGCGGAACGCCGTCCAACAGTCTCCGATAAGCCACCTCGAGCTCCCACTCTCGCTCAGCTAGGGACTCCAGCTCCTCAAACACTGAGTCCCCGCTGTCTGACGGGATCTCCAGTTCCCGTCGCTCCAGGATGTCCTCCATCCGTTCCTCGGTCTCCTCCCCAAAATCGGGGTCGGCGGCCATGCTCGCGTGGAGCAGTCCTGTGCCTCCGTAGCGAGGCCCTGCAACGGAACTGCCTCCCAACGGCCGTACTGTCGGAGCGGCAGTTAGCCACCGGAGCGCGCGGTACGCGGCGTCCAGTGCGACCTCCTCCTGCACCAGTCTCCAGAGCTCGTCCTCCCACTCTTCTGGGGCCCGGCCCTGCCGGAACGCTGCTCGCACAGCGTACTGCTCCCGATAGACGTCAGCGTCGGAAGGAATGTCCACATCATGGCAGTCCCGCTCATGGTCCAGGGCCTCGTACCACAGCTCCTCTGTGGACCCCTGGTCCCGCTCTGGCCCCTCCTGCAGCCTTCTTGCCAGCACGACCTTCATGTCTGCGAAGGTGCCGGCACAGGAGCACCGCTCCTCAATGGGGAATATGGCGTCCTCAGATGCAGCCCCAGGCGAGCTGTGAGTCTCCATCTGAGGGTCGCTGGGATGAGTGACGTCCTCAGTACAGGCTCCAGACGAGCTGTGAGTCCCGCAAGCGTCGTCACTGGGGTTTGTGGATTCCCAGGGTGAAGCTCCAGACGAGCTGTGAGTCTCGACCCAGGGTTCCACGGGGTAGGGTTCGGGGTCATTGTACTCAGTTTCTGCTCCGCGGAGCTCTGCCAACCGCAGCTGGTGCTGGCGTTCCTTCTCCAGCTCAACTTCCCGGTAGAACTCCCGAATCACTTTACATCGGTCCTCTGTCGCCGGGGCATCTCCCAGCAGTGCGATCCGACGCCGCACCTCTCTGAGGTCAGCGCCTTCCTCCACCTCTGCGTGGACAGGGCTGGGGACGGGCGTCGTCGCCTCGTCCTGATCCATCCTGGTCAGCTCCTTGATCAGGGTCTTCCTTTTCTTGTTACCCGGCGTTCCTCCCCGTTCTCCAACATCCCACGCAGGGTGTCCCGGTTGTAGGGGTTGTACACCGCCATGGCGTAGGTCTCCTAGGGGTCTGCAGAGAGCGATCCCACCGCTGCCACCAGTATGACGGAATGGGATGTTGTTCCGCCTGCGGGTGTGCTCAATCTGCGTGACCCCTTCGCTTACCGCTGGCCCGACTACCGAGTGACGCGCACTCGGCGTCTCGTGCGGCCTGGCGTGACCCTGGGAAGGGTTAGCGGGCGGTGGAGGGACCCCTGCCTAGAACCAGCCCGACCACTGAGCCATACGGCACTCAGCGTCCCGAGCAGCTGGTTCACTGACCTTGCGGGTGTGGGACGTCCGTGGAGATCGGATCTGCCAGCCGTGGAGGGATCTTCGGTTCGATGTGGGAAACGTTTCGGATCTTGCGGGAAACGTTTCCGATCGCGGGCGGGTAACTCTTCGGAACTAATGGAGATCTTTTCGGATCGGACCAGAGCTGAAGGAATCTTCGGATCTGCCGGGATGGGCGAGGGATTCGGATCGCACCGCAATCCCTCGCAATACCGAAGCGCGGTACGCGGCCGCGCCCTTCGGTTCGGATCTCTGAATTTCCCCGATCGAATCTTCTTATGTAGCGCCGCTGCCCTGATGCTCGATGCAGGGTCAGCGCGCTCGATTCGGATCGGATGGGCACCGTATTCTGAGGCCGCGGGGGACACTCAGATCCGAAATACGGCGGAGAATCAAGCCACACCAGACACAGCTGAATGTACTGCAGGAACTGCCTTTATTGTTTACAGTACAGGCTTTTATTACTTCTTATCATAATTAGAATACAATGGGACTCCTTGCCCGCCCTCCCGGGACCCATTGGCCACCATCCTTCAGGGAGTCGCCAATTCGGACCGGATGGTCCGAATCGGCCATTTTGCGATCCGAACCGGATGGTTCGGATCGGCCATTTTCCGAATCGAAATTCCAACTGCGCCACAAGAATCGGAAAATGGCGGCGAGCAAGGCAACAAAGGGAAAAATACATTACACCATAACCAACGGGGAACACTTTATTACACCACACAATGTCACATCTAAATAAAAATACTGGTAAAACGGGGTGCGTGCCACCACACCCAAGTGTCCATGTCACCACTGTCACTGTGCACCGCCCCTGGCTGAGGGTGCTGGGCCATCCCGTGACACCCACATTCAGGCCTCTATTGAGAACGCTGTTTTTAAAGCAGTTTCTGCTCTTTCCACCTCATTTTCCCAATCCCTCAGGGACGCCATCTCAGAGGCTAAAACCGATTGTGCCCCGGATCAACCGGGTAATGATATGGGCAATTCTCTCACCGAGGTGAGGCCCTGAATAAAGATATGCGCGGGGCTGGCATCCCGCATCACTGCCCGGGGAGTCAATGCCAGGGACACACACGCCAAAAAAGCACAATCAAAAATCTCACCACGTGGAGTCATTATCTGCAAAGCGGGTTAAACACTATGATTCTTCCCAGACACACGATCAACCTTCCACTTCCAGTGGACAGGACAATCCCTCCTTCTCAGGGGAGGAAAATAGAGAAGACCCCTTAGACATTTATGCCTCGGACGAGGAATTTACTCATATGCCCCTTATTCCCCATCAGGGGTCTGATAAGTCAGGACCTATTTATGATCCAATGGGGAACCCCATGTTCTCCCCGGAGGATCGGTCTCATCCTCGCTCCGCAGAGTGGACTCTCTCACCACATGTAGAAGCTTGGGTTGATGCGCGAGTGTGCAGGCCTCTGGACAAGGCTTCCAGGAACAGAATGAGAGCGGAGTGTCCTCGACCTACTACTGTAGAGAAAACTCACTTGACCCCCGATGTAGATAAAAAGTTTATTAAATTTGTCGAACAGAGGTTGGTCCCAAAATGCAAATGTATTTTACCAAGCATGGATCCGCAGCTGGCGGCTGTAGCGGACAACGAATTGGGGGCTAAAGCCCAAGGATGGTTGTTCGGCCCAGGATTTTTACGTGACATGTCTGATTATACAGGGGCATATACTATCATGGAAGCAGTTACAACTTCCATTAAGAAAGTGTTCACAGCTGGGGGTTTTGCAAGGGCCGGCAGGGTCAGGGGTTGCGCTGCCGGCTGTAGAAGAGCCGGCATCTCCCGCCAATCTGCAGGCTCCGTGGCGTATGACGCCTCACAATCCGAGACCAGAGTGGCCAACTTCTTTCCCTCCCGTTCACGACCCTGGTGTGCCAGAGGTTTCCGAAGTTATCGTGGAGGACGGAATTTCAGATACAAGTATCAAGGTACACCAAATGTTGAGTCATCACTTGGATGTTCAAGTGGGGGGTCGTTTACTTGCATGTCTGCCACGTTGGCGAGAAGTCACATCGGATGCCTGGGTATTAGACACGGTGCAAGGTTTTCGCATAGATTTCATCTCTGCTCCCGTTCAGCGCTCCCTTCCTCCGTTGATTTTCTCGGCGGCAGAGAGAACTTTGTTGGAAGAGAAGATTGCCGACATTTTGCGGAAAGGGGCCATAGAACGGTTTGCCCAGAAGGACGTGTAATTCCTGGGCAATCTGTTTCTGGTACCCAAGAAGGGTGGAGGAAGCCACCCCGTCATCAATTTGAAAGAGCTAAATCTGTCGGTCACTTACATTCATTTCCAGATGGAGGGCTTGCACTTATTGAAAGAGGTCTTTCGTCCCTAAGATTGGTTAGCAAAGGTAGACTTGAAAGACTCCTATCTGGCAGTACCGATGGCAGAGGAATCCAGGAAGTTCCTCTGTTTCCGTTGGAACACCGACACATGGCGTTTTCGTTGCCTCCCATTTGGCCTCTCTTTGGCTCTTTGGTGTTTCACCCAGCTGTTGAAACCGGTGGTGAGTCATCTCAGATCCCAGGGTGTACGACTCATCATCTATCTGGACGACATCCTTCTGATGGCGGAGTCCGCAAATTCTGCAAACTCAGGTCCAGCAGACGATAACTGTTTTACAAGAGTTAGGGTTTCTGGTGAACGTGGAGAAATCAATCCTTCAACCAGTTCGATTTCTGGAGTTTCTGGGTTTTATGGTTCATCCCATTCAGATGTCACTGGTACTATCAGAGCACAAATGCAAAGCCATTTTGAAGGAGGTACGTGCACTTCTCGCCAACGTCTCCCGAACTTGCGAGAACTCTCACGCATAATAGGGCTCTTGGCAGCTACGAAATTGGCGGTGCACCCAGCTCCTCTCCACTATCGGGCCCTCCAATGCCTGACGGCCCTTTTCCTTCGGCAGGGCCTAGATTATTCGGATCAAGTTCAGCTCTCGGAGGGAGTGAGAGTGGATCTCCATTGCTGGATCGGGAACCTCCCAGTCCTGCAACGGCAGGTCCATTACGATTCCTCCTCCATCAGTGACGATAGATTCGGTTGCTTGTCGATCAGGTTGGGGAGCCCTATACGGGAATTTGATGATGGGGGTCCGTGGTCCACCCAAGAGGAGGTTTTCTATATTAGCGGGCTGGAGTTGTTGGCGGGCCTCTTCCCCTTACAGTTTCCTCAAACCGACGGGTCAGTTGTCCGTTCTTCTGCGGATGGACAACTTTCCAGCGGTAAAATACATAAACGCTCTGGGGGGCCCTCGCTTCACTCTCCTAACCGTTATGGCAATGCGACTTTGGGAATGGTGCTTCCCGAGAGGGATCATGGTACAGGTCCAATTCATTCCGGGTGTGTCAAATCTTCTAGCAGATTGGAGTTCGAGACACACGGAGGACTCGGGGACTGGTGTTTGCACTTGTTGACCTGTGACGGCATTGTGGGGTCCATTTCAGGTCGACCTCTTCGCCTCCCGTCTCAACACCCGGCTACCTCACTTCTACAGCTGGCACCCGGATCCCATGGCTTTGGCCACGGATGCCTTTCCGCAGAACTGGGAGGGTCCTCGGCATTATGTGTTTCCCCCGTTTCAGCTAATATCTCAGACGTTACACCAGGTCCGGGTTCAGGAGGCGGAGTTGGTTCTAGTGGCTCCATTCTGGCCCAACCAACCTTTGGTTTCCCCTGTTCCTGGAACTGCTGGTGGATGTCCCGCGGTTACTCCCGGGCCTCCCATATCTGTTGGTGGACGGACAGGAGCAGCCTCATCTGCTGTTGTCGCAAGGAACGCGCCCAGTCCTAGCCTCCTTGGTCTCGGGTCACCCGGGGCGACAGGAGGGGTTTTGAACAGGGCTAGAACGTTCCTACAGGCGGCATGGGCCCCGGGCACTCGGTCTTGCTACGACTTGGCCTGGACCCAGTGTTCTGGTTGGTGTGTGTCACAGGATCAAGATCCCTTTCGAGCCCCTCTACATTTAATCTTGAATTTCCTGTCAATGTTTTGAAGAGGGTAGAGCTTATAGAACTCTTAACATTTACAGATCTTCCCTGTCGGTCTACCATGAGGGTTTCCAAGGGGTCCCAGTGGGCAAGCATCCCTTGGTCTGTCGTTTACTCAGAGGCATTAGGTGTTCGCACCCTCCGCTCCCTCAGTACTCGGAGACCTCGGATGTCGCTCTTTTGCTCAATTTCTGAATGGCGTGGCCATCTAATGAGACTCTATCCTTGAGACAGCTCTCGGCCAAGCTGTTGGCCCTCCTCTGTCTCATTTCTTGTAAACGAGTAGGTGATGTCCAAGTCTTGGATTTTCAGATTAGATCCTTCGTACCGGAGGGGTTGTGTTTCGATGTCTCTCGTCATACTAAAACGTCTATAACATCAGTGTTCTATCCGGCGTTTCCAACGCAGCCTGCACTATGTCCGGTGACGTGTTTGAAGGTGTATGAGACCCGTATGGTGGCGCTGTGTTCGGTGGGAGTATTGCCTGTTTGTTTCAAATCGGTCTCCTCGTGCCGCGGTTGGTTCCACTACTCTAGTGCGTTGGCTTAAGTGGTTATTGGCGCTGGCAGGGGTGGATGTTTCTAGGTTTGGGGCGCACTCTGTTCGCAGCGCCGCGGCGTCGTCGGCAGTGGTTGCAGGTTGTCACCTGGATGATCTGCTTAGGTCAGCTGACTGGTCTCGCGAGACCACTTTTTGGACCTTCTATTTTAAGCCTATAGTTCATTGGTCGTCCGCTCTTATGGATCAGATTTGAACTTGCAATAGGAGCCTCTGAGACCTTGTATTAAAATTATAGAATTTAGCGAAGTTAGAATTTTAATAAAGGACTCGGAGGCGAGTATTGCCCTCCCGGGGCGGACTCATGGGTTGGCTGCGCGTTCTGCATCTAGCGTTGGTATCTCCATTTTCTTTTGTTTCAGCTCCGTGAGCTGTTGCGACTCGTCTGGTGGCAGTTCCTGTTTTCAAGGTCCGGCTGGATCGTCGTCTTCATGTTTCTCTACACCTGTTGACCCGTTGTTAGCAAGGAAAAGAGGGAGAAAAGGCGGGAACATGATATACTTATAGACTTGCAGAGCACTGGACTGTCGCACTGGGAAAGGGGGGGTTAGACTACTTCATTGTTAGCAATATGTTTTGTTTCTTTAAATGTCTGTTATTTTTCGACATTTCTGTTTGCTGCTGTATTAACAGCAAGAAAAGAGATTGCAATACTCGCCTCTGAGTCCTTTATTAAAATTCTAATTTACTGTCCTACTTAGCTAAATTCTATAATTACATTACCTACAGACATCAGATTACAACCTATTGAGATAGAAACAGATAGCAGGTAAACAAAGACTCGACAATGCATTCCTACATAATCACAGATCACACATTCTGCACAAGAGGGCAATGAAAATAATAACTAAACTCTGGCCTGCACCCCAAACCCATCTCCATGCCCACACACCCCAAGTCTAAAGTGACGCATGTCACAGTACTTCACTTCTCTTGGTCGTGGAGGTGCCGCCTGTTCACTGGTTTATTCGTTAGAGTCGTGGCTCCTGCCCAGATGGACTGAGGTGATAGAGCTGCATGCGGAGACACGCTGTATTGATGTAGTGGCGTTTTCATTGTTTGAAACTCTAATTTATGTTTAATTTTGGGATTTTCTTTTAAGTATTCTGTCACTTTTTAATCTAATTTCTTTCTTCTTTCAGAGCAGAGGAGACACTATGCCCGAGACGGTGCCAGCACCATATCAGACACGTCTCAGTATCAAGTGGAGGTAGCTTTGCCAACTGTGTAAAATATTCTTTTCTGTTAGAGTGATAGGAGATGTGGTGGTGGGTATAGGATATGGATAGGAAGTGGCGGGGGTATAGGAAGTGACGAGGAATAGAAAGTGACTGGTGTATAGGATATGGATAGGAAGTGGCGGGGGTATAGGAAGTGACGAGGAATAGAAAGTGACTGGTGTATAGGAATAGAAAGTGACTGGTGTATAGGAATAGAAAGTGACTGGTGTATAGGAATAGAAAGTGACTGGTGTATAGGAATAGAAAGTGACTGGTGTATAGGAATAGAAAGTGACTGGTGTATAGGAATAGAAAGTGACTGGTGTATAGGAATAGAAAGTGACTGGTGTATAGGAATAGAAAGTGACTGGTGTATAGGAATAGAAAGTGACTGGTGTATAGGAATAGAAAGTGACTGGTGTATAGGAATAGAAAGTGACTGGTGTATAGGAATAGAGGACGTGGCGGGGGTATAGGAATAGAAAGTGACTGGTGTATAGGAATAGAGGACGTGGCGGGGGTATAGGAATAGAGGACGTGGCGGGGGTATAGGAATAGAGGAAGTGGCGGGGGTATAGGAATAGAGGAAGTGGCGGGGGTATAGGAATAGAGGAAGTGGCGGGGGTATAGGAATAGAGGAAGTGGCGGGGGTATAGGAATAGGAAGTGACGAGGGTATAGGAATAGGAAGTGTTTTGGAAATTAATCTACGATCAATTCCCTAATGTAGTTTGATCTGCTGTACTTACAAGCAGCTCTGCCATCCCTGATATACGTACCTGAACCCGCGCAGTAAAAGAGACACAGACACCATCACGTTGTTTCTACCTGGAGTTCATCTGACCACCTCAGCCAAGAGCCAAGTCCAAAGTGCGCTCAGTCCCAAGTGACCTCCTGGCTTCTGGTCAGATTAATTTATTACACAAATCGGACAACGCCCAGTGGCTGGCTGTATAACAGAAAAACAAGTTTGTCCAGTAAATACATTTACATATCAAAAGGACAGAGGTGTGGACTAGAATGTCGGACCGACCCCCTGAGGTGTGACTTGGTTTTAAAACCACATTCAAATCCAACACAGGGAGACAGATGACAACTTCTAAAAACACACACATCCTAGACTATAATGTCCACATAATAAAATTTCCACTACAGAAGTGACTGGGGTATAGGAATAGACGAGGGTATAGGAATAGGAAGTGGCGAGGGTATAGGAATAGGAAGTGACGAGGGTATAGGAATAGGAAGTGACGAGGGTATAGGAATAGGAAGTGACGAGGGTATAGGAATAGGAAGTGACGAGGGTATAGGAAGTGACGAGGGTATAGGAATAGGAAGTGACGAGGGTATAGGAATAGGAAGTGACGAGGGTATAGGAATAGGAAGTGACGAGGGTATAGGAATAGGAAGTGACGAGGGTATAGGAATAGGAAGTGACGAGGGTATAGGAATAGGAAGTGACGAGGGTATAGGAATAGGAAGTGACTGGTGTATAGGAATAGAAAGTGACGAGGGTATAGGAATAGGACATGGCGGGGGTATAGAAATAGAGGAAGTGGGTATAGAAATAGGAAGTGACTGGGGTATAGGAATAGACGAGGGTATAGGAATAGGAAGTGACGAGGGAATAGGAAGTGTCAGGGCTATAGGAATAGGAAGTGACAAGGGTATAGGAAGTGACGAGGGTATAGGAATAGGAAGTGACGAGAGAATAGGAAGTGACGAGAGTATAGGAAGTGGCGGGGTATAGGAATAGGAAGTGACTGGGGTATAGGAATAGACGAGGGTATAGGAAGAGGCGGGGCTATAGGAATAGGAAGTGACTGGGGTTTAGGAATAGGAAGTGACGGGGGTTTAGGAATAGGAAGTGACGAGGGTATAGGAAGTGACGAGAGTATAGGAAGTGACGAGGGTATAGGAATAGGAAGTGGCGGGGCTATAGGAATAGGAAGTGACGAGGGTATAGGAATAGGAAGTGGCGGGGCTATAGGAATAGGAAGTGACGAGAGTATAGGAATAGGAAGTGACGAGGGTATAGGAAGTGACGAGAGTATAGGAATAGGAAGTGACGAGGGTATAGGAATAGGAAGTGGCGGGGCTATAGGAATAGGAAGTGACGAGGGTATAGGAAGTGACGAGAGTATAGGAATAGGAAGTGACGAGGGTATAGGAATAGGAAGTGGCGGGGCTTTAGGAATAGGAAGTGACGAGGGTGTAGGAGTAGGAAGTGGTGCGTTGTGTAGGATTTAGGTAAATGATACAAGGTTTCCATGTATAGCCCCCATAATCTTTTCCTCCTTGGATTTGCGTTATCTCTGTATTAGGAATGGTCCTATTCTTTATATAAGGTTACAGCTGCGCTGTATATAATAGGGGTGTGTAGACTTTCTATGCGCTGTATATAATAGGGGTGTGTAGACTTTCTATGCGCTGTATATAATAGGGGTGTGTAGACTTTCTATGCGCTGTATATAATAGGGGTGTAGACTTTCTATGCGCTGTAAGTAAGAAATATCCGAGCAATATGAGTACTCGGAGCCCTGGATGTGCTGAGGTAGGTTTAAGACCCTGGACCATCGTGAAACTTGTGGGCTGACTTCGTCCTGTTTTGGCCGGCTGAGCATCATGGGGGATGTATGTAAACAAACAATAGCAGCAAAAAAATGGTGAAGGAGGAAAAAATGGAAAACGCCCTTGTTTTATGATTGTAGGTATTTCTGGGAATGTATCATCCTACATATTCCAACAAAATGCAGGGCAGGGGTTTGATGCTCAGTATATACTCGCGGCTGCAGGGCAGGGGTTCGATGCTCAGTATTTGTACTCGCGGCTGCAGGGCAGGGGCTCGATGCTCAGTATTTGTACTCGCGGCTGCAGGGCAGGGGCTCGATGCTCAGTATTTGTACTTGCGGCTGCAGGGCAGGGGGTCCATGCTCAGTATTTGTACTCGCGGCTGCAGGGCAGGGGTTCGATGCTCAGTATTTGTACTCGCGGCTGCAGGGCAGGGGGTCGATGCTCAGTTTTTGTACTCGCGGCTGCAGGGCAGGGGGTCGATGCTCAGTATTTGTACTCGCGGCTGCAGGTCAGGGGGTCGATGCTCAGTGTTTATACTCGCGGCTGCAGGGCAGGGGCTCGATGCTCAGTATTTGTACTCGTGGCTGCAGGGCAGGGGCTCGATGCTCAGTATTTGTACTCGCTGCTGCAGGGCAGGGGCTCGATGCTCAGTATTTGTACTCGCTGCTGCAGGGCAGGGGCTCGATGCTCAGTATTTGTACTCGCTGCTGCAGGGCAGGGGCTCGATGCTCAGTATTTGTACTCGCGGCTGCAGGGCAGGGGCTCGATGCTCAGTATTTGTACTTGCGGCTGCAGGGCAGGGGGTCCATGCTCAGTATTTGTACTCGCGGCTGCAGGGCAGGGGTTCGATGCTCAGTATTTGTACTCGCGGCTGCAGGGCAGGGGGTCGATGCTCAGTTTTTGTACTGGCGGCTGCAGGGCAGGGGGTCGATGCTCAGTATTTGTACTCGCGGCTGCAGGTCAGGGGGTCGATGCTCAGTGTTTATACTCGCGGCTGCAGGGCAGGGGCTCAATGCTCAGTATTTGTACTCGCTGCTGCAGGGCAGGGGCTCGATGCTCAGTATTTGTACTCGCTGCTGCAGGGCAGGGGCTCGATGCTCAGTATTTGTACTCGCTGCTGCAGGGCAGGGGCTCGATGCTCAGTATTTGTACTCGCGGCTGCAGGGCAGGGGTTCAATGCTCAGTATTTGTACTCGCGGCTGCAGGGCAGGGGCTCGATGCTCAGTATTTGTACTCGCGGCTGCAGGGCAGGGGTTCGATGCTCAGTATTTGTACTCGCGGCTGCAGGGCAGGGGCTCGATGCTCAGTATTTGTACTCGCGGCTGCAGGGCAGGGGCTCGATGCTCAGTATTTGTGTGACGGGATGGAGTGTCCGCCTGCGGTCCTGCTCCTATCTGACCCCCTTGATGGCGTCCGGCCCGCCTACCGAGTGGCTCGGCACTCGGCGTCTCGAGCAGCCTGTTCTACCGACCTCTTGTTGGTGTGGAGGTGGCTGCTGGGCTGACTTGAGGCTCCTTTTCCTGGGATAGACGTGATGTGGAAGGCCGCTGAGTGCCTTCTAGGTGCAATGTGATATTCCCTGGAAGAACTCACCAGATGAAGCTGTATGACTTCAAAACAGAAACTGATTTATTACAAGGTTTGGGCAGATCCTTTTATACACACAACACAAAGACATGTCCAGACTTAAATGCCCTCATACATTACAGGATACATGTTAATACATCACACTCTAATAAAAACCACACCAGTAAAACCACATCTAGACATGAAATAAAATGTCCATACACTTAAACGCACAACCGAAATATAAAAGGAAAAAATTATCTTTAAAACTGAGTTTTTAGTCACGCGGCTCGCTGGAAGGAGCGCTCAGGTCCATTCCGTGACAATTTGTACTCGCGGCTGCAGGGCAGGGGTTCGATGCTCAGTATTTGTACTCGCGGCTGCAGGGCAGGGGGTCGATGCTCAGTATTTGTACTCGCGGCTGCAGGGCAGGGGTTCGATGCTCAGTATTTGTACTCGCGGCTGCAGGGCAGGGGTTCGATGCTCAGTATTTGTACTCGCGGCTGCAGGGTAGGGGGTCGATGCTCAGTATTTGTACTCGCTGCTGCAGGGCAGGGGCTCGATGCTCAGTATTTGTACTCGCGGCTGCAGGGCAGGGGGTCGATGCTCAGTATTTGTACTCGCGGCTGCAGGGCAGGGGGTCGATGCTCAGTGTTTATACTCGCGGCTGCAGGGCAGGGGGTCGATGCTCAGTATTTGCACTCGCGGCTGCAGGGCAGGGGGTCGATGCTCAGTGTTTATACTCGCGGCTGCAGGGCAGGGGGTCGATGCTCAGTTTTTGTACTCGCGGCTGCAGGGCAGGGGGTCGATGCTCAGTGTTTATACTCGCGGCTGCAGGGCAGGGGGTCGATGCTCAGTATTTGCACTCGCGGCTGCAGTGCAGGGGGTCGATACTCAGTGTTTATACTCGCGGCTGCAGGGCAGGGGGTCGATGCTCAGTATTTGCACTCGCGGCTGCAGGGCAGGGGGTCGATGCTCAGTGTTTATACTCGCGGCTGCAGGGCAGGGGGTCGATGCTCAGTATTTGTACTTGCGGCTGCAGGGCAGGGGGTCGATGCTCAGTATTTGTACTCGCGGCTGCAGGGCAGGGGGTCGATGCTCAGTATTTGTACTCGCGGCTGCAGGGCAGGGGCTCGATGCTCAGTGTTTATACTCGCGGCTGCAGGGCAGGGGGTTGATGCTCAGTATTTGTACTCGCGGCTGCAGGGCAGGGGGTCGATGCTCAGTATTTGTACTTGCGGCTGCAGGGCAGGGGTTCGATGCTCAGTATTTGTACTCGCGGCTGCAGGGCAGGGGCTCGATGCTCAGTATTTGTACTCGCGGCTGCAGGGCAGGGGCTCGATGCTCAGTATTTGTACTCGCGGCTGCAGGGCAGGGGGTCGATGCTCAGTATTTGTACTTGCGGCTGCAGGGCAGGGGGTCGATGCTCAGTATTTGTACTCGCGGCTGCAGGGCAGGGGTTCGATGCTCAGTATTTGTACTCGCGGCTGCAGGGCAGGGGTTCGATGCTCAGTATTTGTACTCGCGGCTGCAGGGCAGGGGGTCGATGCTCAGTATTTGTACTCGCGGCTGCAGGGCAGGGGCTCGATGCTCAGTGTTTATACTCGCGGCTGCAGGGCAGGGGGTCGATGCTCAGTATTTGTACTCGCGGCTGCAGGGCAGGGGGTCGATGCTCAGTATTTGTACTTGCGGCTGCAGGGCAGGGGGTCGATGCTCAGTATTTGTACTCGCGGCTGCAGGGCAGGGGGTCGATGCTCAGTATTTGTACTCGCGGCTGCAGGGCAGGGGGTCGATGCTCAGTATTTGTACTTGCGGCTGCAGGGCAGGGGGTCGATGCTCAGTGTTTATACTCGCGGCTGCAGGGCAGGGGCTCGATGCTCAGTGTTTATACTCGCGGCTGCAGGGCAGGGGGTCGATGCTCAGTGTTTATACTCGCGGCTGCAGGGCAGGGGGTCGATGCTCAGTATTCCACTGGTAACCTCTGGGCCGCTCGCTCAGTAAGGTGAGCAGGTCCTCTGTGTACAGGGAGCTTTACCTGGGAATGTTTCTTGCCGTGTTCCTCCGGTGTCCATGAAGGCTTCCTGCTCTGACCTGATGTCCTCTTCTGCCTCTGCTTTGCAATGTACCCCAGCACCTGACCACGTTTGTCATGGACCGGAAAGATGCTGTGCTAACTGTAGAGGACGGGATCCGAAAACTAAAGTTACTTGATGCCAAAGGGAAGGTGTGGACCCAGGACATGTGTCTCCAGGTGGATGACAAAGGTGTTAGTCTTTATGATATAGAGTCCAAGGTAACTGCTGGTGTTTGCTGTGTTTCTAGCTGGTGGTTCTCTCTCTGCTGTGGAATGTAGAGTCCGTCTGTCCTGCCTCCCTGCGTGTGCATCGTTTCACTGATTTGTCCCGTCACCCTTTTTCCTGGCTTGTGTAGATGAGTAATGAGTATGTACTGGCCTGTCCTCCTGCATGTGGGGAGACATTCTGTCTTGAAGCCATGGGGTCTTTCTGATCAAAGCCTGGATTCCTGACATACGGCCAAATCCTCCCCTGTGCTTGGTGTCTGCTGCGCTCACTAAATGTTTTGCTCAGATTGAGAGCTATAGAGAAGCGGGGGGAGGAGTATGCAGTGGTAGGGAAGCGGGGGGTGGCGTGAAGCTGGGGAGGCGTGCAGCGGTGGGAGTGGCGTGAAGCTGGGGAGGCGTGCAGCGGTGGGAGTGGCGTGAAGCTGGGGAGGCGTGCAGCGGTGGGAGTGGCGTGAAGCTGGGGAGGCGTGCAGCGGTGGGTGGGCGTGCCGTGGTGGGGGGCGTGCAGCGGTAGAGAAGGGGGGAGCGTGCAGCGGTAGAGAAGGGGGGAGCGTGCAGCGGTAGAGTAGGGGGGAGCGTGCAGCGGTAGAGAAGCGGGGGGGGCCTGCAGCGGTAGAGAAGCGGGGGCGGGCGTGTAGCGGTAGAGAAGCGGGGTCGGGCGTGCAGCGGTAGAGAAGCGGGGGCGGGCGTGCAGCGGTAGATAAGCGGGGGCGGGCGTGCAGCGGTAGAGAAGCGGGGGCGGGCGTGCAGCGGTAGAGAAGCGGGGCGTGCGTGCAGCTGTATAGAAGCAGGGGCGTGCAGCTGTATAGAAGCGGGGGCGGGCGTGCAGCGGTAGAGAAGCGGGGGCGGGCGTGCATCGGTAGAGAAGCGGGGCGGGCGTGCAGCGGTAGATAAGCGGGGGCGGGCGTGCAGCGGTAGAGAAGCGGGGGCGGGCGTGCAGCGGTAGAGAAGCGGGGCGTGCGTGCAGCTGTATAGAAGCAGGGGCGTGCAGCTGTATAGAAGCGGGGGCGGGCGTGCAGCGGTAGAGAAGCGGGGGCGGGCGTGCATCGGTAGAGAAGCGGGGCGGGCGTGCAGCGGTAGAGAAGCGGGGGCGGGCGTGCAGCGGTAGAGAAGCGGGGGCGTGCGTGCAGCGGTAGAGAAGCGGGGGCGGGCGTGCAGCGGTAGAGAAGCGGGGCTTGCGTGCAGCGGTATAGAAGCGGGGGCGTGCAGCGGTATAGAAGGGGGCGAGCGTGCAGCGGTAGAGAAGCGGGGGCGGGCGTGCAGCGGTAGAGAAGCGGGGCGTGCGTGCAGCGGTATGGAAGCGGGGCGTGCGTGCAGCGGTATAGAAGCGGGGGCGTGCAGCGGTATAGAAGCGGGGCGAGCGTGCAGCGGTAGAGAAGCGGGGCGAGCGTGCAGCGGTAGAGAAGCGGGGCGAGCGTGCAGCGGTAGAGAAGCGGGGGCGAGCGTGCAGCGGTAGAGAAGCGGGGGCGAGCGTGCAGCGGTAGAGAAGCGGGGGCGAGCGTGCAGCGGTAGAGAAGCGGGGCGTGCGTGCAACGGTAGAGAAGCGGGGGCGTGCGTACAGCGGTAGAGAAGCGGGGGCGAGCGTGCAGCGGTAGAGAAGCGGGGGCGAGCGTGCAGCGGTAGAGAAGCGGGGGCGAGCGTGCAGCGGTAGAGAAGCGGGGCGTGCGTGCAGCGGTATAGAAGCGGGGGCGTGCAGCGGTATAGAAGGGGGGCGAGCGTGCAGCGGTAGAGAAGCGGGGGCGTGCGTGCAGCGGTAGAGAAGCGGGGGCGGGCGTGCAGCGGTATAGAAGCGGGGCGTGCGTGCAGCGGTATAGAAGCGGGGGCGTGCATCGGTATAGAAGCGGGGGCGTGCAGCGGTATAGAAGCGGGGCGAGCGTGCAGCGGTAGAGAAGCGGGGGCGAGCGTGCAGCGGTAGAGAAGCGGGGGCGAGCGTGCAGCGGTAGAGAAGCGGGGCGTGCGTGCAACGGTAGAGAAGCGGGGGCGTGCGTACAGCGGTAGAGAAGCGGGGGCGAGCGTGCAGCGGTAGAGAAGCGGGGGCGAGCGTGCAGCGGTAGAGAAGCGGGGGCGAGCGTGCAGCGGTAGAGAAGCGGGGGCGAGCGTGCAGCGGTAGAGAAGCTGGCGTGCGTGCAGCGGTAGAGAAGCGGGGGCGGGCGTGCAGCGGTAGAGAAGCGGGGGCGGGCGTGCAGCGGTAGAGAAGCGGGGGCGGGCGTGCAGCGGTAGAGAAGCGGGGGCGGGCGTGCAGCCCTTATTGACTCCTTATGATGTCACTGATTTTAGGATGAGGTTTTACCATACGATGCCCCCGTGCCTCTCTTACTCCCTGGCCTCCCGGCATCCGTCCGTTGTGTCGCCTCACACGTGCATGCTTGCTTGGTGAATTGTTTGCTTGGTGCATGCTCCCCGTTTTGCTCCTTGCACTAGTGCACATGGTGGTGGCATGATCACTGGTGAAACAATGAAGCCATGCTAAGTTCCACTGGCACAACGAGTGTCGTTTCATTTCTGCGCAGAATGAACTTGAAAGGTTCCCTGTAAGCACCATCCAGCACTGCCAGGCTGTGATGAATGCGTGCAGATATCACTCCATTCTCGCGCTCGTTTGCAAAGAGTCATCTCAGAGTAAAGCTGATCTCCACATCTTCCACTGTGAGGAGGTCAAGGTAAGCAAGTCTGCCCAGCATCCTGATGTGTAAACGTTTTCTGAGTGTCTTGGTGTGGCCGGAAGGGCATGGCGTCCAGTGCCGGGAGAGGACGAGTCCGTGACATGACTGGTTTAGTAGCTTCCCCTCTGTACCTTTTTACAAGGAGAACCTGCAGGAATTCCATTAATACTCAAAACCAGAAACCAGCCAGAAGCATGCGCACCGGTCAGGGCTCCGTGAGTATGCGAGCCGACTGTTTGACTCATTATCCTGAAGAAAGGTGAACCTCGAGTCAGTCTCCTGTGTATTTCTGGCTGTGCATTTTGGGTCGTTATTCTGTGGGATCAAGAACCTTGACTGTTACACATGTATTTGACCCCTGAGTCGTTGTCCAGGTCATGCTGATAATTCCTCCTGGAGGAGTGTTTTTCACCTCCTTTTTAAATTCCATTTTGGTTGTATCAAACCAGAGGAGTTTTAGTTGATGTTTACACTGCTTTGTAATTCCATGAAAATTATCAGATATAAGCAATTTCATACTTTATATTTTATGCAAACGTTTCCTCTCGCTGGACAGAAATTAAATACCAGTGCGCTCTAACCTCCTGTCCCCCTGAATATGCTGCTACAAGGAGCATCCCCCACCCTCACTGTAACAAAGCTACAGGGAGCAGCCCCCACCCTCACTGTAACAAAGCTTACAGGGAGCAGCCCATACCTGCACTGTAACAAAGCTACAAGGAGCAGCGCCCACCCTCACTAACAAAGCTGCAGGGAGCAGCCCACACCCTCACTGTAACAAAGCTGCAGGAAGCAGCCCCCACTCTCACTGTAACAAAGCTGCAGGGAGCAGCCCCCACCCTCACTGTAACAAAGCTGCAGGAAGCAGCCCCCACTCTCACTGTAACAAAGCTGCAGGGAGCAGCCCCCACCCTCACTGTAACAAAGCTGCAGGAAGCAGCCCCCACTCTCACTGTAACAAAGCTGCAGGGAGCATCCCCCACCCTCACTGTAACAAAGCTACAGGGAGCAGCCCCCACCCTCACTGTAACAAAGCTTACAGGGAGCAGCCCATACCTGCACTGTAACAAAGCTACAAGGAGCAGCGCCCACCCTCACTAACAAAGCTGCAGGGAGCAGCCCCCACCCTCACTGTAACAAATCTGCAGGGAGCAGCCCCCACTCTCACTGTAACAAAGCTGCAGGGAGCAGCCAATACCCGCACTGTAACAAAGCTACTGGGAGAAGCCAATACCCGCACTGTAACAAAGCTACTGGGAGCAGCGCCCATCCTCACTGTATCAAAGCTACAGAGAGCAGCCAATATCCACACTGTAACAAAGCTACAAGGAGCAGCTCTCACCCTCAGTAGCAAAGCTACAGGGAGCAGCCCCCACCCTCACTGTAACAAAGCTACAGGGAGCAGCCCATACCTGCACTGTAACAAAACTACAGGGAGCAGCCCCCACCCTCACTGTAACAAAGCTACAGAGAGCAGCCCATAACCACACTGTAACAAAGCTACAGAGAGCAGCCCATAACCACACTGTAACAAAGCTACAGAGAGCAGCCCATAACCACACTGTAACAAAGCTACAGGGAGCAGCCCCCACCCTCACTGTAACAAAGCTACAGGGAGCAGCCCCCACCCTCACTGTAACAAAGCTACAGGGAGCAGCCCATACCCTCACTGTAACAAAGCTACAGGGAGCAGCCCATACCCTCACTGTAACAAAGCTACAGGGAGCAGTGCCCACCAACACTAACAAAGCTACAGGGAGCACTGCCCACTGTCAGGGAATGGACCTGAGTGCTCCTTCCAGCGAGCCGCCTGAGTAAAACCTCAGACCGTTTTAAAGATCATTTTTTCCTTTTATATTTCGGTTGTGCGTTTAAGTGTATGGACATTTTATTTCATTTCTAGATGTGATTTTACTGGTGTGGTTTTTATTAGAGTGTGATGTATTAACATGTATCCTGTAATGTATGAGGGCATTCAAGTCTGGACATGTCTTTGTGTGGTGTGTAAGAAAGGATCTGCCCAAACCTTGTAATAAATCAGTTTCTGTTTTGAAGTCATACAGCTTCGTCTGGTGAGTTCTTCCAGGGAATATCACATTGCACCTAGAAGGCACTCAGCGGCCTTCCACATCACGTCTATCCCAGGAAAAGGAGCCTCAAGTCAGCCCAGCAGCCACCTCCACACCAGCAAGAGGTCGGTAGATCAGGCTGCTCGAGACGCCGAGTGCCG
Source organism: Leptobrachium leishanense (assembly GCA_009667805.1). Classification (NCBI taxonomy): domain Eukaryota; kingdom Metazoa; phylum Chordata; class Amphibia; order Anura; family Megophryidae; genus Leptobrachium; species Leptobrachium leishanense. The sequence continues at coordinate 403,723,360 of CM019065.1, read as the reverse complement.
AGCCACTCGGTAGTCGGGCCGGACGCCATCAAGGGGGTCAGATAGGAACAGGACCGCAGGCGGACACTCCATCCCGTCATACTGGTGGCAGCGGTGGGATAGCTCTCTGCACCCCCGGAAGAGACCCTCCTCTCAGCATGGCAGCCTACGCCAGCTGTAAACGAGACACTCTGCGAGATCTACTGGAGAGCCGTGGAGGGACCGCAGGCTCGAAAACCAAGGATGCTCTGGTCGAAGAGCTAAAGGACATGGATCAGCGGGAGAGGGCCACGCCCGCACCCCCACCACCGACACCCCCCCAGGCACCCATCTCTGAAAATTCCTTCCAGAAGAAGGTACGGCAGCGGCTTACGGAGCCGCCCCGACGGAAGCCACCTTCTGGAATATTGTTCAATAAATCGCGCAAGAGGAAGAGCGGGAGAGGGTGCGCCAGCATGAGCTACGGCTGGCAGAAATCCAATACCAGAGAGTGGAGAGCCCCAACCGCGAGAGACCAGCGGCCCGGAAGGTACCCTTCCAGGTCTTCAAGACTTTTAACGAGGCGGAGGAAGAGATCGAGAGCTTCCTCCAAGACCTTGAGCGGTCGTGCCAAATACACGAGGTTCAACGTTCCGCTTGGGTCGGGATTCTGGCCTGTAAGTTGACCGGACGAGCTGCGGAGGCCTATCAAACCGTCCCAGATGAGGAAGCCCGGGACTACGAGCAGGTAAAGCAAACCTTACTGGCCCGCTTTGCCGTCACTCCCGAAGCCAGCCGGATGAAGTTCCGGAACTCACGCCGGCCCAACGGCACTACCCATGTGGAGTGGGCACACCGGCTGCAAAGAGACCTGAAGACCTGGTTCGCAGGGAGCAAAGCTCAAACCGTGGAAGACATCACCCAGCTGTTCCTCCTCGAACGATTCTTCGACCACACCGCCACGGCAGTACGGGAGTGGGTGAGGGACAAGAAGCCCCAGACGGTGCAGCAAGCGGCTACCTGGGCAAATGAGTATACGGACACACGGAAACCCAATGGGGCAGAACGACCCCCACCCCTTCGACCCACACTACCCACCCCTCCCCCAGAGCCACCGACTTGCTGGGCTGGCCCGCACCCAGACCGACAAACCGCTCCCACTCCACAGTTACCATCCGATGTTACGGGTGCGGCCAGGTGGGGCACTACCGTCGGAACTGTCCCAACCAACTTTCCTCTCTGCAGGGACCCCCCCGAGCACCACCTGCGGCCCACTGCTACCAAACCGAATCCCCGTATTGGGACCCCCAGGAGGAATGGGGGATGCTGCACGAGGCCGACCCCGTACAAGCTGCCTCGGCCGACAACCGCCAACACCACCGACAGGCGGTGTGGATCAACGGGCGGGCCGCCGAGGGCCTCCGAGACTCCGGCGCCACCATCACACTCGTGCGCCCCCCCACCTGATATCCAAAAAGAACCGGCTAGACCACACCGTCGCTGTCCGCGTGGCTGGAGGAAAAGTGCTTTGACTCGCTACTGCCAGAGTCCACCTTGATTGGGGGTCTGGGGAGGGATCCGTGAGGGTGGGTTTACTAGACCAACTACCGGCTGAAATTCTCCTTGTTAACGACCTGGGACGCTTGGTCTCGGCCTATGCCACGGACGCGGCAGCCCCGGTGACCACACGGCAACAGAGCCACCGGAACAACCACGGCACTCCAGTCGGGACCCAGGTGAGACCACAACCCAAACCTCCAAAACCCCAACCAAACGAGACCACATCCCCTCGACCTGACCACCCCCTCACGTGGAGCTCCCCGGCCACCCTCCGACACCAGACTCAGACCGACCCCACTCTAGAGAGGTACCGCGACCGGGCCGGCAAGGGCCCGGAAGGCGTAAGGTACGACAGCATTGAGTGGGAGGATGGGTTACTGTATAGGTATACCGCAAGGGGGGGCACTCGGAAGCCACAGGCTCCCCATAAGCAATTAATAGTCCCTCAGGCCCCTAGACAGGAGCTCGTGAGACTGGCCCACGACATTCCCCTCGCCGGTCACCTAGGGGTGACCAAGACCCGACACCGGTTAACCCCAGCGTTCTTTTGGCCCTGCCTTAGTGAGGATGCCCGAGAGTACTGTCGCACCTGCCCGGTTTGTCAGAAGACGGGAAAAACCGGAGACCACCCGAAAGCCCCACTGCACCCCATGCCCATCATACAAGAACCCTTTAGTCGGGTGGCCGTCGACATAATTGGCCCCCTGCCTCGCCCCAGTGCCACCGGGAAGAGATATATTCTCACCGTGGTGGACTACGCCACCCGATACCCCGAGGCGGTGCCCCTGTCCAACATCCAGGCTGACCCCATCGCCGATGCCCTCCTACGGGTGTTCTCTTGGGTAGGATTCCCACGGGAGATTTTGTCTCATCAGGGCTCCCAGTTCACCGCTGAGCTGACCCAACAGCTCTGGCGCCTGTGCGGTGTTAAGGCGCTTCACAGTGCCCCATATCACCCTCAGACGAACGGGCTGTGCGAGCGGTTTAATGGGACCCTGAAACAGCTAATCCAAGCCTTCACCCAAGAAAGGAAGGACTGGGAAAAATACCTTCCCCACTTGTTATTTGCCTACCGAGAGGTCCCCCAAGAATCGACCGGGTTCTCCCCCTTCGAATTATTGTACGGACGCAGGGTTAGGGGTCCCTTAGATTTAGTCAGGGCTCAGTGGGAGGGGGGACAGGAAGCCGAAGGTCTCTCCGTCCTGAGTTACGTCCTGGAGCTCCGAGAGCGCTTGACCGAACTCACAGAATTAGTTCAGGGGAACCTGCAGGCAGCCCAGGCCCAGCAGAAGGCATGGTACGACCGCTCTGCCCGCAGCCGCTCATTCCTCGTGGGGCAGAAGGTCCTGGTGTTGAAGCCACAGCGGCAGAATAAGCTGCAGGCGTCCTGGCAGGGCCCTTATCGGGTGGTAACCCAAGTGGGAGAAACCACCTCTGTGGTTGTCAGCTGTACCGACACCAGGATCCAGCGGACGTTCCATGTCAACATGCTCAAGGCCTACCACGAGCGCCCGGAGACGGTGTCTGCCATCTGCGCTCCAGCCACCGAGGAGGCAGAACAGTTTCCCCTGATAGAGCTTCCCGGGATAGTCAGCCCTCAGGGGTAGAGCAGGTGCAGCTGGGGGAGGAGTTGGGACCCCATAAACAGGCACAGGTTAGGCAGCTGCTCAAAGACTGCCAGGATATCTTTTCTGCCCTCCCCGGCTATACCAGCCGGGCCGTGCACCAAGTGGAAACCCCCGGCCAGAGACCCCTCCGGCAACCAGCATACAGACTCCCGGAGGCAGTCCGCGAACCCATGCGGGCTGAAATCCGGGAAATGCTGGAGCTGGGGGTTATCGAGTCCTCGGCCAGGCCCTGGGCATCGCCCGTAGTCTTGGTCCCCAAAAAGGACGGTACCACCCGGTTTTGCGTTGACTACCGGTGGTTAAACGACTGCACCATCACTGATGCTTACCCCGAGTCGACGAGCTGTTAGACCAGATCTCCCAGGGCCATTTCTTGACCACCGTGGATCTGTGCAAGGGGTACTGGCAGATTCCCCTTGCAGAGGAGGCGACCCCGAAGTCGGCCTTCATCACCCCGTTCGGCCTGTACCAATTTCGGGTCATGCCTTTCGGGATGAAGAACGCCCGGCCACCTTTCAGCGGTTAATCGATCGCCTCCTCGATGGCCTACAGGAGTTGGCTTGTGCGTACCTGGGCGACATAGCCATATACAGCCAGACCTGGGAGGAACTCCTCCACCATCTGGGGGTGGTATTAGAATCAGGGACGCCAACCTGACCCTTAACCCTTTCGCTGCTGAGGCTTTTCCCGCCCCTGTGCTGAGGTCATTTTTTACCTGTTTTGCGCATCATGTTTAAACGTGTTTTGAAGGCTTATTTTAGTATATGACACCGACATATTATATATCGTTCTTTCCGTCAGACTCGGTAGATTCATAATATGTCATTATTATATGTATACGTTATGTCATGTCTGTATATTATAACAAAAAATGCAATAAAATATGTATTTTCAATAATTTACAACGTGTAAAGTGTTTTTTTCCACATTTTAACATGCGAGCAATTGCGGTTATATTTTGTATGGGGTGCGCTTGTTAAAAAAATTAGAGATGGGGTCTCGTTACATTTTTTTTTGGGGAAAATGACACTATTTTTAACAAACGCACCGCATACAAAAATCGTTAGTGCAGCATCATTGTTCACATTATAATTGAAATGGGAACAATATTGCTGCATTAACAAACCCAAAAAAAAAAAAAAAAAGTGTTTATTTTTTTTTTTTTTCATTTTTTTTTTTTTTTACAAATTTTTTAACTTTCATGTTTGGTATCGTTGGAACGGCCATGCTCTGGCCGATCCAACGATATCAAAATTTAACCCCTAGCTGCCACGGATCGGGAGATAGGGAGTTCATTGGAACTCCCTATCTCCACACTTGGTGGCAGTTAGGGGTTAATGCTAGGACTGGCGTCATCGTGCTACGCACGATGACGCCAGTCCTCTGGGGGAGTTCCCGGAAGCTTGGCCGACATCCAAGATGTCGGCCAGCTCCCGGGAAGGATCGCGAATCGGCGCTTTTCAGCGCCGATTTGCGATCCAGCTCCCCAGGGGTTAATGCCAGGCATCATTTGGAGGGCAGGCTGTGCCCTTCCAAATGATGCCTGGGTTAAGCCCCTGTGTGCCACCGATCGGGAGGGAGAGAGGTCCGAAGGACCTCCCCCCCTCCCTTTCAGGCGCCTCCTCCGCACATGCGGGGGGGGCGCCTGAATTAGGTGTCATCGCGCCCCCGCGATGACACCTAATAATGGCGGCTGGTGGTCCGGATGCCGGGCTGACATCCAGGATGTCAGCCCGCACCGGAGGGGCCAGCGATCGGCCGGAACCCGGCCGAACGCTGACCCCAAGCTGAGGACGCGCTCAGCGCGTCCTCAGCACACCAGCGGTAATGCTGAGGACGCGCTGAGCGCGTCCTTAGCATTGAAGTGGTTAAACCGGAAAAATTTAAAATAGGGATGTCCGAGGTGCAGTACCTCGGCCACCGGGTGGGTTGTGGGACCCAGAGACCAGAACCCGCCAAGGTAGAAGCCATTCTAGAATGGCCCACCCCCGTGACCAAGACCTAGGTCCTCGCCTTATTGGGCACCGCGGGGTACTACAGGAAGTTTGTCCCCCACTACAGCGACCTCACCAAACCCCTGACAGACCTGACCAAGAAATCCCTGCCCCGCCAAGTCCTGTGGTCCCCGGAGTGTGAAGCCGCCTTCCAGAAACTGAAAACCGCCCTAACCCAAGCCCCCCTATTGGCAGCTCCGAATTATAACAAACGTTTTATCGTCCATACAGACGCCTCAATGTTCGGACTGGGAGCCGTGCTAAGCCAAGTGGGGGGGATCATCCAGTGGCGTACATCAGCCGCAAACTCTTACCCCGGGAGGTGGGATACGCCGCGGTGGAGAAGGAGTGTTTGGCCTTGGTCTCGGCCCTGAGGAAATTTCAGCCATATGTTTATGGGCGGTCCTTCACCGTTATGACAGACCACAATCCACTGGTGTGGCTCAACCGGGTGGCGGGGGGGAAAACGGCCGCCTGTTGTGGTGGAGCTTGGCCCTCCAACCGTTTAACTTTACGATCCAGTACCGGCCCGGGCCTCAGAATGGGAATGCCGATGGACTATCGCGGCAATCTGCCCGGGAACCCGGAGACCCGAGCTCACCGACTCCCCCTATTCGACCCGTTGGGGTCCAACCGTGTCCGTCGGACTTTATTGGGGGGGGGAGAAATGTCACGGAATGGACTTGAGCGCTCCTTCCAGCGAGCCGCGTGACTAAAAACTCAGACAGTTTCAAAGATCATTTTTTCCTTTTATATTTCGGTTGTGCGTTTAAGTGTATGGACATTATATTTCATGTCTAGATGTGGTTTTACTGGTGTGGTTTTTACAGTGTGATGTATTAACATGTATCCTGTATTGTATGAGGGCATTTAAGTCTGGACATGTCTGAGGGCATTCAAGTCTGGACATGTCTTTGTGTTGTGTGTATAAAAGGATCTGCCCAAACCTTGTAATAAAATCAGTTTCTGTTTTGAAGTCATACAGCTTCGTCTGGTGAGTTCTTCCAGGGAATATCACATTGCACCTAGAAGGCACTCAGCGGCCTTCCACATCACGTCTATCCCAGGAAAAGGAGCCTCAAGTCAGCCCAGCAGCCACCTCCACACCAGCAAGAGGTCGGTAGATCAGGCTGCTTGAGACGCCGAGTGCCGAGCCACTCGGTAGTCGGGCCGGACGCCATCAAGGGGGTCAGATAGGAGCAGGACCGCAGGCGGACACTCCATCCCGTCACACCCACCATCACTGTAACAAAACTACAGGGAGCACCGCCCACCATCACTAACAAAACTACAGGGAGCACCGCCCACCATCACTAACAAAACTACAGGGAGCACCGCCCACCATCACTGTAACAAAACTACAAGGAGCACTGCCCACCCTCACTGTAACAAAACTACAGTGAGCACCGCCCACCATCACTAACAAAACTACAAGTTGCACTGCCCACCCTCACTGTAACAAAGCTACAAGGAGCAATGCCCACCTTGACTAACAAAACTACAGGGAGCACCAACCACCCACCATCACTGTAACGAAACTACAGGGAGCACCGCCCACCATCATTGTAACAAAACTACAGGGAGCACCGCCCACCATCACTAACAAAACTACAGGGAGCACCGCCCACCATCACTGTAACAAAACTACAGGAGCACCGCCCACCATCACTAACAAAACTACAGGGAGCACCGCCCACCATCACTGTAACAAAACTACAGGGAGCACCGCCCACCATCACTGTAACAAAACTACAGGGAGCACCGCCCACCCTCACTGTAACAAAGCTACAGGGAGCACCGGCCACCCTCACTGTAACAAAACTACAGGGAGCACCGCCCACCATCACTGTAACAAAGCTACAGGGAGCACCGCCCACCCTCACTGTAACAAAACTACAGGGAGCACCGCCCACCATCACTGTAACAAAGCTACAGGGAGCACCGCCCACCCTCACTGTAACAAAACTACAGGGAGCACCGCCCACCATCACTGTCAAAACTACAGGGAGCACCGCCCACCCTCACTGTAACAAAACTACAGGGAGCATCGCCCACCCTCACTGTAGCAAAGCTACAACTAAGTGTGTGTCTGTCGAATGTCCCTTTTTAAATAATTTCGTGAACAAACTGAGTGGGAGGAGGGACTGGAGGAGGAAGGGAGTGACTTTGCTCAAGTGACTTGCCCTGATAAAATTATTTTAGCAGAAAGGATACATTGAGAATTCTCTCATTTTCAAGTATGTCCTGGGTAGGCAAGGCCTAGGCTGGCACTTTCCAGGGGGCGGCAAAAAAGAACACCACAAAGAGGATATTCACAGAGCACCGAAATGACGCCTACATTTCCGTGTTCTGTTCCCCGCACTTTTGGGAATCAAATTTCCCCGGTGAATTCACCACAAGGTCCCTGACGTGCAGGGAATCAGCCACCGAACGCTGCCGCAAACCCGTCGCCTGCTGTTTTAAAAAGAACTACTGAACGAAAATGTCTGGAATTAACATATAAGATCCTATGAATGATAATAATAAAAAGGTTTGTTACAGGAAAAAAGGATTTTTTTTTTAAAAATGCCTAGAAGATACTAAAAAAAAAAAAAAATCCCACTCACTAATTTACAACAATTCCTAGCTAGAGGAGGAATTAATTTCCCAAACATACAGGACTACAACTCGGCGGCACAGTGTCGTTATGTCTCTGGTTACATGATACTTCACACCCCTGCAGGTAGAACAGGCGTTACTCCCCTCCTCATCCTTATTAACATTTCTACACCAACATTCTCCTCAACTCCCTCCTGTGATACGCTCAAACCCATTACTCTCCACCACTAAACTGGCGCGAGGATCCGCAAACGCTTTCAGTTAGCCTGGCGGACGTCTGGTCCCTCATTCTGCATAACCCACACTTTCAAAACGCTTCTCCTGCCCCTATTTTCCACACCCTGGCCCAACGAGGTTTCACTAGTATCCTTCATTATACAGACGGTGGGACTGGTCTGCCATACTCCTATTCATATTTGAGTCCGGTATTGGGCGGGCTGCCTATTAGTCACTATTATACAGCGGTAGACGGTGGGGCTGAGAACCTCACACCCGCTTGTGTTTAGGTCATCCCTGTTGGGGTTATTTATAACCTTGATGCAATGAAATTTATCCGCATTATGAGACTTCCTAACAATCGTAGCCCTGTCCCCAGGTGGTTGCACGATAAGCCGGCACGTTCCTCTGTCTTTATAGTAGTGCGCTGTATATGCACACCTCTGGCAATTCATGCTTAACAGCCGTTCAGCGCTAATACGCTTGAGGGAGACTTCTCATACAATACTTGGCAGCATTTCAGATCTTGCTGGTTTGTGACCCGCCGCATCGGCTTTATTAAATCCTTTTTATGACACGATGACAAACTTACAATCTATGTCCTAACCAGCAGGACAACAGTGGGTTTACTTCCAATAAGTCTATTGGGAGTAATTTTTAAATCCTCTTTGCCTTCTTTTTGCTTTATATGCCAATCTGTTGTGAATCCGGCACAATCTCTGTGTTTAACCGGCCTTACGAGGACGGAATAAAAAGTTCATTTTTTTCGATTATAAGCAATCCGAGTTTATGGTACTTCATTCTAGTACCTCTTCATCTCTATCCCGTCAACTACTCTCAGAATTTTCAGTTATTTATATGGGTTTCCCCCAATTGTTTTGTTTACTGGATTATATTCTATTCTGTTTTCACCAACAAGACTGGTGTATTTTTCAATAAATTTATCGGATTATCCTAGGTCTCTATACATACAGTTGTGTTCAAAATTATTCAAGCCCCACTGAAATTGAGTGTTTTGGCCAGTTTGACATTGATTTTGATCATTCAGTCATCTTGCTTACAATTAAATCAAAGAGGCACGTGTAGGTCAGACAAATATAACATAACATTTATAATGAAATAAGCACAAATGTCTTTTCTGTGCTCACATCATTATCAGTTTTATTCAACCCCCAAGTGACATTCAATCTTAGTACAACATCCTTTTACAGTTATAACAGCTTTTAAACGTGAAGCATAGCTTGACACAAGTGTCTTGCAGCCATCTACGGGTATCTTCGCCCATTCGTCATGGGCAAAAGCCTCCAGTTCAGTCACATTCTTAGGCTTGCGCACTGCAACTGCTTTCTTTAAGTCCCACCAGAGGTTCTCAATGGGATTTAAGTCAGGTGACTGCGATGGCCACTCCAAAATGTTCCAGCCTTTAATCTGCAACCATGCTCTAGTGGATTTGGAGGTATGCTTGGGATCATTGTCCTGTTGAAAGGTCCAACGTCTCCCAAGCCTCAGGTTTGTGACGGACTGCATCACATTGTCATCCAATATTTCCTGGTACTGAAGAGAATTCATGGTACCTTGCACACGCTGAAGCTTCCCTGTACCTGCAGAAGCAAAACAGCCCCAAAGCATGATTGACCCCCCGCCATGCTTCACAGTAGGCAAGGTGTTCTTTTCTTCATAGGCCTTGTTCTTCCTCCTCCAAACATAGCGTTGATCCATGGGCCCAAACAGTTCTAATTTTGTTTCATCAGTCCACAGAACACTATCCCAAAACTTCTGTGGTTTGTCCACATGACTTTTGGCATACTGCAGTCGACTCTTCTTATTCTTTGGAGACAGCAAGGGGGTGCGCCTGGGAGTTCTGGCATGGAGGCCTTCATTACGCAGTGTGCGCCGTATTGTCTGAGCTGAAACTTCAGTACCCACATCTGACAAATCTTTTCTCAGTTCCTCAGCAGTCACACGGGGACTTTTCTCCACTCTACACTTCAGGTAGCGCACAGCAGTCGAAGTCAGCATCTTCTTTCTGCCACGACCAGGTAGCATTTCAACAGTGCCCTTTGCCTTGAATTTGCGAATGATGCTTCCTATGGTCTCTCTTGGTATGTTTAACATCTTTGCAATCTTCTTATAGCCATTGCCCTTCCTGTGAAGAGTAATCACCTCTTCTCTTGTCTTCCTGGACCATTCTCTTGACTTCACCATGTTTGTAACCACACCAGTAAATGTCTAGAAGGAGCTGAGTATCACAGTCATTTTAAAGCTGCCTAATTGGTGCTTATTATGCTTTATTGCTGCTCCGTGACATCCACAGGTGTTTTCAATACCTGATTGAAAACACTTGAATGAACCTCTGTTCTTCAGAGTGGTAGTCTTTAAGGGGTTGAATAATTGTGTCAATGAAGAATTCCCAAAAGAAACATTTACTACTGTATTACAAAACCAATTGATGTCATTTTAGTTGCATATGGTTCTTTAAAAAGTCCTTGTAGGATTTCATTCTGAATACAATTACAAATGTCACTAAATTCCCTAAAACCCAACACAGCATTGGGGGTTGAATCATTTTGAACACAACTGTACATATAATTTTCTCTGGTATACCTTTTTGAATTACAATGTTTGAGCATTTGGCTTCCCGCCCCTCTATGTCAGCTTTACAGAGAATTTGGAGTTGTATGTGCTGAATTACAAAGAAAAAAAAACAAAACACTTTTTGGTTGTTTTGTTTTATTAATGCAGCAATATTGTTGCCATTTCAATTATAATGTGAACAATGCTGCACTAATGTTTTTTTTCTATGGGGGCGTTTACTATAAATCACGTAATTTCCCCCCCAAAAAATTGTAATGAGTCTCCAAGCGCACCCCATAGAAAATATAACCGTAAAGGCTCGCGTGATAAAATGTGAACAAGAAAACACTTTACACAATGTAGATGATTGAAAATTCTAATTTTATTGCATTTTTTGTTATATACAGACAGGTCATGACGTATACATATAATAATGACATATTATGAATCTGCAGAGTCTGCCGGAAAGAACGATATATAATATGTCTGGGTCATATAATGAAACGTGGCTTCAAATCGCATTTAAACATGATGAGCGAAAGCGGTAAAAATGAGCTCCGCACACAGACGTGAAATGCCACAGCAGTGAAGGGGTTAAAACAACCGATAACGGAGCAGGGACAAAGATTAACAACTCCTGAAATATGCAGCAGAGAACAGATACACATGGACCATAACAATAGACCATAAGATTATTCTTGCATAACAAATCCCCAAACACCCCCTCCCAAACAGGAGCCCGATCCTGGGGTGTGTGACCGTTGCCATACTCACCGGAATAAGGTGGTCAGAGAGATGTATGGAAAGGCCTGGTTCTGGTCTGTCCGGAGTGAGACGAAGAATCGAGGCAAATTGAGAATTTCAGACGGGAAACGGCCTCTACTTTTCTCAGTCCAAAACCTTGTTGGAGGGGTATTAATTAATGCAGGTGGATGTTGTATACATTATACAGAGAGGGGTATTAATTAATGCAGGAGGATGTTATAAACATTATACAGAGAGGAGTGTTTTTTTAGCCCTTTAAATCCAGTGGCTGTGAGTGCTGAGATAAGCTGCTTGTTATATTATCTCAGTACAATGTATCAGGCTCAGATGTTACAGTAACTGACTGTAATAGCGCTCAGAGTTTCAGTAAAACAAGGAAATAATATTGTTATAACCTCTTATATATAGAAATATTATTTACTAGGTTTACTGAAACTCAGTTACTGTAACAGCTTTGCCTGACACATTGTGCTGAGAGTGAGAGATACTGTAACAAGCAGCGATCTCAGCCCTCTGAGGAGCCACTACAATAGTAATTGTATCCACTGGTTTTCAGATGAATGAAATTAGTTTTCATACTAAAGAACTGAAAACTAATTTCTTCAGCAACTAAATAAATTGCATTTTAGGACTAATCCATTAGTTCAAAACGAAATTTTGTGCTGTGCACATGTCTAAGAACCACTTGGCTGCACGTGCTGAGCGCGTCCTCCGCAGCCGAGCGGTTAAACACAAAGCTATTGGTTATGTTCTATTTTGCCTTTGATTGCGGAGGAAAGTTAAGATACACATGAGCTGACTGAGGGTCCGGCGCATTCTGTTTGGCTTTCCGTGGCGCTTGTTGGCACTAAGTAGTTAATTGTCTTTCAAGTCTGTGTAATGATGTATGTATTCGTTACATCTTGAGAAAGTCCAGATGGACTGAAACGTCGACTTGTTCAAATATTTACTCTTTATTATCAAGTCTCGTCCTCCATGATTCCTGTATATACGGTGTAGCCGCAGCAGAGCACGTATATTCTGCTGTAAAGGGTTGAAAACCAGGCACCCGTTGGATTATATATATATATCACGAGTATAGCAGTCTGTAGTGATACCTTTTATTGGGCTAACGTTACATTTAAAATACAAGCTTTCGAGAGTCTCCTCTCTTCTTCAGGTCTGTAACGTTGGTCCAATAAAAAAGGTATCACTACAGGTGGCTATACTCGGGATTTTGGCATCTGGACTAACACGGCCTATCTAATCTATATATATATATATTTAGTGCTTACATGAAATCACCTGCACTCCAGGACTTTTTCTGAATCCTTTTTTATTGGTTCACGTATGAAGTCATAAAATCGACGTTTCGGCTCGCATTCGGAGCCTTCATCAGGACAAGAACAAACATACACTGAGCTCCCCATTGTAACCCCAAAGTTTACATAGGGAGAGAAATCAACATAATTAAAAACAGCTTGGATGCCCACCCTCCCGAGGTGCACGGCAACCGGCGCGCCGTAAGACGCTCCGCGCATGCGTAATGCCACAGCTCCTCTCAATGACGTGTGTTCGGTTGTCCTAGTAACAAACTAGACGCCAGAGCTTTGTAAACATAGCGAGCATCTGCGTGACGCCGGGAACCAACACTCATCGATCGGGTAGGCAAACCAAGACATGTCGCATAATACAGCGACCATCACATTTTAAAAACAAAGTTTTTCACCTGAATGTTTGGGCAAAACAACACACTGTTATTGAACACCTAGGAGGCAGTAAACTGAAGGCAGAACATACCGCACTTCAAACTGTGTTGTCATAGCTAACTATTACAACCGTCCCAAACTCTACCAGCGCATCCCTAGACAAATGTCGAGTACATATTGCGCTCATTGAGACCCCTTGGGTACACCGTATCCAAACGATGTATCCATTGGGCCTCCCTTTTGAGCAGCATTAAGGCCCTATCACCCCCCCTCCTGGGAACGGGGACATGGTCTATGGCCATAAACCGCAGTGACGCCACCGGATGACCCATCTCCAAAAAGTGTCTAGCCACCGGCTTCTCCGAGTAGCCATCACGATAAGCTACCCTTATGTTTGACCTATGGTTCCTAATCCTGTCACATAAAGGGGTGGTGGTCTTACCTACATACGCAAGCCCGCAGGGGCACAATATCCTATAGACCACAAAGTCAGTCCTACATGTTATTAAATATCGGATATGGAAGCGTTTACCCGTATGTGGATGGCTAAATTCTTTACCTGGAACCATGTGGCTACATGTCACACACCCCAAACAACGTTTACACCCTACGTTGCGGTATTGTGCCCCATCCTGTATGTTCCCTGGAATGGGATCCGTGTGGACAAGTAAATCCTTAAGACTCCTGTTCCGCTTATAACAAAACATGGGTGGATTTTTAAATCTCTTGGGTAGAGTGGGGTCATTCTCCAAAATGCGCCAATGTTTCTTGACTGCAGCTGTTAGTTTATCAGTGGCCGTGGTGTAAGTGATAGGAAACCTCAATCTATCTAATGTCGCCTTTTTTACCACAGGAAGAGTAGCCTTTTCCAAAGCTAATTCTAATGCCTGTCTTGGGTATCCCCGCTGTTCAAACTTCCCCTGCATATGTCTAAGTTGTTCCTGTCTGATTGATGGGTCACTGTTATTCCTAATGGTACGCAAAAATTGAGCATGTGGTAGAGCCGCTTTGCTGTGCGCTGGATGCCAACAAGAGGGTGTTACGGTCAGTGGGTTTCGAATAGAGGGAGTGTTGAAGATGACAGTCTTTCATAAACACCTTAATATCCAAAAAATGGATTGATTCACTGCTCACCTCGCTGGTTACTTTTATGGGGCTATCCAATGCGTTGATGTACCCCTCTACCTCCCTTGCTTCATCAACCGTGCCCTTCCACAAAACAAACACATCGTCATAGAAGCGAACATACAATGCGATTTTTTCAAAAAAGTGGTTAAGCACATGACTGCGCTCAAACGCGTACATAAACGCATTGGCGTACATGGGTGCCATAGAGGCACCCATGGACGTCCCCGTGCGCTGCAGATACCACCGTTCTTCAAATCGGAAGTAATTGTTTTGTAGAGCCAATGCTAACAGCTCCAGTACAAACTCAATCTTAGGGCCCGTGTACACTGTGGACTGAGATAATAACTCACGCATGGCCTCTATACCTGCCTGGTGTGGAATAACAGTGTATAGACTTTTAACATCCATGGTCAAAAACACAAAGTTTTCATCAACACAGTTAATGCCTTCCAATCTATATATATTTATATACACTGGGTACACACATTGAACTTTATCCCTTGAAGAAGGCTTTTTCAGTTGAAACGTTGTGGTTTCTGGTTCCTCTCTGCTCACATGTTTATCCCAAGTGCCGGCTAACAGATTAAGCACTTTATTTTTTTCGTCGTTTATATTGCAGTGAGAGCATTCCCTTTTTGGGATATTATATATGCTGGGATTATACTCTAGATCTCGATTGCTTGTATGATACAGGTGGTTTGGCTTATGTGTTGTCAGTTACCTCGTGCTCCCTGCAATGTGTATAGATTATATTTTTTGCAGCTTGAGTGCTTCTCGATTTTTGGATGATCTTTGGTTAGAGGAGGTTTATAGGGAAGCCTGGTTTTGGAGATTGCACCTCTTCCGTTTCCGTCTGCAGAACAGCTGTACTGATTTTTATTTTTTACCAATATCACGATACATTCATTGAAAAATGGGCAGTGCTCCAGAAATGGCCAAGACCCTGTCCTCGTCATGTACCGTTTTAAAACCCAATATGAAATCTTCAAACTAGTGACGGAATAGGAAAAAAGAAATGGTCAAGGTTTGGGGTGAGGGAGCACATTGCGAAGGACGTACAAGCCAGATATTATCATTATTATTATTATGCTGCGAAATGAAATGAGACCCATAGGAGTCCGAGTAACTGTATGGCATTCATTAGGAATCCGGCACGTGAGCCGATCAATCACCCCTTACAACCTAGACCTTCCTTTGGACAGGAAATTCAACCAGCAAAACCATGTGGTACTGGGAGATGTGTTTCTGCATGTATAATCAATATCTCCCCAATTGCTTCCACTACCGGTATCCTCTTTTGTATGGTTGGGGGTGAAGTACTTCGCCACTGTCTAGGGGTCAGAGCTTTAATGACGTTAAACGGGTGGATAGCAAGTGAGTTCCTAATAGGTACTTGAGGAGAAAGGGACCAAGTGAAATAGCGCGATCTGGGGGGGAGGGGAGTTAAATCCGCACCTGTGACCTCATTAATTCTAGTAAAAACGGACTCCCAATGTGGCTGCAGGAGCGAGCAGTCCCACCGTTAATGGAGATAGGTGCCGAGCGATGTAAAACACTGCCAGCAGGTTCAATTAGAGCTCGGCAATATCTTGTGCAGTCCGGTAGGGGTCAAGTATCACCGGGAGAGACCTTTTGTAAAGGGATTGTTGGACCTGTAAACTCCTAGAGGCGTTGGCTGCGATTTGAAAAATCTTATTCCAATCTTCCTCCGATATCCCATCTCGAAGTTCCCGGTTCCACCTCTCCGTACAGCAGGGGAGGGGAGAGACGGGGCGCTCGCGTCAAGTTATATATATATATATTTAGAATGAATATGAGGCATGTGTGGGTCCGTAGTACAAAGAGTCTCAGGAGGAGACTTCCCCATCCTACAAATCTCGGTGTCGCCTAACGATTTAATCAAATGGGTTCGTTGACTGTTTCGGAATTGTTCCAGTGATGCACAGTCGTGTCTGCCCTATATAATGTAGATAGAGGGGTAGGAGAGGAGTTTGTAAGGCATTCATTCCGTCAAGGTGAGATAAAGGCCGCCTGTGTCTATGGGTAAAAAGGTGCGAGTCATACAGTAGTAGATTCCCCTATTATAATGAAGGGGGATTAAAATAAAGACATGGCGACGAGTATTATACCATCTTTTCTTTACCTTAGCCAATAGCAGCAAAGAATAAAGTAAACGTTTAAACAACATAGAACACATAATGATACGGTCCAGTCCTATGTTGACCAATCACCAGGCAGTCCGCTCTGTAAATCTCCCGGTAACCCTTGGCTCCTCCTCTTTTCTTTGCTGCTCCCTGAGATGAGTATTAGCCGCAAACGCAGTATTAAAATCTTTTCTGCGCTTGCAATACTGTTACACTGTGTAATTTGTGTCGTCATACATCACTGCAGACACACACCTCCTGTCTAGAAACATCATTCATTTAATAACGTGCCAATTTCTTTGTGAGGGAACTTCATTCTCCATTTATTGTTCTTTTTGTTAGCTCTGTCTCCCCGGCTGTTACTAGCGTGTATCCGCATTTCCCCCGCAGCTTCGTCACAGGGGAGGGGCGCAGCTTTTGCGCCATTAGATTCTGAGGTAACGCTCGCGCATGCACAGTACGGCACGGCCAGTTACCTCGGATGAACCGCAGCAAGTTTTTTCACTGAAATGCGAAAATATGTCTAACCCGACCCTGCCAGCATCCCCTGGTGCCCTTCTGCCCTCTGACTGACCCGGCAGACGCCCTTATAGCGGCTCTGTCGGCTTTTTCATCAAATCTGGAGCATACTATGGTGAGCGAATCCATCATTTCCCCAGCTTCAGATAGGTCTTAATCGATTCGAACCACAATAACGAGGTCCCTGGGACTTCAAAGGAGGGAGAAGAGCAACTCCCAAAAAATATCGCTCACAAAAACCGTACGTCTACCTGTACTCGCCATGAATCCCCACAGCACTGTGTCTAAAACGTCTGCTCTAGGTGGACCCATAGTTTATGTGCAGGGGACGTGGACCAGTCGCTCAAAGCAATATATCTGCGGATGGGGCAAGCCCAGACCCCCCCCCGGTAACGCTCAGGGTTCTATCCAATTCCAGAACCAGCCAGGAGACCCACAGTCACCTTCCACAGGGAAGCCCAGATCCAACACACACCAGCAGAGAGACAGCAGCAATCAATGACAGACAGTATGTTAAAATATTGAGGGATGTATGTGGGTTATCTGGGAGGGTCTGGAACAATAGCCCCCCCCCCCCAGTGATAAGATTCTGTCCGGCACAATCAATCCCAGGCGGAGGATACAGTTATATCTAAACTAACATCTCTTGGAGCTGACAAACACATAAAAAAACCACATGGCAACGTCCAAATGCTGCATGGATTGTCTCTGCCATAATCACCCATAGACTGTGGGTGCAAGGCCGGCACCCGCTTCTCTCCAAAGGGCACAAAGTCCAGTGCTGACACCTGCAATTCCAGCCTCTCAGAAGGTGGCGGGGACTTCCGTCACACCCCCGTTACGATGGCGCGGCCTGTTAGACTCTAGTGTCACTCCAAACAAAGTTAATAAAGCTAGATTTCATTTGGGCGAAGAACAACGATGGAACCTGGATCAGTATCGTCTGTAAAATGTATAGGAAGCGGAATTTAATGCTGAGAGCGATGAGGACGTCGCCACCACCACCACCTGCAATAACGACCAGGGAGAGTGACCTCCAAGTAACCGAGACACGACTGTGCCCACCCCTGTACCGACCGTGACGTCTCACCCCCAACACTTCACACGTGGAGTGATTAATTTGGACGTTGGAGCGGCGGCCAAAAAGATCAATCTCAGACATAAAATGATGTCGGCAAACACCGCGACTTTATGGTGATGAAATGATCGAAGCCAGTGCTAGAAGCGTGATCCCTAATCCTGTGGCGGAGTCGCCCTGTAAGTGTCTCAGCGTTTTGTGCTGCTAGAACGTTTTCGAAAGACATTACTGTGATGGCAGAGATCACGTCCGCAGATACGGAGGGAGAAGGTCTTTGGGCTGTGTCCATGTTAGCTGAAGGTCTTCCTATGTCCGGCGTGGGAAAAGCCAAGAAAAGGTAAATCCCTCTAATTCTCCTCCGTGCGAACACCGCAGTCTGAGGGAAACACGCGTGTGCGAGGAGAGCGCCGCCTCCCACATGCAAAGGGCTGCACAGAGGACGCCCCTAGAGGAACAGACCCTGTGTGACGGTGGGCCTGACCTGACATGGCACAGAAGGGGTGTGAGCTACTTGAGCAGTTAACATACATGACACATGGATGTATAAACAAAACAAGGGATTTATTTACAACAGTACTATATACAGCAAGGAACCAGAACACCACAATGAAACAAAAAACCTGAGCACTAGAATTAAACCATAGACCTGAACTGAATAAATAAAACAGATGAACAACCAAGGACCTGGGAAACTATAGGCAGAAAGACATAAGAGAACTAAACACTAGAGTAACATGAGTGAAAACATAAACCTGTTTAAACCTAGAGAAGAAACATGAAATGCAAACATAAATACAAAACATGAACCATATGAACAAAACAGAATGAATAACCAAGGACCTGGGAGATTATAAACAGATGTAAATACAGAACTGGCGGAGGAGTAAACCCAAAACCTGAAAGTAAAGTAATAAAGGGTAACTAGAACACATACAGGAGAACCTGAGTAACAGATCCCTACCAGAACTACAAGGTAAGTGAATAAGGATCAAGGAGACTGGAACATCAGAATGAGGCAGCGCCCTTCTTAGGGTGATGCCTGCTTATATAGCACATACTAAATGAGAGCAATTAAAGTCCAGGTGAGGTCCAGGCTTGGACGTGAACCAAATGTCCAGAACTAAATGCAATGTCCATAGAAGCCAGAGGGGGCGCCAGATGTGCTAGAATGTCCAAAAACATGACTGACAACTCCCACCTCTGCCAGAGGGGGCGCAGGACGTCACACCCTGGCAACGAGCGAACAAAGTACCACCGCCCGGAATACCGAGGGCCCCGACACGGGGGAAAACGGCAATAAATCGCACCGGTAATAGAAAACAAAGAGCTGGAACCAAAACGGTGTCAGGATCGGGTAACCCCGCTTGCAGATTGTAAGCCAACAGACCCTGACCAACCGGTCCTTAGTAATGGCCGGGTTATGGTCAGTAATACTGAGAATGACGAACACAAAGAAAGTGGCGGAGTGCAAAGTAAAACAACCTGCGGAATAAAGTAACCCACAATGCTCTAGCTAGCCGGTCCTTAATAATGGCGGGTTAAGCAGGGCAAACCAACAAAACACACATAGGCAGGGGTTAAGGAAATAGAGGTCCATTATACTATGCCAGAATTCAGGGCGCCAGAATACAGGGAAGTCGAGACAAGCCGGGATCATATTAACCAGGAAATCAGTCAGATAGGAATCAAGAAATAACAACAAGGCACTAGGAGTAACAGGAACCACGCTAGGGCAACTTGCTAAGAGAAAGGAAGCCCTTTAAATAGAGCCACAGCACTTCCTATTGGTGCTCAGAGGAGACGCCCTGCTCTGCTATAGGATAGCTGGTCATGTGCTGCGATTGGTTGTCCTTGCTGCATGTTGCATCTGATTCGTGGGCAGCACCATTCTCTGTCCTGTAGTACACAGTACCCTGGAATAAGGCTTTCTGGATATCAGCTGCTGTGACGGCCGCAACATTTCCCCGGACATGGGTCGAAGGTGCAACATTTCCCTGGACATGGGTCGAAGGTGCAACATTTCCCCAGACATGGGTCGAAGGTGCAACATTTCCCCAGACATGGGTCGAAGGTGCAACATTTCCCCAGACATGGGTCGAAGGTGCAATACTTCCCTGGACATGGGCCACCGTGACAAACGGTTAATATAAAACCCGAGAAAAATCCGAGCTCTGATGCAGAGAAATATGTTTAACCGATGGAAGCAGCGAAGAAAAGCGGGAGAGTGTGACGCAGTTTGTGGTTCTATACCCGAGGGCGAACGTTTTATTCCGGATTTCTAATATTCACATTCCTGTCTATATCGAGTGTGATTGGCTTTCCTTCGCCTCTGTCTGGTTTCCGTTGCCTCCGTCTGGTTTCCGTCGCCTCCGTCTGGTTTCCGTGGCCTCCGTCTGGTTTCCGTCGCCTCCGTCTGGTTTCCGTCGCCTCCGTCTGGTTTCCATCGCCTTCGTCTGGTTTCCGTCGCCTCCGTCTGGTTCCGTCGCCTCCGTCTGGTTTCCGTCGCCTCCGTCTGGTTTCCGTCGCCTCCGTCTGGTTTCCGTCGCCTCCGTCTGGTTTCCGTCGCCTCCGTCTGGTTTCCGTCGCCTCCGTCTGGTTTCCGTCGCCTCCGTCTGGTTTCCGTCGCCTCCGTCTGGTTTCCGTCGCCTCGTCCGGTTTCCGTCTCCGCCGTCTGGTTTCCGTTGCCTCCGTCTGGTTTCCGTCGCCTCCGTCTGGTTTCCGTCGCCTCCGTCTGGTTTCCGTCGCCTCCGTCTGGTTTCCATCGCCTTCGTCTGGTTTCCGTCGCCTCCGCCTGGTTTCCGTCACCTCCGTCTGGTTTCCGTCTCCTCCGTCCGGTTTCCGTGGCCTCCGCCCGGTTTCCGTCGCCTCCGTCCGGTTTCCGTCGCCTCCGTCTGGTTTCCGTCGCCTCAGTCCGGTTTCCGTCTCCGCCGTCTGGTTTCCGTTGCCTCAGTTCGGTTTCCGTCTCCTCCGTCTGGTTTCCGTCGCCTCCGTCTGGTTTCCGTCTCCTCCGTCCGGTTTCCGTCTCCTCCGTCCGGTTTCCGTCGCCTCCGTCTGGTTTCCGTCGCCTCAGTCCGGTTTCCGTCGCCTCCGTCTGGTTTCCGTCGCCTCCGCCTGGTTTCCGTCGCCTCCGTCTGGTTTCCGTCTCCTCCGTCCGGTTTCCGTCTCCTCCGTCCGGTTTCCGTCTCCTCCGTCCGGTTTCCGTAGCCTCCGTCTGGTTTCCGTCGCCTCAGTCCGGTTTCCGTCTCCGCCGTCTGGTTTCCGTCGCCTCAGTCCGGTTTCCGTCTCCTGTCCTGTAGAGTGGGACGCAGGTTGTGGTTGTATACCTGAGGTTGGCTTCTGATTGGCCCCAAGTTGCCTTGATGGTACAGTAAAGAGTTAAAGCATAGTCTTCACCTCCGGGTCTTTTGCTGAATCCACTTTAAAGGTTTTCTATACAAATTTAAAAAAGGGACAAAGTGAGTGTGTCTTGGCTTTAGTGAAAACCTATTTTTGGGGATTTTTCAGGCCGTGGTCATGTGATTAGGAAGTCTCGGAGTCAGTTTTCTGGATTATTCCACCATGGTGATTTTTAGCAGGTTTTGCCCAATTTGTGTTTTTATTCTTTAAGTACAAAGTGTCCAATTTATGTCCCAATAATTCCTTTTCATCTTTATTGTGTTTTTTTAATGATTTTTGCAGGGGTCTTTCATTCAGCAAGATATCGACAGCGCTATCAGTGACAGCAAAGGGGGAAAACTCAAGAAAAGGCCAGATGCGCTCAGGTTTGTGTTAGATGTGACTTGTGCCGTATTTTCCCCTTTAATCGCTCTTCTTATACTCCTAGCCGTGTTCTTTATTCCTGTCTGTGATTCTGTGCGACCAATAAAGCTGTGTGACGAGCACTTTGCCATTGATCAGTTATTGAAGTGAAAGGATTTCTGTGTTTTAGGGCTATAAGCACCAGTGACAGCAGGATCCCTCCTCCTCCACCACCTCTGCCACAAGGAGACAATCGCAACAGAGTGGCGGCCTGGTCATCCCGATCCTCTGCCTATGGATCCAGTATGTATGCCGTGTCCCAGGATTACCGCTAGACCTGAAATGAGTGGAGCCTTATGTTAGGACAGTGCGTTCTCACCCCCACGACTCGACCTTCATGTCTGATCCTCTTCATGTGCCTCCTTCCTACCAGGAGATCTTCACGTTCCTGCGCACCTGTCCACGCGATGCCACCCCCTCACACCTTACCAAACACACTCCACTACGCTTGTACTGTCCCCGATCCGTAGAATAGCCCCCCCGTCCCCCCCCCTTCCTCCAGACCAGTGGTGGGTATAGAGTAGCCAGAGACGTGTGAATCAGAGGGGTCTCACAGACACATGACGGGGACCTGCCTGAAATACATACCTCAAACCTAATGGGGCTTCAACCCCAAAAGACCAGCAGAAGCTACAAAGGGAGAAGCCCAACCAGTCTGTAAATATCGGCGCAGCGTATCACCTGCACCACCACACAACCTCCAGAGCTGCCGCAAATATACCGTCCAAGCAGACCGTGCAGCCGCGGCCGGGAGCGCCGACAATGACACAAAGACCAACTTTCACACCGGCTGCCGCTTCAGCCTTTTTAGCTCTTTTGTCACACGTTGCTATGGTTACTGCCGCATAGATACAAGCATTTCATAGGAGTTAAAGCTTTTATTGACAAAGACATTAAGCTTATTCAAAGAGTCAGTATTTTCAGTGTTAACTCCTTCCTTTTCTAAGACCTCAGCAATTCGCCCTGGCAGCTGTCAATCATCTTCTGGGCCACACCCTGACGGCCACCCATTCAATGGGATGAAGAGCTGGAGAGTTTCCTGGACCCAAAATTTCCATGTTTTGTTCCCCGAGCCCCTTTAATTATGGCTTTTGTCTCGTGGCAAGATGCTCCATCACGCTGGACAAGGCATTGCTCGTCACCAAACTGCTCTTGGATGGTTGGGAGAAGTTGCTCTTTTTTATGTCCTCATTCTGCGTTCTTGGGTGAATTTTGAGCGAGCCCCCTCCCTCGGCTGAGCAGTGACCCCCCACACATGGTCTCAGGACGCTTTACTGTTGGTGTGACACAGGACTGGTGGCAGCGCTCACCTTTTCTTCTCCAGACAAGCCAGATGCCCCAAACAATCAGAAACGAACCCAGTCCTCAGCCGTCCAAACCCTGCTCCTTTTACACAATATCCGTCTGTCCTTGATGCTTTTCCTGGAGAGAAATGGCTTCTTTGCTGCCCTTGACACCAGGCCGTCCTCCAAAAGTCTTCTCCTCACAGTGCGTGCAGATGCCCTCACACCTGCCCGCTGCCATTCCTGACCAAGCTCGGCACTGGTGGTGCTCAATGTTAGGAGATGGTCCTGGCTCTTGCTGGACTTTCTTGGGTGCTTGAAGCCTCCTTCGCAACCAGGTGTGGACAATTAGTTGCCTGGTGCTGGGATCTAGTTGTCCGGGGCATCGGGTGATGCAATGTGGGAACCAGCTGATAGCCTGGCGGGCTGGTTGATGATCGTTGCAGCGATTGGCGCCGGTATATGTTCTGTCTCTGCTCCCAGATTCTTTGCCCTCTGCTGCTGATTTGTTACTGGTGAACCAATGAAAATCGAGCTACAAGCTCAGTGCAGGAGCTCCCTCTGCTGGTTGAGCAGGAGATTTAAAACTGCTTTGCCGGTCACTGGGAGTTAGAGCCCGGCAAGAAGAAAATCCTCTTAAATGTGCATAATAACGTCCCCAGATAAGTGGACGATGCCGGAGAGGACAACTACATATTCGAGAACAGGGGATGGGGAAATGAAGCTTCTGCCTGTGTTTTTAATGTGCAGCACTGCAGAATATCTTTGCATGTTAAAACACCATGCCAACTTATTCTGCAGCGCTGTACAATAAAAATACAAGCAAAAGCTGTAGCCCTAAGAAATGATATATATTTATAAAGCGCAAACATATTCTGCAGCGCAGTACAGTAAAAATACAAGTAGTGACCCTAAAAGCAGAAACGGTAATAAAGTAAAGAGAATTTTTTATTCAGGACAAGTAGATCAGACACCTTGTTCATTGGATAAGTAGATTTACTCCTGACAACAATCGATCCTCACTACTTGAAGCTCTTGATGATCTGATAAATGGTTGCATTAGGTGCAATCTTACTCACAGCAATCTCCTTGCCTGTGAAAACCCTTTTTGTGCGAAGCAATGACTGCACGCGTTTCCTTACAGGTAACCATGGAGCAAGCCCCGCCTCCTTTTTTATACCCCCCTTTATATTTTGAGAAAGGTTTTTCCCAGGAAGGACACATTGAGATTTCTCTGGTTTCCAGGAAGGATACATTGAGATTTCTCTGGTTTTCCAGGAAGGATACGTTGAGATTTCTCTGGTTTTCCAGGAAGGATACATTGAGATTTCTCTGGTTTCCAGGATGGATACATTGAGATTTCTCTGGTTTTCCAGGACGAAT
This sequence comes from Leptobrachium leishanense, assembly GCA_009667805.1. Lineage (NCBI taxonomy): Eukaryota > Metazoa > Chordata > Amphibia > Anura > Megophryidae > Leptobrachium > Leptobrachium leishanense. Next base: position 403,699,046 of record CM019065.1, on the reverse strand, counting down.
ACATTGAGATTTCTCTGGTTTTCCAGGACGAATACATTGAGATTTCTCTGGTTTTCCAGGAAGGATACATTGAGATTTCTCTGGTTTTCCAGGAAGGATACATTGAGATTTCTCTGGTTTTCCAGGAAGGATTCGTTGAGATTTCTCTGGTTTTCCAGGAAGGATACGTTGAGATTTCTCTGGTTTTCCAGGAAGGATACATTGAGATTTCTCTGGTTTTCCAGGAAGGATACATTGAGATTTCTCTGGTTTTCCAGGACGAATACATTGAGATTTCTCTGGTTTTCCAGGAAGGATACATTGAGATTTCTCTGGTTTTCCAGGAAGGATACATTGAGATTTCTCTGGTTTTCCAGGAAGGATACGTTGAGATTTCTCTGGTTTTCCAGGAAGGATACGTTGAGATTTCTCTGGTTTTCCAGGAAGGATTCGTTGAGATTTCTCTGGTTTTCCAGGAAGGATACATTGAGATTTCTCTTGTTTTCCAGGACGAATACATTGAGATTTCTCTGGTTTTCCAGGAAGGATACGTTGAGATTTCTCTGGTTTTCCAGGAAGGATACATTGAGATTTCTCTGGTTTTCCAGGAAGGATACATTGAGATTTCTCTGGTTTTCCAGGACGAATACATTGAGATTTCTCTGGTTTTCCAGGAAGGATACATTGAGATTTCTCTGGTTTTCCAGGAAGGATACATTGAGATTTCTCTGGTTTTCCAGGAAGGATACGTTGAGATTTCTCTGGTTTTCCAGGAAGGATACGTTGAGATTTCTCTGGTTTTCCAGGAAGGATTCGTTGAGATTTCTCTGGTTTTCCAGGAAGGATACATTGAGATTTCTCTTGTTTTCCAGGACGAATACATTGAGATTTCTCTGGTTTTCCAGGAAGGATACGTTGAGATTTCTCTGGTTTTCCAGGAAGGATACGTTGAGATTTCTCTGGTTTTCCAGGAAGGATACGTTGAGATTTCTCTGGTTTTCCAGGAAGGATACATTGAGATTTCTCTGGTTTTCCAGGAAGGATACATTGAGATTTCTCTGGTTTTCCAGGAAGGATACGTTGAGATTTCTCTGGTTTTCCAGGAAGGATACGTTGAGATTTCTCTGGTCTTCAGTATGTCCTGGGTGGCGAGTCTGTACCGTTATGTGTCTTGCCAAAGGACACTTACTGGAGAGGTGCTCTGGCAGGGATCGAACCTGTGTCTCCACACCGAGCAATGATGTTACCTTTACTCCATCCAGCCGGTGGTTATTCTAACCTAATCAGCCAGACCGAGTGATCTCCAGCGTTGTCCTCGTCAACACTCTGACCGGTGTTACCCAGAGAGTCACGGACTTGATGTCAGCTGTGCTTTTGTGGCGGGGCTGAAATGCTGTGGAAATGTGGTTTTTTTTTTTGGGGGGGGATTAAGTTTGTTTTCATGGACAGTGGGACTTTGCAATTAATTCATCTGATCGCTCTGCAGAACATTCTGGAATTTATGCAAATTACCATCATAAAACCCGAGGCAGCAGACTGTGTGAAAAGTGATATTTGTGTCGTTGTCACAGCGTTTGGCCAGGCTGTATAAAGCAAATGAAGGCCACGACCCTGTCCATTTAAAAGGAGGAAATCCATACCCTGCAAGTACGTGTAACTCGTGCCTCGACTGTCCACTATGCCGTAATGAAATAAACCCCCAGCTAGAACAAGAGACACAAATAATCCGCAAACTAAACCTAAACATTGTGTCTGCTAAAAACAAAAATAATGCAATGTGTGCGATACAAGTCCTATTTCCTGTAGACTCCGTCTGTCAGATCCAGAGCTTGCACTTCCCCTGCAGACGCCAGTTCGTGGCCAGTTTTGGGATATGTCCTCCACGCTTTCTAGAGGTCATGAAACCTCAGGCCCAGCTAAACCTGTCCTGTTCAAATGTATCGTTTTACTTTTGATTTGGTAATTAAGGTTTTTTTCTATTTGTTGTCCCAGAGTTTCCCTTTTTTCTTTCCTTGCCAAATCCAGTTGACAAAACGAGGCAAAGTGTAGAATGGGCGGAAACACCGGAGATGACGGAGGCTCGAATTGATAGAGATGTTGTGAGTATTGATCTGTTCTTTGTGAACTTGGGAGTGATGAATGTTCCTGTCATGTGGGGAGGGTCCATCCCTGACCGTGTGCCTCAGGGGGAGGGTCCATCCCTGAACGTGTGCCTCAGGGGGAGGGTCCATCCCTGAACGTGTGCCTCAGGGGGAGGGTCCATCCCTGACTGTGTGCCTCAGGGGAAGGGTCCATCCCTGAGCATGTGCCTCAGGGGGAGGGTCCATCCCTGACCGCGTGCCCCAGGAGGAGGGTCCATCTCTGACCTCGTGCACCAGGAGGAGGGTCCATCTCTGACCGCGTGCCCCAGGAAACATAGAAACATAGAAAAATGTCGGCAGATAAGAACCTTTTCGGCCCATCTAGTCTGTCCAATTACATGGATACTTTACCTGGATTTATCTTTTGTTTAGGATAGCCTTATGCCTATCCCATGCTTGCTTAAATTCAATTACTGTTTTGTCCTCTACCACTTCTACTGGAAGACTGTTCCATGTATCCACCACCCTCTCAGTAAAATAATGCTTCCTGATGTTACTTTTAAACCTTTGCCCCTCTAATCTAAGACTATGTCCTCTTGTTTTGCTACTTTGTTTCCTTTTAAATATACTCCCTTCCTCTACCTCGTGGATTCCCTTTACGTATTTAAATGTTTCTATCATATCTCCTCTGTCTCGTCTTTTTTCCAAGCTGTACATGTTAAGATCATTAAGCCTTTCCTGGTAACTTTTCTCCTTCAAGCCGTACACCATTTTAGTAGCCCTTCTCTGAACTCTCTCTAAGATGTCTATATCCTTCTGGAGATACGGTCTCCAGTACTGCACACAGTACTCCAAGTGAGGTCTCACCAGTGCTCTGTACAGTGACATGAGCACTTCCCTTTTCCTACTGCTAATACAGGCTCTCCCTACACAACCAAGCATTCTGCCAGCATTTCCAAGCATTCTGCCAGCATTTCCTGCTGCTCTATTACATTGACTACTTACCCTTAGATCCTCTGAAATAATAACCCCTAAATCCCAACCCTCAGATGTATCAAATATTCTATATTCAGCCCTTGGGTTTTTACGTCCCAGGTGCATTATCTTGCACTTATCCACGTTAAAACTCAATTGCCACAGCTCCCACCATTTTTTTAGTTTACCTAAATCATTTGTCATTTGGCGGATCCCTCCAGGAACGTCAACCCTGTTGCAAATCTTTGTGTCATCAGCAAAAAGACATACTTTTCCATTAATACCTTCTGCAATATCACTAATAAAAATATTAAATAGAATGGGTCCAGGTACTGACCCCTGAGGTACCCCACTGGTAACAAGACCTTGCGCCGAATAAACTCCATTTACCACAACCCTCTGTTGTCTGTCACTCAGCCACTGCCTAATCCATTCAACAATATTGGAATCCAAGCTCAAAGATTGCAATTTATTGATAAGCCTTCTATGCGGAACAGTATCAAAAGCCTTACTGAAATCTAAATAAGCAATGTCTACTGCACCACCTGTGTCTATTATTTTTGTTACCCAATCAAAAAAATCAATAAGATTAGTTTGGCATGATCTCCCTGAGGTAAACCCATGTTGTTTCTGATCCTGTAATCTATGTGTTTTTAGATGTTCAACAATCCTTTCCTTTAACATGGTTTCCATTAATTTCCCCACTACTGACGTAAGACTAACTGGCCTATAGTTCCCCGATTCCTCCCTACTACCCTTCTTGTGAATGGGCACAACATTTGCTAATTTCCAGTATTGTGGGACGACTCCCGTTAACAAGGATTGGTTAAATAAATCTGTTAACGGTTTTGCTATTACATCACTGAGCTCTTTTAATAATTTAGGGTGGATCCCATCAGGCCCCATTGACTTATTTGTCTTTACTTTAGACAGCTGCTGTAGAACCTCCTCCTCTGTAAACTGATATGTACAGTTGTGTTCAAAATTATTCAACCCCCACTGAAATTGAGTGTTTTGGCCAGTTTGACATTGATTTTGATCATTCAGTCATCTTGCTTACAATTAAATCAAAGAGGCACGTGTAGGTCAGACAAATATAACATAACATTTATAATGAAATAAGCACAAATGTCTTTTCTGTGCTCACATCATTATCAGTTTTATTCAACCCCCAAGTGACATTCAATCTTAGTACAACATCCTTTTACAGTTATAACAGCTTTTAAACGTGAAGCATAGCTTGACACAAGTGTCTTGCAGCCATCTACGGGTATCTTCGCCCATTCGTCATGGGCAAAAGCCTCCAGTTCAGTCACATTCTTAGGCTTGCGCACTGCAACTGCTTTCTTTAAGTCCCACCAGAGGTTCTCAATCGGATTTAAGTCAGGTGACTGCGATGGCCACTCCAAAATGTTCCAGCCTTTAATCTGCAACCATGCTCTAGTGGACTTGGAGGTATGCTTGGGATCATTGTCCTGTTGAAAGGTCCAACGTCTCCCAAGCCTCAGGTTTGTGACGGACTGCATCACATTGTCATCCAATATCTGCTGGTACTGAAGAGAATTCATGGTACCTTGCACACGCTGAAGCTTCCCTGTACCTGCAGAAGCAAAACAGCCCCAAAGCATGATTGACCTCCCGCCATGCTTCACAGTAGGCAAGGTGTTCTTTTCTTCATAGGCCTTGTTCTTCCTCCTCCAAACATAGCGTTGATCCATGGGCCCAAACAGTTCTAATTTTGTTTCATCAGTCCACAGAACACTATCCCAAAACTTCTGTGGTTTGTCCACATGACTTTTGGCATACTGCAGTCGACTCTTCTTATTCTTTGGAGACAGCAAGGGGGTGCGCCTTGGAGTTCTGGCATGGAGGCCTTCATTACGCAGTGTGCGCCGTATTGTCTGAGCTGAAACTTCAGTACCCACATCTGACAAATCTTTTCTCAGTTCCTCAGCAGTCACACGGGGACTTTTCTCCACTCTACGCTTCAGGTAGCGCACAGCAGTCGAAGTCAGCATCTTCTTTCTGCCACGACCAGGTAGCGTTTCAACAGTGCCCTTTGCCTTGAATTTGCGAATGATGCTTCCTATGGTCGGTCTCGGTATGTTTAACATCTTTGCAATCTTCTTATAGCCATTGCCCTTCCTGTGAAGAGTAATCACCTCTTCTCTTGTCTTCCTGGACCATTCTCTTGACTTCATGTTTGTAACCACACCAGTAAATGTCTAGAAGGAGCCGAGTATCACAGTCATTTTAAAGCTGCCTAATTGGTGCTTATTATGCTTTATTGCTGCTCCGTGACATCCACAGGTGTTTTCAATACCTGATTGAAAACACTTGAATGAACCTCTGTTCTTCAGAGTGGTAGTCTTTAAGGGGTTGAATAATTGTGTCAATGAAGAATTCACAAAATAAACATTTACTACTGTATTACAAAACCAATTGATGTCATTTTAGTTGCATATGGTTCTTTAAAAAGTCCTTGTAGGATTTCATTCTGAATACAATTACAAATGTCACTAAATTCCCTAAAACCCTTTACAGCATTGGGGGTTGAATAATTTTGACCACAACTGTAAATGTCTTGTTAGTGTTTCCTCCTAACTGAGGTCCCTTTCCTTCCTTTTCTTCTACAAAGACTGAACAAAAATATTCATCGAGACAGTCAGCGAGACTTTTATCCTCTTCTACATACCTTCCTTCCTTTGTTTTTAATCTAACTAATCCTTGTTTTACTTTTCTCGTTTATGTATCTAAAAAAATGTTTTGTCCCTTTTTTATTGACCGCGTGCCCCAGCGGGAGGGCCCAGCCCATACGAGTGCCCCAGAGGTTTGGGCCCATTCCTGACTGCGTGCCCCGGGGGAGGGCCCGTCCCTAACGGCGTGCCCAGGGGGGAGGGCCCGTCCCTGAATGTGTCCCCAGGTGGGAGGGTCCGTCCCTGACTGCGTGCCCTGGGGGGAGGGCCCGTCCCTGACTGCGTGCCCCGGGGGGAGGGCCCGTCCCTGACTGCGTGCCCCGGGGGAGGGCCCGTCCCTGACTGCGTGCCCCGGGGGAGGGCCCGTCCCTGACTGCGTGCCCCGGGGGGAGGGCCCGTCCCTGACTGCGTGCCCCGGGGGGAGGGCCCGTCCCTGACTGCGTGCCCCGGGGGGAGGGCCCGTCCTCGACTGCGTGCCCTGGGGGGAGGGCCCGTCCTCGACTGCGTGCCCTGGGGGGAGGGCCCATCCTCGACTGCGTGCCCTGGGGGGAGGGCCCGTCCCTGACTGCGTGCCCTGGGGGGAGGGCCCGTCCCTGACTGCGTGCCCCGGGGGAGGGCCCGTCCCTGACTGCGTGCCCCGGGGGGAGGGCCCGTCCCTGACTGCGTGCCCCGGGGGGAGGGCCCGTCCTCGACTGCGTGCCCCGGGGGGAGGGCCCGTCCCTGACTGCGTTCCCTGGGGGGAGGGCCCGTCCCTGACTGCGTGCCCCGGGGGGAGGGCCCGTCCTCGACTGCGTGCCCCGGGGGGAGGGCCCGTCCCTGACTGCGTGCCCTGGGGGGAGGGCCCGTCCCTGACTGCGTGCCCTGGGGGGAGGGCCCATCCCTGACTGCGTGCCCCAGGGGAGGCCCGTCCCTGACTGCGTGCCCCGGGGGAGGGCCCGTCCCTAACTGCGTGCCCCGGGGGGAGGGCCCGTCCCTGACTGCGTGCCCCGGGGGAGGGCTCGTCCCTGACTGCGTGCCCCGGGGGGAGGGCCCGTCCCTGACTGCGTGCCCCGGGGGGAGGGCCCGTCCCTGACTGCGTGCCCCGGGGGGGCCGTCCCTGACTGCGTGCCCCGTGGGGAGGGCCCGTCCCTGACTGCGTGCCCCAGGGGGGTGGGCCCGTCCCTGACTGCGTGCCCCAGGGGGGTGGGTCCGTCCCTGACTGCGTGCCCCTGGGGGTGGGCCCGTCCCTGACTGCGTGCCCCGGGGGGAGGGCCCGTCCCTGACTGCGTGCCCCAGGAGGGGGGGCCGTCCCTGACTGCGTGCCCCGGGGGGAAGGCCCGTCCCTGAATGTGTCCCCAGGGTGGAGGGTCCGTCCCTGACTGCGTGCCCCGGGGGGTGTGCCCGTCCCTGACTGCGTGCCCCGTGGGGAGGGCCCGTCCCTGACTGCGTGCCCCAGGGGGGTGGGCCCGTCCCTGACTGCGTGCCCCAGGGGGGTGGGTCCGTCCCTGACTGCGTGCCCTGGGGGGGCCGTCCCTGACTGCGTGCCCCGGGGGGAGGGCCCGTCCCTGACTGCGTGCCCCAGGAGGGGGGGCCGTCCCTGACTGCGTGCCCCGGGGGGAGGGCCCGTCCCTGAATGTGTCCCCAGGGGGGAGGGTCCGTCCCTGACTGCGTGCCCCGGGGGTTGGGCCCGTCCCTGACTGCGTGCCCCGGGGGGAGGGCCCGTCCCTGACCGTGTGCCCCGGGGGGAGGGCCCGTCCCTGACCGCGTGCCCCGGGGGGAGGGCCCGTCCCTGACCGCGTGCCCCGGGGGGAGGGCCCGTCCCTGACCGCGTGCCCCGGGGGGAGGGCCCGTCCCTGACCGCGTGCCCCGGGGGGAGGGCCCGTCCCTGACCGCGTGGCCCGGGGGAGGGCCCGTCCCTGACCGTGAGCCCTGGGGGGAGGGTCCACCTCTGACAACGAGCTGACTATTCCTGGGGCATACAATGTGTCTGTTCCTGGAACTGTTCAGAACTCTTCAGTCTCCCAACAGTCTGTGGGGACCCTGCATTCCCTGGCTAGGGTGGTTGGCTTTGTCCTCTGCTCTGACTCCCTACTCCATGACACAGCGCTCTGTGTGCGTTAAAATTATGGAATTTTCCTAAGAATTAAGGGAAGTTATAATTTTAAGAATGACTCTGAGGTGAGTATTGATTTGCTTTCTGGCTTTATTTTAAACCGCTACAACTTGCAAGAAAACCTAAAATATATTCATGTGCAAAGATAAAAACACATAAAATAACACCTTAACATGGTATCTTCTGACACCCCTTCCCCTCCAATGAACTGGCCCTCTTCCTGGGTAACATCCAACAAAACCAAGCGGCAACTCCTGTACTTCCTCTTTTCTTGCGGGTCGAGGTCAGCAGCGCAGGAGCATCGGGAATAAATGGTGAAAAAACCGGAAGCGAGAGAACCCCTCACGAAAATCATGCATGAGACAGGGCAGCTGACGGACCCACGGGCCCAGCATAATCAAGAACCACGACAGCGGAGGGTGTGACAGGCAATACTCGCCTCCGAGTCCTTTATTAAAATTCTAACTTCCTTTCATTCTTGGGAAAATTCCATTAAGTTTTAATACAAAGACTCTGAGGCTCCTATTGCTTGTTCAAAGCTAACCCACAACGGCGGACGACCAAGGAACAATAGGCGTGAAATAGAAGATCGAAAAAGAGGTCTCCCTAGACTGATCTGAGGACCACAACAAGTCCTCCAATTGACTACCCGCAGCCACCCGACTACCCGCAGCCACCTGACAACCCGCAGCCAGCCACGGCCAAGGAGGCAAATGCGTTACGAACGGAATGAGCACCAAAGCGCAAAGTGTCAACCCCGCCAGACCCAATAGCCAGTGAGAGCCGTGAGCTAGAGTAGGAATACCCACTTGAAGCAAAGGGAGTTTTATACGAGATATATATACGAAATATAGAAATATATGCATTGCTGAGGAGCGTATATGCGAAACGCTCGTCAAATGCACTTTCTGAAAAAAATCCAAGAACCTAAAGACTAGTCACAATAACCGTTTTTTCCGATCAGCCAATAGGCTTGAATGCGGTTGATGAATGGTGCATTTAACCCATACAGGCCCGTCTAAACACTGCATGAGATGAAATTATCCCACAAGACACAGAGGCGAGTATTATGCTATCAGCTAAAGTAATCTCTCAAATACAAAGTATTTTGAGAGAGAAAAATCGTTAAAACAGTATATAACCGTATAACAGATAATGGTACAGTCCAGTCCTTTCTTGACCAATCGTCATGCAGACCACCCTATAAATCTCCTGGTAACCCTTGGCAACCCCTCTTTTCTTTGCTGCTCGCCGATGGAAAGTTATTTGCATTTGTTTGCACACTATTTTGCTTGTTTGTGTGTGGTTATTTTTGGTCAAATTACAGGATTTATTGTTTAAAGGCCTTTGTGTTCATAATCTTTTTTGCAAGGTATTGTAGTTTGTCTTATAATTACTAAATTTTCCTATTACCATAACAAAGTTAGAATTTTAATAATGACTCGGAGGCGAGTATTTGCTTCTCTTTCTTGTATTTAAATCACCGCAGCAAGAGAAAAAATTAACAAGGTAGTTAGACTAACATATCTTCCGCTTAACCCCTCCCCTAGTCCATAATTCCCTGCAGCTCCAGTCCATGTATGGGATTGAACCCGGAAATGCGCCCTCTTTCTGGCTGTGAAAACAGGAAAACTTCAGATAATTCAACAGGTAATCCAACAGGAATGATGAGGGTCGAGACGGCATAGAAGTGTCCGCAACCTGGACATGAAGACGGATGACACAGAGGACCAGTCAGAGAGCTGAAAACATAGCAAAAAACACGAACTAGGGATTAGAGAGAGTTCCGTTACTGGCAGTCAAACAACCGGATTCGTATTATAACATACGAGACACATCCAGTAGATGAGGTAATCTTTTATTGAAGCAGAGATGAAAACATCCGCAACAATACGTGGAATAAAAACAGTATAAACATCTTTTGTGTAGAACATTTTATTAAAAGTTTAATATGAACAAACATAGCAATACAATATCATAATGGGAGGGAGAGGAGGGAAATACTCGCCTCCGAGTCATTATTAAAATTCTAACTTTCCGTAATGGGAATAGGAAAATTTAGTAATTTCAATACATGGACTCGGAGGCTCCTCTTTGCTTGTTTAAAGTTCTTCCTAAACCGGGATAGACCAATGTGTAAGAGGCTTTAAATAAAATGTACGTAACGTAGATTCTCGTGACCAGTCTGTGGCCCGCATCAAATCCTTCAAACGACAACCCAAAGAAACAGCGGATGAAGTCATCGCACTCCTAACAGAGTGTGCTCCAAAGCACCCAACATCAATATCTGCCTCCGACATAATCCAACGGGCCAGAGAAGCCGAGGATACCGGATTATGAGGGATTTTAAAGGATAAAAACAGAGGGGAAACACCAACAGGGCGAAACTGTCTCGTACGACTTTTCCCAGTATGTTGCATATTGGCGAGCGCTTCAGACTGGGTTTTTTGCCTTCTTTTGGATCAAAAGCAGTAGGTTATGTGGGAGAGGCTGAACCCGATGGACGCATGTCTTTTTTCACCCTATATATCTATGTAACTTTCGGAATCCTGTAAACATCTTACCGGACAAATAAACGGATGATCCGCCAGGAACGGGTAAAACACAGATTTAATAGATGTTTTTGTGCGGCGAGTATCTTCAAACGTGACCCCGTCAGGACCAAAAGAATGTGAAGGAAGATCTAAAGCTCGATCATCGCCTACCCGTTTACAGAAAAAAAGACAAAACCGCATCAGCAGCTTAGCCGACAATTGTCGAAGGGATAGGGCATCATTAGATGGCCAATCTGACAAAAAACGGAGGACTACTGACACATCCCAAGTGGAAGTATAACGAGGAACAGGAGAGCGAGATAATCGTAGGACCCGTAACAATCGGCATACCAAGGGGTGTCAACCTATTGGAACACCCTGGGAACCTACATGGGAAGCAGAAATAGCTGATCTAACTACATTAATCGTCTGGTAGGCCCGGCCCTCGTGAAACAAATCAGTGAGGAAATCCAACAGGAAACTCACAGGGGCCGAAAAGGGATACAACTGTCCTTTCCATACTCCAGCTGAACCAGCCTCGCCATGCTGAACTGTATGAGGAACGGGTACCTGGAGCCCAGGCCTCCAAGAGTAGGGATCGAGTTCGTTCCGAAATGCTAGGGACAGGGTCAAGTCCCCAGAGACCAACCACGCTACCAAAGGATCAACGGATGGGGTTGTCCCTCCGGGTCCAACAACAAATCCGGATGGCCCGGGAGAAGTCGTGGGAAATCTATTGACAGTTCCAGGAGGGAAGGGAACCACGGTTGCCCTTTCCACAGGGGTGTTATTAATATCACTGTGGCTAGTTGGGCCCAAATTAACGACATTGTTCATGCTATCATGGAGAATGGGGGAAACGCGTACAGATGCGAACCGGTCCAATCCTGAAGGAAGGCGTCCGTCGCTAATGCCTCCGGATCCGGACGCCAGCTGAAGAAGCGTGGTCGTTGAGTGTTTAGTCTGGTGGCAAATAGATTCACGTCCAGGGGTCCCCAAAGAGCGGCATGCGCTGTAAACGTCTCCGGAATCCTCTGTGTGTCTGGAATTCCAGTCTGCTACGAGATTCGTCATGCCTGGAATAAACTGAGCCAATATCGTCAGATTGTTGGTGAAGCAATGGGACCAAAACCTTCTTGCCATCATTGCCAGGTGTTCTGATCTTGGACTTCCCAGGCAGTTGATACTTCGAACTGCCTATAGATTGTCCATTTTGAGGACGGAGCAGTTCTGTTGGTTCTTCAAAAAAACACTGTATTGCGAACAGGCCTGCTAATAGTTCCAGAAAATTTATGTGGAGTGACACTTCCGACGTGGACCATTTGGCCTCCCGTCTCGAAAGTACCGCATCGGGCTCCCCAACCGGTGAGGCAGGCATCTGATTCGATCGTAATCATGGGTGTCGGAGGGACCAGAGGCCTCCCGTTCCAGTATTGGAGGTTCTCGGTCCACCATGTCAGGTCTGACCGAGCTTCATCGTTGAGGATCACTGGAGACGAGTAAGGGAGTCCCTTGCGGAGGAAATGGGCCCTCAGGCGTTGGATGGCCCGATTAATATAGTGGAGCTGGAGGAACAGCTAATCGAGTGGCAGAGAGGAGACCGATCACTCGTGCCAGGCAACGAAGTGTGATTTGATCTTTTCAAAGAAGAATCCCTGCTTCTTTCGGAATGGACATCAGTTTTTGATGAGGAAGACTGAGGGACATTAAATTGGAGTCTATTTCCAGTCAGAGAAACTCCAGACGTTGCGAAGGTGTTGTATGAGACTTCTCTGGGTTGATGAGAAAACCGAGATCTTGCAACATGTCCACCGTCCATCGTAGATGGGTTTGCAGAATCAGTTTGGAATCTGCCAGCACCAGGATATCGTCCAGATAGATGACTAGACGAACCCCGCGTTCCCGAAGGGACCTAACCACTGGTTTTAGGAGTTTCGTGAAGGCCCAAGGGGCTGAGGACAATCCGAAGGGGAGGCACGAGAACCTCCACATTACTCCCTTCCATCTGAATTGGAGATAATCCCGACAAGACAAATCGATCGGCATAGAAAGGTAGGCGTCCTTGAGATCGACCTTTGCCAACCAATCCCCCTGATGTAGGAGTTCCCTGAGTGTATACATGCCCTCCATCTTGAAGTGCAGGTACTGTACTTGGGAATTGAGATCTCGCAAATTCATCACTGGACGCAAGCCACCTCCTTTCTTTGTGACCAGAAACAGATTGCTGATGAACCCTGTGGAGTTGACCGGGACTGGTTGTATGGCCCCTTTGGCTAAGAAGTCTTGCATTTCCCTGTCCACCAACATCTCAGGAACCCAGGACATACTTGAAAACGAGAGAAATCTCAATGTATCCTTCCTGGTAAAATCCTTTATAAATAAATAAATAAATCTCCTGATCCTGAGCGAAACTGAGAGGTGGTGGAGGGGGAAGTCTGAATAGATGTTGACGCCAACAAAATTTTGAAGCCCTGTACTGTGTCCAGGATCCATTGATCTGAAGTAAGGGTTCGCCAATTGTGTATGAACAACCGTACACGGCCCCCGACCTTTATCCCCGTAAAGGGAAAAATTATTAAAGGCCTTACCTGATGGGCGTCTGCCGTGGAATGGGGCTCTGGTTCCTCGAAAACCAAGGGCGCGCCATGGACAGGTTTGTGAGGGGAAAAATGAACCAGAGGATTGGTACTCTGTTGGCGGTTGTTGTTGTTGTGGTGTGGGGCCTGGAGTTGGCCCCTTGTCGGCCGGTAGGGCGCTCCCTGTATCTACCGGCCCTGCCAAAAACCCAGCCACGAAACACTCTTTTAAGGGATGTAGACACCTTGTCCAATGCAATAAACGTGTTGGCATATGTTACCATGCTTTTCACGTACGCCTCCCCGAAGAGGAAACCCTGGGCAGCACTACCCAGGTCAGTGTCTGCTATAGCGGTAAGTTGATTGTCCACTTTTAAAAATAGATTTGCGCTCAGCTTCCACACTCAACGCGACTAGGTGCAGGGGGGGCCTAGGCTTTATAAATATTAGTGTATTATAGGGCGGCTTTATTGGCTCAGCGAGAATCGCCTTTATGGCTACGGATGGAGAATGCCTATACTGCCCCTCTTTGAGTCCATGACCTGCTGTGGTTCGCGACGATCCCACATCGTACATTAGAAGGTATTCTACCTTCTACTTCTCTTTCCCTTATGTCATGGCGCTTATGGGGTAGACAACTTTTACGGCCCTTCCCGTTGCTAAGCTTGGCCCTGCTGCGCTTCCTATGCCGTACTATCCAGGACCTGAATCTTGACCAATGGTTCCAGTTAGGTCTTGCTCATATAAATCAGCTTTTCACAGTCTCCTCAATGAAAACTTTCCCGGACCTAACACGAGAGTTTGCCCTTCCCGCTAGCGACTGTTTCACGTGCCTTAGAGTAAAACATGCACTGACCCAACGAGGTATCTCTTCCTTTGCAGCGACGGACATTACGGCCTTTCATAGACTGTGCTTAGGTAAAAAAGTTATGAAAAAACCTTTGTCTTTGTGTTATGACAGTTTGTTAAATGTGAACTCGAATAAGAAACTGCCTTATATGATCAGATGGGACAAAGCTCTGTCACTCGACTCTTCTATGGAGGACTGGTTCTATGTCACTGAAACGGTGTATATAAATACACTAGGAGCACCAACTTACGGGAATCACACCTTAAACTTTTATATAGATGGTATCTGACCCCGAATCGTTTGGCTCATATACCTGGACACTCTGGTATGTGTTGGCGCTGTGGTACCTGTGTCGGATCTATTCTTCATATCTTTTGGCAATGTCCGCTCCTTGCTGACTTCTGGGGAAAAATTTGTAGATTGATATCTCATTGTTCCGGCCTGTCTCTGCCTTTATGCCCCAAACAATATCTGTTGCATATGCTTCCTATTACTATACAACAACGACATAGAGGTATCATATCAATTATACTTAGCGCAGCTAAATCAACTATAGCGCGTCACTGGCTTTCTAAAGTCAGTCCCTCTATGAGGGAAGTCATGTCATCACTGGAGAATGTTTACCATATGAGGGAATGTATCACAGGGCCGCTAACTCTCTATTCTTGTTTCAAGGTGTATGGGAAGGCTGGGAGGTTTTTGTAGCTTCTGGAGACTTGATATAATTGATGGGGATGATGATATATGTGTTGCTGATGTTGGACCTAACTGAGCATATTCTTTTTTCCTTTTTTTTTCATTTTTACTCTATTTTTGAGTATTTTTATAATTTTGTGTGTTTTGTTATGCCTTATTATTTTATGTATTTTAGGTTAGAATGAAAATGTTGGTTCACCCGATTTGTTATAAGTAAAATTTAGGCAGCTGCTAGACTTGTTTCGTTGTAGGATCCTGTGCGATCCTTTCTTTTCTCAATATTTGCGTTTTATTTCTAGCATTTGTTCTTTACGTGTGAACCTCAATAAAAAACTTTTATATAAAAAAAATAATAGATTTGCGCCGTTCGGCAGCTAAAGCGGCGTTGGCATTGGCGAAAAAAAAGGTCAGGGCTCTCTGAACCCATTCACGAACAAGAGTAGGGGGAAGAGTACAGCCACAAAGTTTAGCTTCTTCCGCTATATTGAATAATTTTATAAGAGGGCCTGCCACGTCTAAAAGCTTGTCCTCACTTGAACGAAAAGCATGGTCTAAACCAGTTTTTGGGTTCCAACCATGATTGGTGATATATTTTATAATGGATGGGTCAACCTCTGGGGTGAGGCATGTCTTGCCCGATGTAGTAGGGCGTGGGCTTTCTGCCCGCATATTTTGTCTTGTGGCTTTATCTAAAGGCTTTCTTAAATTAGCATCCACCCATTTCTCAACGTGTGGCAGGGGGTACCAAGCGGTGGACTGAGGATGCGTTAAATCCTCTGCAAAGAAAAGGGTCCCCATGGGGATCGTAAATAATATTAAACTCTTCATAGAATTGGGGCTCCTCGGGATATTCGCAATCAAATATGTTATCCTCGGGAGCATAAAGTTCTAAATCGTCAGCCGGGGGGTCGTTAAAACCCTAATCATGTGGGGTGGCTAAAGCGATCTCTTTCCCGGCAGTTTCCTGGTAAGGAATCAATTCAGAATTAGATTTTATGTTTTGGGGTGACCGCCAAATGCGCCCTGCGGTCTTGGGCTCGTTTCCGAGATGGTGACTCGGCATCATTTATAGGCAGTGGTGCGGGGTTGCCAGCCCCTCTGTCAGTATATTTAGTTTTTTGTAAGACCTTTTTCCCCAGGCTATATGAAGTTTGGGGGTCCCCGTGAGAGGATTCAGTGGACGTGTTAGCAGGTACTGGGGATACCGGAAGGGTCCTAACTGCTTCCATAACTACCTCCAGGGAGCGGTGGAGATCAACAGACAGTGTGGAGACCGCTGACTGAACAGCAGCCTCGATAGAGGCTTGGACAGAGGACTCCATAGGTGGGTCAGGAGGCGGGGGAACCTCTGAGAGAGATGGTGGGCATGACAGAGATTCCAGGGCTTCCTGAAACTCAGCAGCCTTGTGAGTGGAGCTTTCCCCCGAATCTGAGCCTTCAGAAGGAGAGTGGGAGCGCTGGCGTGTCTTAACGTGGTACTTGCTCATTTTATGAGGTGAATAAATTAGAGCGAAAATGGGCGGCAAAGCTAGTTAATCGAGTGACGTGTTTGAAAAAACTGGCAGCGAGCGGTGAGACACGCGCCTGCAACACAGTGCGCGAGCGTAAAGCCCGCGAAAAAAAGCAGCAAATTTCATTAAATAAAAACGCAAGTTGTTTTAAATGGACTACAAAACCGGCGGTCGCCCCTAGGTTATAGCCGGGACGACCGACCAGTTAATGTTTAAACCTAAAACACAAAATAAAATTGTATATATCTGCAAACTGAGGAGAGAAAGCCGCTGACTACTTATCTCATGCTGCTATTCCCATTACGGAAAGTTAGAATTTTAATAATGACTCGGAGGCGAGTATTTCCCTCCTCTCCCTCCCATTATGATATTGTATTGCTATGTTTGTTCATATTAAACTTTTAATAAAATGTTCTACACAAAAGATGTTTATACTGTTTTTATTCCACGTATTGTTGCGGATGTTTTCATCTCTGCTTCAATAAAAGATTACCTCATCTACTGGATGTGTCTCGTATGTTATAATACGAATCCGGTTGTTTGACTGCCAGTAACGGAACTCTCTCTAATCCCTAGTTCGTGTTTATTTGCTATGTTTTCAGCTCTCTGACTGGTCCTCTGTGTCATCCATCTTCATGTCCAGGTTGCGGACACTTCTATGCCGTCTCGACCCTCATCATTCCTGTTGGATTACCTGTTGAATTATCTGAAGTTTTCCTGTTTTCACAGCCAGAAAGAGGGCGCATTTCCGGGTTCAATCCCATACATGGACTGGAGCTGCAGGGATTATGGACTAGGGGAGGGGTTAAGCGGAAGATATGTTAGTCTATCTACCTTGTTAATTTTTTCTCTTGCTGCGGTGATTTAAATACAAGAAAGAGAAGCAAATACTCGCCTCCGACTACATGTAATGAAATAGTTTTTATTGTCCTGTTGGTAAGGTTTCCTCCAGAGAGACGAGTCTGACTCTCTGACAGTTTCTAGCGCGTTTCTGCGCCTCCCCCGACAGTTTGTCATCGGGAGAGGCACGGCCTTCTCACCATTGTCAATGAGGTAACACTCGCAGCTCGCGCATGCGCAGTCCGTCACGATAGTTTACCTCAGAGGAGTTGAACGGCGTTCGTGTAGCGGCAAGTGATTTTTTTCAAGGGAAATATTATTTTCAAGTTCATAAATGGCTAAACTGGCCCTGCCAACCTCCCCTGGTGCCATAGTACCCATGTCACACACACATAAGCCAGCAGACGCGCTTATAGCCGCTCTGTCAGCATTTTCCTCTAACCTAGAGAGCACTATGGTCAGGGTACTGGATAACCATTCAGCCAGGAGATCAGCTGTGAATACCCCGGCTACAGACAAATTCTTATCAATAGAATCTAACCCTGACAATGAGGTCCTGGGACTTCAAGAGAGGGAGAAGAGCGACTCCCAAAAAATATAGCTCGTAAAAAGCCTACGTTTACCCGTACTTCACATGACTCCCCACAGCATACCACTGTGACTAAAAAAAAAGGGCCAAGTAACTCAGGCCACCAAGAGAAAATGTTAACGCGCAAAAAAATACTGACAGCTCCTCCGATTCTTTCACTGAGGAAGATATGAGCTCAGTTCCAGATTACGCACCAGCCGCCTCCTCTTCTGAGTTATCGACTCAATATCCTCTCCAGACTCCAATGGGACCACAGAACCAGCTTCTGATCTGGTAGGCGCTCTGGGTGATTCAATGTTCGTGCCGGAGCAATTAAAGCATCCACGATCAACTGAATGGCCACCCATAGAGCACGTGGCTCATTATATTGAGCAGCGCATTCCTATACCGATGGTTTAAAAAAACCACAAAATAATTTGAGGGCTGAGTGCCCAGCCCCAACTCTGGCGCATAAACTGCATTTGGTTCCAGAATTGGATCCAAAGATCATACAGATATTACAAGAGACAAATTGGTCACCAAAGAGGGGAGTTGAGGCCACCTTTAAAGGTGTGCCACGAAAAATTATTTGATTTCCTAGTGCCTTTAACCCTTTCGCTGCTGAGCCTTTTCCCACCTCTGTGCTGAGCTCATTTTAACCGGTTTCGCTCATGTTTAACCGCGTTTTGAAGCCTTATTTTAATATATGACCCAGACATATTATATTGTTCTTTCCGGCAGACTCCGCAGATTCATAATATGTCATTATTATATGTATACGTCATGTCCTGTCTGTATATTATAACAAAAAATGCAATAAAATTAGAATTTTCAATAATTTACAATGTGTAAAGTGTTTTTTTTTCACATTTTAAAATGCGATCGTTTGCGGTTATATTTTCTATGGGGTGCGATTGTTAAAAAAATTTGAAATGAGGAATCGTTACTTTTTTTTGGGGAAAATTACGTGTTTTTTAGCAAACGCCCCCCATAGAAAAAATCGTTAGTGCAGCATCATTGTTCACATTATAATTGAAATGGGAACAATATTGTTGCACTAATAAATCTAAAAAAAAAAAAAAAACTTTTTTTTTTTTTACATTTTATATGGTCATGTTTGGTATCATTGGAAAGGCCACACTCTTTAACCCCCTAGCTGTCACGGATCGGGAGATAGGGGGTTCATTGGAACCCCCTATCTCCACTATAGGTGGCAGCAAGGGGTTAATTTCAAAACTGGCGCCATCGCGCTCTGCGCGATGACGCCAGTCATTAGGGGGATATCCTGGAAGCTTGGCCGACATCCAAGATGTCGGCCAGCTCCGGGAGGGGACCCCGATACGGCGCATGTTGGCGCCATATCGCGATCCAGCCCCCTAGGGGTTAAAGACAGCCGCCGCTTGGAGGGGCAGGCTGTGCCCTTCCAGGCGGTGCCTGCCTTTAATTGCTGGCCCGCGGGGAAGGGGAGGGGGAGAGGTCCGAAGGACCTTTCCCCCCCCCTCCCCTTCAGGCACCTTCCCTGCAATGTCGGGGGGGTGCCTGAAATAGACGTCATCGCGCATGCGCGATGACGCCTATCGTGCCCGCCGGGGTCCCGGAGGCTGGGCTGACATCGATGATGTCAGCCCACACCAGGGGGCCGAGCGATCAGCCGGAATACCGGCTGATCGCGGCTGCAAAGGGAGGACGCGCTCAGCCGTCCTCCGCAGCGAAGTACCAATGCGGTTGGACGCGCTGAGCGCGTCCACCGCATTGAAGTGGTTAACAAAATTAATGGATTCAATTGAGAGAAATCTTCTCAGCAACCAGAAGCCTGATTTATTTGAATATAGAGGCTGAGTGCATAGGTTGATATGTGTATTTGGAAACATAATAACGGCCCTATCAAGCGAGAGGAGACGCTCAGTACTCCTAAAAGTCAATCCTATACTGGCTACTTTGGCACATAATGAATCTGGCCCTACGGCCAAGGGCCTCCTTTTTTGGGGAAGGCATCTTTAAAGAGATGACAGAATATTCAGGGTCCTTCTCTACCATGAAGAAGGTGAGGGCCAATATTCGGAAAGCTTTTCCAAACAGGGTTTTCGATAGGGCCGGGAAAAGCAGGGGCCGTTTTCTCAGCTGCAATCCCAATTTTACGTCCAGAGGCTCCTTTTTAGGTCCTCATTCAGAGGGCGTCAAGAACCCCTACTTTTACCAACAAAGGGCCAGATCCTCCCGCCAACGTGGTTCCAGAGGACAAAGGAGATCGGGATCGTTTGGGGAGTATAGTTTCACTCCAACATTTTCCCCCAGGAGAGGTGGGGGGGGGCAGAGTATCACGTTTTTTCCAAAACTGGAAATCACTTACAATAGACCCATGGGTCCTTCAGACAGTTATGGGTTTCAAAATAGATTTCATTGTCCAACCAATCCAAAGAATGCTTCCAGGAATTATGGTAATGTCCGAAGAAGACAAAACATTACTACACTAGAAGTAGAAAAACTTTTGAAGAAAAATGCAATAGAGAGGGTCATCCCTCACAAGGAGGTATTTGTGAGCAATATATTTCTGGTACAAAAGAAAGTTGGCGATTTTCGTCCAGCGATCAACCTAAAACAATTAAACGAGTACGTTGTGTACAATCACTTCAAAATGGAAGGCATTCCAGCATTAAAAGGGGTTTTGTCTCCCCCGACATTGCATGGTCAAGATAAACCTAAAAGTTGCCTGACAATTCCAATAGACATGAAAAACACAGATTTTCTTCAGTTCCAGTGGGAAAACACCTTATGAAGGTTCAAGGTTCTAGCCTTCGGCCTCTCATCAGCCCTGAGGTGTTTCACCAATGAGACCAGTGGTGTTAATGAGACCAGTGGTGTCATATCTCCGGGGCAGAGGAGTGCGTCTAGTAATTTTCCTAGACGATATACTCCTCTTGGCGGAGGACCAACTCTCGTTAATAATTCAGAGATTGGACAATCAATCTTTTGTCCAACTTGGGGTTCATAATAAATCACAAGAAATCGATCTTAACACCGACCCAATCCATCGAATTTCTAGGGTTCAAAATAGATTCGGAGGAGATGTCTCTTTCTCTGCCGTCAGCCAAAGTTCGGCTGATTCGCAAAGAAATCAGACTGCTTTTAGTTCCAAGGGAGTTTACATTTAAGATGGTTAGCTCATCTTCTGGGTCTGCTTTCTGCAGCAATACAGGCGTCCTTCCAGGACCACTGTATTACCGTGCTCTTCAACATCTGAAAGCACGATATCTGCGGAGGGGATGGCTGCATCCCGATTGCATCTCCCTGGACGACGAGTCGCAATTGGAGATGCAATGGTGGTTAGACCATGTAGAGACTTGGAACGGCAAGGCTGTCATCCATCCTACCCCAGAGTTAGTTATAGAATCAGACGCCAGCAGATCTGGTTGGGGCGCGCACTGCGGATCTCTATCCACAGTTGGCAGGTGGGATTCCACAGAAATGGAGTTGCATATAAATTGTCTAGAGCTCCTAGCTGGATTGTTTGCTATTCGAAGTCTTATCAAACCCTTCCAAGCTCAATCCATTCTACTGAAGATGGACAATCTGTCTGCTGTGCAGTACATCAATCACCTAGGTGGTCCCAGATCCAAACTATTGGCAGAGACAGCAAAATCCTTTTAGGGGTTTTGCCGGTCTCACAATTTGTCCGCTCAGGCTCCGTATATTTCAGGGCTCAGCAACGTAGTGGCAGACTGGAATTCGAGATATCTGATAAATTCCAGCGATTGGAGATTAGATCGCCGGGTCTTCTCCGATTTGTCTTCCCTCTGGGGTCCATTTGCTATGGACCTGTTTGCCACACGTCTCAACGCTCTGGTGCCTCAGTTTTACAGTTGGAAACCAGACCCCATGTCTGTAGCCACAGATGCTCTGGTCCAAGTTTGGCCATTGGGAATTCTCTATGCTTTTCCTCCGTTCATACTCATTCTGGCTGTAATACGTTTTGTACGTGCACAGTTAGCTACGGTGGTGCTGATAACACCCCTATGGAGGTCACAACCCTGGTTTCCACAGCTTCTGGAAATATCTGTAGATATCTCCTGTTTCACCGACCAATTTGAAGGATCCAGAGGGAACGTTGCAGGACCTTCTGCAATCTCTCTTCAGCTTGTAGCCCGGAAAATATCAGGGGTCATTGTCCTACAGACAATATTTCGGAAGCAACTGCTTCTTTGCTGTCAAGTTCCTGTGCTCCTTCTACCAGAAGGATATATGATAGGGCATGGAGATTATGGGTTTCTTTGTGCATTGAACAACAAGTTGATACCTAGAGGAGCTGATATGGGAGTCTTCTGAGGTTTTTCACTCAGTTATTTGAGGATGGGAAGGCATATTGCACGGTAGATAATATCAAATCTGCCATCTTTGCTTATCATCAAGGGTTTAATGGGGTCCCTGGAGGTAAGCATCCCATTTTATGTTGACAAAGGAAAGAATAGGGTGGAGCACATTCATAAGAACCCTGTCAATCCTCCAGGTCGCCCTATTATATCGGGAGTGGACTCAATTACCAGTCGATTGTCACACTATATAGACTTGCTATTACAACCCACTGTTCAATCCACCCCAGCGTATCTAAAAGACACGATGGACCAACTTAATAAGATTTCCTCCTGGATGGCCTCCCACCACCTAAAGATCAACATGTCAAAGACTGAGCTCCTACTTATTCCTCCCTCCAATGCCTCCCCACCTCCTGACTTCTCTATCACGGTGGAGGGTATCACCATCTCCCCATCAAACCAAGTTCGCTGTCTTGGAGTTACACTTGACTCTGCTCTTTCCTTCATCCCCCACATCCAGTCTCTTTCCTCCTCCTGACGATACCAACTGCGTAATATTTCCAGAATTCAGCCATTTCTTACCGCTGTCACCACAAAACAACTCATACACGCCTGGTAATCTCCCGACTCGACTATTGTAATAATCTTTTAGCTGGCCTCCCTCTGTCCCTCCTCTCCCCCCTACAATCCATACTGAACGCCTCCGCCAGGCTAATTCACCTCACCCGCCGCTCTGTCTCTGCCGCTCCCCTCTGCGAGTCCCTTCACTGGCTCCTCATCCACCTCAGCCGCCGCTCTGTCTCTGCCGCTCCCCTCTGCGAGTCCCTTCACTGGCTCCCCATCCACCTCACCCGCCGCTCAGTCTCTGCCGCTCCCCTCTCCCAGTCCCTTCACTGGCTCCCCATCCACCTCACCCGCCGCTCTGTCTCTGCCACTCCCCTCTGCGAGTCCCTTCACTGGCTCCCCATCCACTGCAGAATTAAGTTCAAAATCCTTATCCTTACCTACAAAACCCTCACTAACTCAGCGCCCCACTACCTGTCCTCACTAATCACCAAATACACCCCAGCCCACTCCCTAAGGTCAAACAGCGACCTGCACCTAGCTTCTCCCCGCATCACCTCTTCCCATGATACACTGCAGGATTTCTCACGCACAGCCCCCACTCTCTGGAACGCTCTCCCTCGTACTGTCAGACTTTCCCCTAACTTCTCTTCCTTCAAACGCTCCCTTAAAACATTTCTATTTAGGGAAGCCTACCACCCAACTCACTGACGCAACCATCAATCACGCTCACCTTGCAGTCCTCTCCTCCTGTTTCCAACCCCAACCCTCCCAGATTGTGAGTTCCTACGGGAATAGGGCCTCATCTCCTCCTGTACTGTTTGTCAATTGTTGTTCAATGTATTGTAACCCTGTCTATACTGTGCTTATTGTACAGCGCTGCGGAATATGCTGGCGCTTTATAAATAAAGAATAATAATAATAATAATTTCCAAAATTTCTTGTGATCCAAATTACATACTGGTTACATGTGATGTGAGATCATTCTACAGTATCATCCCACATCGTAAAGGCTGTGAAGCAGTTGAGACTATTTTAAGAACAAATTATACATATCTACCGGAACAAATAGATTTTATTCTCGAAGGTATTGATTTTATCCTCCACAATAATTCTTTTTGGTACAATCGGCAATATTACCGTCAGAAGACAGGTACTACAATGGGCACCAGGTTTGCGCCCACTTATGCAAACATCTTTATGAACCAATGGGAGTCAAATTTTATTTTAAATAAGAAAGACTGGGCGGCAAACATGGTGCTCTATAGACGGTATATTGATGACATGTTTTTTATATGGAAGGGAGATTTTAAGAGTCTGGAATGCTTTTTAATATATTTAAATGATAATGATTGGGGCATTGCACTGGAGAGTCAGTTCAGTAAGGAAACAATCAACTTTCTGGATTTGACCTTATATGTTGAAATGAATTGCCTAAAATCTCGCACCTTTTTTAAAAAGGTGGATGTAAATAACTATATTGAATACACCAGCTGTCACTCACGCTCTTGGTTAAATAGCGTTCCAAAAAGTCAATTTGTTTAAAACAAAATTGTACTGACAGTAATATATTTTTGGAACAAGCAGACAAATTGAAGAAAGATTTCATACAGAAGCGATATCATATATACCATCAATACCATCAATCACATCTCTGATTATGATAGGCAAGAGATGTTACAATATAAAGAGAAAAGGACCCTCTAGGAGAAACAGAACCATTTAATTATGATTTTAATAATGATACTTCCAATATCAATAAAATTATTAAGAAACTATGGCCTATTTTACTAAAGGATAAAGATCTGCAAACCGTATTGGGTAATAAACCTAAAATTATTCAAAGAGGAGCAAAAAATTTAAAGCGCCTATTAATACAAAGTCACAAAGTAGAAAATAAAGAGAACATCTTCCATTTAAAAGAAGGATTTTATGGTTGGGGCTCATGCAATGCTTGCCGCCAAACAAAAATCAAAAAAAGATTCATAGATCATTTAAATAATTTTAAAATACGAGGAGTTACTACATGTTATACAAAAATGTAATTTATGCCCTGCTATGGCCTTGTAATTTAATGTATATCGGTAGAACCACCAAACCAGTACAAGTGAGAATTAGCGAACATGTTAGAAATATTAAAAAAGGTTTTATTAATCCTACTGTCTCAGCACATTTTAAAGACATACTCGATAGTAACCCTGAGGGGTTACGGTTCTTGATTATTAAAAAGATAAACAAACATTGGAGGGGAGAGAATTTCATTAATAAGCTCAATCGAGAGGAAATTAGGTTTATCTACCAGTTTAACACTTTAATCCTTTGACTTGTTTCTTTTTTTTGTAATTCTAGTCTGCTCCCTAAGTATAAAAATTCCTTTATTTGTATTTTTGATCTTTATCTTTGTGAATATGGTTCTTATAGATGTGCTGAATTAGGTTTCTTCATCTTCTCTTGAGTCCGACTGTCTGCAACATTGCATAATTATTATGGACATTCCCCTAGTTAAATCGAGGTCTGATGGTGTATTTACACCCCTTTTGTTAATTCATCAAAAATAGGCCACGTTGTATAATTAATATGGATACCTCCTTAGTATAGATAGGGGCTCAATGTTTTTTTTCTTTTTATATTTATATATATTCGATTTATGTCGACATAATGTATGAAATTGTTGAAGTGCACCTCTCTTTTTTTCCGAGTCCGGCTATCACCTATATTGTGCAACGACCATGGACACTTTATCAGCGAATACTGCGATCAAACCGTTTGCTTGTAAACAAACTGAGTTCCGCTCACAGCCATGTGGATGCCCCAGAAAACGAAAGGAGAACCTGTCCAGATCCGGATGTGACCTCATATATGTGCGCCTGATTCGGGCGCGAAGTAAACCCGGAAGTCTTGATGGCGGCGTCCGATCATTGCCACGTGAAACAATTCATTTGCCGGCTTTTTATTTCTAAGAGAGGACTATATAAACACTACTTGTTCAGTCTGTTTTATTACTGATGAAGCCCTAGCACTTATTGGGCGAAACGCGTCTAGTGCTGTCCGTTTTCATATTTGTTTTTAATGCTGTTTTTTTGTCCAATAAAACGTGTTTTTTTTTTTTTTATCCTCCATCTATATCTGGATGATTTAATCCGTTCTTCTGCCGTCCTGGCCAACTTCCATTACGGGTTTGTAAGATTGGGCCTGGGTTTAAAACAGTCTTGAGGCTACAATATCTGGGTCTGATGGAGACCACATAATAGGTGAGTCAAATCCCTTTCCACCTATAAGGATATCTTAAGAGCAAAAACCATCTACACTTATATTTGGTCCTTCCCTACTCCCTCTTTTGAGGTATACGGGATCGGTTGTTCAGTTGGGACGGCCATAATATGTCCCTACTACGGTCATCTTAGAGCTAGTGAAGCTCTGCAATATGTGAGTGTATACACATATGAAAAACGAGTTAGGTCTCTTACTGCCAGTACAATACTGCGCCATTGGTCTTTCCGTATCTTTTTATTCCAGACTGACCATGCAATAATATCCGTATCCTTCGGATTGAGAATCTTGCCAATTGGTAAAACAGAACTGTAAGATTGAAAACTTGCATGTCCAACACTTTTTTGTACACTGATAAATTTATTATATTGTACACGTGTGCTCCACCCTATTCTTTCCTTTGTTTTTCTAGTCCTTGTTAATAGGGTATTAGGGGAAATACCTATATTTGAGTGTGTTGAGCACCCCATAAATATCTCTCTCTACTGGTGCCGTGCGCGGTTTATTTGTGAGTTTCTCACTTTTTGTCCAATCCCATTGTATGTCGATTATTAAAAGGTATACGATGTAACTGGCCCCCACGTTCACCTTTTACATCCACCTGGGACGTTAATTTGGTATTTAACTTGCTGGAAGCGTGGCCAGATAATGATGCGTTATCCATTAAAAAACTTTCAGCTAAGTTAGCGATTTTGTTTTGCTTAATTTCGTGTAAAAGGGTTTCTGATGTCAGAGCCTGGATTTGTCAGGTCATGTTTTTGCTCCTACAGGGGTGAAATTTTCCATTTTTAATAGGACCAAAACTTCCTTGTCATTAGTCTCTTATCCGTCTTTTCCACATCGTCCCAATCTTTACCCGGTTCATTGTTTAAAAGAATATGAGGTTATTACTGCTCCTAATAGGTCACCCCAGGACCAACATCTGTTTATTTCTTTGCGTAAACCTTATAACCCAGTAACGTCCACTTCTTTGGCCAGTTGGGTTAAATGGATCATGTCTGAGACTGGTATAGATGTCTCCATGTTCGGAGCTCATTCCTCTCGGAGTGCTGCCGCTTCCGGTGCTTTATCCCATGGATGTCGTCTTGAAGACCTCATGAAAACAGCAGACTGGTCCAGAGAATCCACCTTTAGGGAGTGTTATTTTAAACCAGTGTGTCACATGTCACTATCACTAATTAAGCTTTGAACTCTCATAATATGAGCCTCCGTGTCTTGTGGGATAATTCCCAGATTCCCCTATTATTATGGCGGGGAATCATAAATATAATAAAGACACGGAGGCGAGTATTATCCCACCTTCGTTATTGGAGTTATTTCCACCCTTATGTTTAATTGTTAGGTTTAATGAGTGGAACAATCATTACTATAGATCTTTCGAACCCTCTGTTAAAGTAATTCTTGGTGATCTCTAATGCATGTGTTTTTTCGACAGCTTAAACTACAGATTGAAGCACTAATTGGATGGCGAATGCTTCTCCTGTTGTTCTTCTTGTTGGATAAGGTGTTCGTCCGTCTCACTTCAGAATAGAGAGGTTACCAGATTTATAGAGCGGTCTGCATGAGGATTGATCAAGAAAGGACTGGACTGTACCATTATCTGTTATACTGTTATATACTGGTTTAACTGTTTTTCTCTCTCAAAATACTTTGTATTTGAGAGATGTTCTTTGCTGCTATCAGCTAAAGTAAAGAGAAGATAGTATAATACTCGCCTCCGTGTCTTTATTATAATTCTGATTCCCCGTCATGATAATAGGGGAATCTAGGAATTGCTTTTATTTGATCTGTTCTAACCAGGCAGGTCTGAAATGCGCATCTATACTGCAAAATCAATAAGAAATGGCGTCAATGTCTAATGCCGGAAGGTTCTTTTATAATGATCTCTATCTAAAACCCTATATTGACGGTTTAGAATATTCTAAATGGCAGCGGTTGCTGCTCACAGGTCGGGATTCAGGCGACGCTCTGCTCTCCTCAGTGTGGGCAAAGTATAACCAATGTTGACTAATCCGAGAAGAGGTGAAGGGGTTAATTGTCGCCATTGTAATCGCTTCAGTAGTGTTAGATATATCCACAACGTCAACTTAAATAAGGATTTATATGAATTCTGGTAAAAATGATGATAAGCTCTGCTGGAAGTAACCTCTTCCCCTCCAAGCTTTACTTATTAACCCCTCTTTAGCACATTGGCAGTTACTGGTGCTTTCGTCATACAAACGTGCTGATCCTCTGGATACTATTGTATCAAAGCATCCTGGTTGTTCTCTGTAGCAGATACGTTTTAACTCGCTTATCAAGGTGTGTGTGTATATAGATATATGTGACAAACGGGACAGGATCTGCATCTACCTCAATATAGTGATAACTGGTTTAATAGAGGAATGAACAATAATTTAACCAATAAGGTGCATTTAAGGAATGAAAATCTTTGAGGTATAGAGAAGTTGAACGAATCAACATTTTCTATTTTTATATCAGAAGTTTTGTTTTCATTGAATCGAATAAAAGGTCTATTTTATGCCTCTGTTTCGTGGCTATACGGCCTCTCTTTGGGGCTTTACGTTTGTGTCTCGGTAGGGTTTCAGTCTGGAATCTAATTGATAATGACAACTCTGTTATTATCATAGAATCCCATTCGTTTGCGTTCCTATATTTCAATTACACAAACAGAATGATGGGTTTCCCCTAAAATGCTTCTGGGGCCGTGGCGCGAGGCGACCCGTCTGCGGGGGTTGGATGTGATGCGTACTGAAAGCAGAGCGGCTTCACGGATTTCCCTTAAAATGACGGATCCAAGGTGTTAAAGGCTTTAAACCCTGTACCTTCTTCATCTAAAGATTCTGCTTCACCTCTTTTTTTCCAGCAAATTCTAAACCACCTCCTGGATGATGTTGAGTTCTTCATCATGAAACTTCAGAAAGCGGCCGAGGCCTTTTCCGAGCTTTCCAAGCGAAGGAAGTCCAAGAAGAAGAAGAAAGGCCCGGGAGGTAGGTGCCATCTCTGAAAGCCGCAAATAATAGCATTTCTTTATTTCAGTGTTTTGGATGTTTTGTTCCATTTTTCAGAGGGCGTCTTAACGGTGCGTGCGAAGCCTCCTCCCCACGAAGAGTTTGTGGATTGTTTTCAGAAATTCAAGCATGCGTTTAATCTTCTGGTACGTGGAGCGCGCACTGACCCAGCACACACACACACGCGTTACAGCTGATGTGTCTTTATATCACTTTGTGTTTTTATGTTTTGGCTGATATTTTGGCACATGGCATTACATTTTTTTTTTCTGTCTCTCTCACCCCCCCAGGCCAAATTAAAGCCACACATACAGAATCCGAGCGCCTCAGAGCTGGTTCACTTTCTTTTCACCCCTTTAAGTATGGTAAGGTTGTACTTTTCTGGTAGAAGTGGTAGGAAGCTAATTTGTTAAATTGAGGGGGGGTTTGTATATGGGACAAAGGGCAGGTTGTTGGGGTGTGTGTGTGACAGAGGGCGGCTTGTTGGGGTGTGTGTGGGGGGGACAGAGGGCGGGTTGTTGGGGGGTGTGTGTGTGGGGGACAGAGGGCAGGTTGTTGGGGTGTGTGGGGGGCGACAGAGGGCGGGTTGTTGGGGTGTGTGTGTGTGGGGGACAGAGGGCAGGTTGTTGGGGTGTGTGGGGGGCGACAGAGGGCGGGTTGTTGGGGTGTGTGTGGGGGACAGAGGGCAGGTTGTTGGGGTGTGTGGGGGGGCAACAGAGGGCGGGTTGTTGGGGTGTGTGTGTGTGGGGGACAGAGGGCAGGTTGTGTGTGTGGGGGACAGAGGGTGGGTTGTGTGTGGGGGACAGAGGGCGGGTTGTGTGTGGGTGGCAGTGGGCGGGTTGTGTGTGTGGGGGGACAGAGGGTGGGTAAGAGGACACATCTAAATAAAGTCCTAGATTGTACCTGGAAGTCTTGATTTTATTAAAGACACTGAGGCAAATATTATTCTTCAAACTTTCTTTTACTCAGCAGCTAAAGTGTTATTTAAACAGAGAAAAAGTCTGTTTTAAACATTTCTATGAAACATTTAACTAAATAGCCAATCAGGCAACAAGTAGTCTGATGATCCAATCAGGTTTTTCTTCACTATGGAGCTAGCTGAGGCCAAGCACCTCCTCTTTCTTCTGATGTCCATCTGGTAAATGGATACAAAAACCTGGTAACGAACATTCAACAATATCCAACGAATGAAATAGAAAATATGGA
The DNA here is from genome assembly GCA_009667805.1 of Leptobrachium leishanense. Lineage (NCBI taxonomy): Eukaryota > Metazoa > Chordata > Amphibia > Anura > Megophryidae > Leptobrachium > Leptobrachium leishanense. The sequence goes on along the minus strand of CM019065.1, from coordinate 403,669,287 downwards.
AACAACAACGACGTCTAAACTGTAACGAGAAAAAACAAATGTGGCAACAATTCCCAGATTCCACTATTAGATTGACAGGGAATCGTAATGATAGTAAATTCCCGGAGGCGAGTATTATGCTATTCTTTTTTTTTACTTAAGCCGATAGCAGCAAAGAATAAAACAAAATTGTGGACTTTTCCTATTTCATGACGAAAAGTTAGAATTTTAATAAGGACTCGAAGGCGAGTATTTGCCTTCTCTTTTTCATTTATTATCCTCCGAAGCAAAAATATATTCACATATTTGAAGTGAAACAAACAAAAAAAACGTCCCCCACAACAGGGGTTAACCCAGGATCCCCACTGTCCTTTCCCCAACGGTCCATGTAGCTCCACCCCTAGGGTAGCTCCTCATTTCTTGATGAACCGAGCTAGTACATCCAACAGTTACTCGTAGAAATCCCAACGGGGAGGAGACGGAGGAAACAAAGGAATCCAACGTGGAAATCTGAACAACGTGCAACCAAAGGATCATCATGCTGAAAGAAAGCAAAGACATGAAAAGGTTATTAGTCCCTGAGCCATAACTATGTGCATAAAACATTTCTAGCGCCAGAAGAAGCACAGTAGGCGAAGACAAAAACCAATAAAGTTTGAGAATACGCAAAACAAAGAACAAACCGTAACGAAGCATCGCTTGTGCATAAATAACAGACAAAGACACAAATCATTTAATGACCCAAAACCAAGAAGTACATCAAAGGGAGGGAGAATACGGACGGGAAATACTCACCTCGAGTCCTTATTAAAATTCGAACTTTCCATCATGAAATAGGAAAATTCCACAATTTTATCACAGGACTCGTAGGCTCAGATTTGCCAATTCAAAGCTAATCAAAGTAGTCGGAGAGGAATCTAGGTGTTATCCCATACTCCAATGAACCCATCTGTATTAGATGGAACCGTGGACGATGCGTGTTCCTGTTGCCCAGATCTGCAACCACAGCTGTCTAGATCAGACCGAAAAGTCTTGGACCTCTTCATGAGAACCAGAAATCAGCCAGGCTAATAGACGAAGATTGTCTTGCAGGAGGAGAGGATGATAAAAGCTGTCAACGTCCTGTAGGAGGTTCCAGAGATGTGGGAGCATTCTAGGGCAGTCGATCGCCAACTCCAGCAGGGATGGGAACCACGGTTGACCTGGCCAAAATGGAGTTATAACAATCGTCGCCTCTTGTTTCCGAACCTGGGAAATCGTCCGTGTGAGGAGAGCAAATGGAGGAAAAGCATAATGGCGAGTCCCAGACCAGTTCTGGAGAAAGGCATCAGTAGCCAACGCTTCAGGATCCGGTTTGCTACTGAAGAAGAGAGGAAGTGGAGTATTCAACCTGGACGCGAATAAATCCCACTTCAGGGGTCCCCACAGAGAATGGATATCCGAGAAAACCGATGACAGATGCGTCAATCCCGAGTCTAGCAGATATCTGGAATTCCAATCCGCGATCTGGTTGGAAAGGCCCGGGATGAATTGAGCCTGGACCCAGATATTGGCATGGAGACAGAAATCCCAAAAGTTGGCTAGCATCTGGATAATCCAAACCATCCCGTAGGGAACGAGCTTTGAGACGTTGTAGGGCCCGATAATGAAGCAGAGCTGGAGTGATCGCCAACCTTGCAGCCACCAAAACACCAATCACCCTGGCCAACATCCGTAGTGTAGGTGCTGAATGACGGAGAAGAGATGAAACCTCCTTTCAGATGTCGTGTATCTTGGAAACAGGTAGGAAGAGCATCAGGTTGTGCGAGTCCAAAAGATAATCCAGAAACTCGATTTGTTGTGTTGGAATCAGAAGGGATTTCTGTTCATTGACGAGGAAACCCAGGTCTTGAATCAGAGTTAATAGTCCATTGAAGGTGAGTCAGAAGAATCTCTCGTGATTGGGACATCAAGAGAATATCATCCAAATAGATAACTAGACGTACTCCTCTCGAACGAAGCGAGGCGACAACCGGCTTCAGTAACTTTGTGAAGCACCATGGAGCTGAAGAAAGGCCAAAGGGGAGACAAATGAAACGCCATACACTGCCTGAGCAACTGAATTGCAGAAAATCCCTGTGAGAAGCATGAATGGGAACTGTAAGGTAGGCGTCTTTTAAATCCAATTTTACCATCCAGTCGTCTTGAAGCAGGACATGTTGAAGAGTGTGAATGCCTTCCATCTTGAAATGTCTGTTCCTCACAGACTTGTTCAATTCGTGAAGATTGATCACTGGACACATGCCTCCACCCTTTTCACACACCAGGAGCATGTGCTCATAAAACCTTCCGAAGAAGGATGAGCCGGTTCCACAGCACCCTTGCGGATAAGATCTCTTATCTCCTCCTGAACCAGCGACTCCTGAGCATGCGCAAAATGGAGCTGCGCTGGGACTTGACGCTGCGTCGGAGGCTCGACAAAATCTATCAAAAAACCTTGGACAGTGGATAAAATCCAAGCATCAGTCGATAGGCTCACCCAATTATGATAAAACAGGCCGATACGACCCCCTATTTTCTGCCCATGAAAGGGATTAACTTTAAATTCTCTCACCTAAAGGTCTCCTGAAAGTGGGACCTCTGCCTCGGGTCGGGCCACCACGCCATGGTCTGGCTCTTGATGGGAAAAATTGTGTGCTGGTGGACGTGTCCGTGTAGGACTGATATTGGTAGGAAGGGCCTGATGAGTGAGTAGGACCTGCACGACCGGAAGAGCGACCCTTGCCTCTGAGACACCCATCCCGGGAAGACTTAATAGTGGTTTCTGCCTTATTAAGCAATGAAAATGGGGTGGGAAATGTCCTTGGGGTTAAAAAGAGGATTTCCCGCAGGATCATATATAGTGTTGCCCACTTGTATAGGAGGTTCCTCCTCCTCTCACATCAAATCCTCATCTATTTTGGGTGCATATAAGTCAATGGGGTCATCCCCCTCATCTTCCCCCATACTCGGGGTCTACTACCACTGAGCTGGTTCCAACGGGGATGAGACTCCGATCGCTGACCTTGGGTCTCTTTTCATTGGCCGCTTTTTGCGCCCCGCGGTCAGGGGCCCTTTTGATAGAACTATGCTCTCCCATCTTTCCAGGCATTGGTGCGGGGATGCCAGCCCCTCCAAAAGCACCTTGTAGGGCAAAGGTCTGGGAACCAGAGGGTCTGGAGACAGACGGGGCATTGGAGCGTATGGGGACACCACTCTATCCTGTATCTGACACAAGGGAACACGGGGAGAATGTGGAGGGGAAGCTGTGGCAAACGCAGAGCAGGTCGCTGGCTGGGGTACGGAGTGAATCATAGTTACCGCATCCAGCATGGACTGCTTCATGGAGGCGTGCAGGTCATTAACTGCCAAAGAGAGTGATGAAGAAATAGAGGCGCGCAAGGAGCTTTCCAGCGCTGCAAATTAAGCCCTAGAACTCGTCGACTTATGATGATGAGGTTCGGCCAGAGGAGTCCCCCAAACTTGGGAAAGGTGTGTGGGGGGGAAGCGAACTGTCCTCCAATCCAGAAGGGCGACAGGGTGGCCGAGAGGGGGGTTCTAAGGACCTTAGAAAGAGACATGGCTTCAGTGTGGTGCGTGTGGTAATCTGACATGTAGTGCCGCTGACTGAACACTAGAGGGCGGGCTCGCGCTGAATCAGGAAGACCAGACGCTTCTGACAGGAAAAATCAGCGCGAGCGAGCTGTAAAAAAAAAACACCGCCGCGCGCAGGAGCGGGAAAACAGAAAGAAGGGAAAAAAGCATAAAAAGGGGCAGAAAAACAGTAAAAACTAAACCAGAGTGAACTGAAAAGGGGGGAAACCTTGTTGGGAAAACGGGACCACACGGTCCCAACTGCCGGTGCGGCGGGAGCGCAGACCTCCGCGACTAAAACGGGAGAATCAGCGTCCCGCCAGAGGGTTAACATAAAATAATAGTAATAAAACTTTAATAAAATACAATTTAATCCCAATCGAACACAAAATACATAGCAGTGACACGCAGAGGTACTTAACTGCCGAGGAGCAGCAAAAAAAGAGGAGCTGCCCTAGGGGCGGAGCTACATGGACCATTGGGGAAAGGACAGTGGGGATCCTGGGTTAACCCCTGTTGTGGGGTTAGTTTTTTGTTTGTTTCACTTCAAATATGTTAATATATTTTTGCTGCCGAGGATAATAAATGAAAAAAGAGAAGCAAATACTCGCCTCCGAGTCCTGTGATAAAATACAAAGTATTTTGAGCTAAACAAAGGGTTCTTAATAACATAGATCAATGGTACGATCCACGCCTTGTGTTGAGCTATCATCAGGCAGACTGCTCTATATATCTTCTGGTAATCCTTGGAAACTCCTCATTTTTGAAGCGAGATGGATGAACATCCTTAACTGAACTTGAAGGATGATGGGAGAGCAATTCGCCATCTGACTCCTTCGAAATGTAGTTTAAGCTGAAGGAATAAACTGAATTTTTATACACTTCTCATGGGATGTTTTCGAGGAACTTATATGTTTATAGATGTAAGGTCAGATCCTCCACCTTGGATACTCTGATGTGCAGGGTTAACCCATATAATGAGCTGTACTCCACCCGTCAACCAGAAGGTACCTTCTCAGAATCCTCATTTATCTCTTTGCGTAAACCTTATAGTTCAGTAACTTCCACTTCTTTGGCCAGGTGGGTTAAATGGATCATGTCTGAGGCTGGTATAGATGTCTCCATGTTTGGAGCTCATTCCTCTCAGAGCGCAGCCGCTTCCGGGGCTTTATCCCAAGGATGTCGTCTTGAAGACCTCCTGAAAACAGCAGACTGGTCCAGAGAATCCACCTTTAGAGAGTTTTACTTTAAACCTGTGCTTCACATGTCACAATCAGTAGTTAACTAGGCTTTGAACTAGCATAATATGAGCCTTCGTGTCTTGTGGGAAAATTCCCAGATTCCCCTATTACCATGACGGGGACCTAATTATAATAAAGACACGGAGGCAAGTATTATCCCGCCCTTGTTACTGGGTTTATTCCTGCCCTTATGTTTGAATAATAATATATTAAGTTGAGCAGCTTTCACTGGCCTTTAGAAATTTCTGTCAAGAATAGTTCTTGGTGATCTCTAATGTATATATATGTTTTTTCGATAGCGTAAACTACATTTCGAAGCAATAATTGGACGGCAAATATTTCTCCCATTGTTCGTTTTTGTTGGATATGATGTTTGTTCGCCTCGCTTCAGAAAAGGAGTGGCCAAGGGTTACCAGAGGATTTATAGAGCGGTCTGCAGGATGATTGGTCAAGAAAGGACTGGACTATACCATTACTGTTATATGTGTCATATGTAGGGGTGGGCCACCTTTTGGTAGGGGTTGGGGTGACCCTTTGGCAGCGGTAGGGGTTGGGCGACCTTTTGGTGGGGGTGACCTTTTGGTAGGGGTCGGGGTGACCTTTTGGGAGCGGTTGGGGTCAGGGCAACCTTTTGGCAGGGGTCGGGGCGATCTTTTGGCAGCGGTAGGGGGCAGGGCGACCTTTTGGCAGCGGTAGGGGTCGGGCGACCTTTTGGCAGCGGTAGGGGTCGGGGCGACCTGTTGGGAGCGGTGGGGGTCGGGGCGACCTGTTGGGAGCGGTGCGGGTCGGGGCGACCTTTTGGTAGGGTTCGGGGCGATCTTTTGGTAGGGGTCAGGGTGGGGGCGACCTTTTGGCAGCGGTAGGGGTCGGGGCGACCTTTTGGTAGGGGTCGGGGCGACCTTTTGAGAGCGGTTGGGTCGGGGCGACCTTTTGGTAGGGGTCGGGCGACCTTTTGGTAGGGGTTGGGGCAACCTGTTGGGAGCGGTAGGGGTCGGGGTGACCTTTTGGGAGCGGTTGGGGTGACCTGTTGGGAGCGGTAGGGGTCGGGGCGAACTGTTGGGAGCGGTAGGGGTCGGGCCGACCTGTTGGGAGCGGTAGGGGTCGGGCCGACCTTTTGGGAGCGGTAGGGGTCAGGGCGACCTTTTGGGAGCGGTTGGGGTCGGGGTGACCTTTTGGTAGGGGTCGGGGCGACCTTTTGGTAGGGGTCGGGGTGGGGGCAACCTTTTGGCAGCGGTAGGGGTCGGGGCGACCTTTTGGTAGGGGTCGGGGCGATCTTTTGGTAGGGGTTAGGGTGGGGGCGACCTTTTGGCAGCGGTAGGGGTCGGGGCGACCTTTTGGTAGGGGTCGGGGTGACCTTTTGGGAGCGGTTGGTCGGGGCGACCTTTTGAGAGCGGTTGGGTCGGGGCGACCTTTTGGTAGGGGTCGGGGCGACCTTTTGGTAGGGGTCGGGGTGACCTTTTGGGAGCGGTTGGGGCGACCTATTGGGAGCGGTAGGGGTCGGGCCGACCTGTTGGGAGCGGTAGGGGTCGGGCCGACCTTTTGGGAGCGGTAGGGGTCAGGGCGACCTTTTGGGAGCGGTTGCGGTCGGGGTGACCTTTTGGTAGGGGTCGGGGCGACCTTTTGGTAGGGGTCGGGGTGGGGGCAACCTTTTGGCAGCGGTAGGGGTCGGGGCGACCTTTTGGTAGGGGTCGGGGTGGGGGCAACCTTTTGGCAGCGGTAGGGGTCGGGTGACCTTTTGGTAGGGGTCGGGGCGACCTTTTGGGAGCGGTTGGGTCGGGGCGACCTTTTGGGAGCGGTTGGGTCGGGGCGACCTTTTGGGAGGGGTCGGGGCGACCTTTTGGTAGGGGTCAGGGTGACCTGTTGGGAACGGTAGGGGTCGGGGTGACCTTTTGGGAGCGGTTGGGGCGACCTGTTGGGAGCGGTTGGGCCGACCTGTTGGGAGCGGTAGGGGTCGGGCCAACCTGTTGGGAGCGGTAGGGGTCGGGCCGACCTGTTGGGAGCGGTAGGGGTCGGGTGACCTTTTTGGGAGCGGTCGGGGCGACTTTTTGGGAGGGGTCGGGGTGACTTTTTGATAGCGGTAGGGGTCGGGCCGACCTTTTGGGAGCGGTAGGGGTCGGGCCGACCTTTTGGGAGCGGTAGGGGTCGGGGCGACCTTTTGGGAGTGGTAGGGGTCGGACCGACCTTTTGGGAGCGGTAAGGGTCGGGGCGACCTTTTGGGAGCGGTAAGGGTCGAGGCGACCTTTTGGGAGCGGTCGGGGCGACCTTTTGGTAGGTGTCGGGGCGACCTTTTGGTAGGGGTCGGGGCTACCTGTTGGTAGGGGTCGGGGCGACCTGTTGGGAGCAGTTGGTTCGGGGTGACCTTTTGGGAGCGGTTGGGGCGGGGTGACCTTTTGGTAGGGGGCGGGGCGACCTTTTGGTAGGGGTCAGGGTGACCTTTTGGTAGGGGGCGGGGCGACCTGTTGGGAGCGGTAGGGGTCGGGTGACCTTTTGGGAGCGGTAGGGGTCGGGCCGACCTGCTGGGAGCGGTAGGGGTCGGGCCGACCTGTTGGGAGCGGTAGGGGTCGGGCCGACCTGTTGGGAGCGGTAGGGGTCGGGCTGACCTGTTAGGAGCGGTAGGGGTCGGGCCGACCTGTTGGGAGCGGTAGGGGTCGGGCCGACCTGTTGGGAGCGGTAGGGGTCGGGGCGACCTGTTGGGAGCGGTAATGGTCGGGGCGACCTTTTGGGAGGGGTCGGGGCGACCTTTTGGTAGGGGTCGGGGCGACCTGTTGGGAGCGGTTGGGGCGGGGCGACCTTTTGGTAGGGGGCGGGGCGACCTTTTGGTAGGGGGCGGGGCGACCTTTTGGTAGGGGGCGGGGAGACCTGTTGGGAGCGGTAGGGGTCGGGGTGAGCTTTTGGGAGCGGTAGGGGTCGGGCCAACCTGTTGGGAGTGGTAGGGGTCGGGCCGACCTGTTGGGAGCGGTAGGGGTCGGGCCGACCTGTTGGGAGCGGTAGGGGTCGGGGCGACCTGTTGGGAGCGGTAGGGGTCGGTGACCTTTTTGGGAGCGGTCGGGGCGACCTTTTGGGAGCGGGAGGGGTCGGGGCGACCTTTTGGGAGCGGGAGGGGTCGGGGCGACCTTTTGATAGCGGTAGGGGTCGGGCCGACCTTTTGGGAGCGGTGGGGTCGGGCCGCCTTTTGGGAGCGGTAGGGTCGGGCCGACCTTTTGGGAGCGGTAGGGGTCGGGGCGACCTTTTGGGAGCGGTAGGGGTCGGCGCGACCTTTTGGGAGCGGTAGGGGTCGGACCGATCTTTTGGGAGCGGTAGGGGTCGGGGCGACCTTTTGGTAGGGGTCGGGGCGACATTTTGTTAGGGGTCGGGGCGACCTTTTGGTAGGGGTCGGGGCGACCTTTTGGTAGGGGTCGGGGTGGGGGCAACCTTTTGGCAGCGGTAGGGGTCGGGGCGACTTTGGTAGGGGTCGGGGCGATCTTTTGGTAGGGGTTAGGGTGGGGGCGACCTTTTGGCAGCGGTAGGGGTCGGGGCGACCTTTTGGTAGGGGTCGGGGCGACCTTTTGGGAGCGGTTGGGTCGGGGCGACCTTTTGAGAGCGGTTGGGTCGGGGCGACCTTTTGGTAGGGGTCGGGGCGACCTTTTGGTAGGGGTCGGGGTGACCTTTTGGGAGCGGTTGGGGCGACCTATTGGGAGCGGTAGGGGTCGGGCCGACCTGTTGGGAGCGGTAGGGGTCGGGCCGACCTTTTGGGAGCGGTAGGGGTCAGGGCGACCTTTTGGGAGCGGTTGCGGTCGGGGTGACCTTTTGGTAGGGGTCGGGGCGACCTTTTGGTAGGGGTCGGGGCGACCTTTTGGTAGGGGTCGGGGTGGGGGCAACCTTTTGGCAGCGGTAGGGGTCGGGGCGACCTTTTGGTAGGGGTCGGGGTGGGGGCAACCTTTTGGCAGCGGTAGGGGTCGGTGACTTTTGGTAGGGGTCGGGGCGACCTTTTGGAGCGGTTGGGTCGGGGCGACCTTTTGGGAGCGGTTGGGTCGGGGCGACCTTTTGGGAGGGGTCGGGGCGACCTTTTGGTAGGGGTCAGGGTGACCTGTTGGGAACGGTAGGGGTCGGGGTGACCTTTTGGAAGCGGTTGGGGCGACCTGTTGGGAGCGGTTGGCCGACCTGTTGGGAGCGGTAGGGGTCGGGCCGACTGTTTTGGGAGCGGTAGGGGTCGGGCCGACCTGTTGGGAGCGGTAGGGGTCGGGTGCCTTTTTGGGAGCGGTCGGGGCGACTTTTTGGAGGGGTCGGGGTGACTTTTTGATAGCGGTAGGGGTCGGGCCGACCTTTTGGGAGCGGTAGGGGTCGGGGCGACCTTTTGGGAGTGGTAGGGGTCGGACCGACCTTTTGGGAGCGGTAGGGGTCGGGCCGACCTTTTGGGAGCGGTAGGGGTCGGGCCGACCTTTTGGGAGCGGTAGGGGTCGGGCCGATCTTTTGGGAGCGGTAGAGGTCGGGGCGACCTTTTGGGAGCGGTAAGGGTCGGGGCGACCTTTTGGGAGCGGTAAGGGTCGAGGCGACCTTTTGGGAGCGGTCGGGGCGACCTTTTGGTAGGTGTCGGGGCGACCTGTTGGTAGGGGTCGGGGCGACCTGTTGGGAGCAGTTGGTTCGGGGTGACCTTTTGGGAGCGGTTGGGGCGGGGGGGTGACCTTTTGGTAGGGGTCGGGGTGACCTTTTGGTAGGGGGCGGGGCGACCTGTTGGGAGCGGTAAGGGGTCGGGGTGACCTTTTGGGAGCGGTAGGGGTCGGGCCGACCTGCTGGGAGCGGTTAGGGGTCGGGCCGACCTGTTGGGAGCGGTAGGGGTCGGGGCGACCTGTTGGGAGCGTAATGGTCGGGGCGACCTTTTGGGAGGGGTCGGGGCGACCTTTTGGTAGGGGTCGGGGCGACCTGTTGGGAGCGGTTGGGGCGGGGCGACCTTTTGGTAGGGGGCGGGGCGACCTTTTGGTAGGGGGCGGGGCGACCTTTTGGTAGGGGGCGGGGAGACCTGTTGGGAGCGGTAGGGGTCGGGGTGAGCTTTTGGGAGCGGTAGGGGTCGGGCCAACCTGTTGGGAGTGGTAGGGGTCGGGCCGACCTGTTGGGAGCGGTAGGGGTCGGGCCGACCTGTTGGGAGCGGTAGGGGTCGGGGCGACCTGTTGGGAGCGGTAGGGGTCGGTGACCTTTTTGGGAGCGGTCGGGGCGACCTTTTGGGAGCGGGAGGGGTCGGGGCGACCTTTTGGGAGCGGTATGGGTCGGGCCGACCTTTTGATAGCGGTAGGGGTCGGGCCGACCTTTTGGGAGCGGTAGGGGTCGGGCCGACTTTTTGGGAGCGGTAGGGGTCGGGCCGACCTTTTGGGAGCGGTAGGGGTCGGGGCGACCTTTTGGGAGCGGTAGGGGTCGGGGCGACCTTTTGGGAGCGGTAGGGGTCGGACCGATCTTTTGGGAGCGGTAGGGGTCGGGGCGACCTTTTGGTAGGGGTCGGGGCGACATTTTGTTAGGGGTCGGGGCAACCTTTTGGTAGGGGTCGGGGCAACCTTTTGGTAGGGGTCGGGGTGACCTTTTGGTAGGGGTCGGGGCGACCTGTTTGTAGGGGTCGGGGCGACCTGTTGGGAGCGGTTGGGACGGGGCGACCTTTTGGTAGGGGGCGGGGCGACCTTTTGGTAGGGGATCGGGGTGACCTTTTGGTAGGGGATCGGGGTGACCTTTTGGTAGGGGGCGGGGCGACCTGTTGGGAGCGGGGGGTCGGGGTGAGCTTTTGGGAGCGGTAGGGGTCGGGGCGACCTTTTGATAGGGGTTGGGTCCGGGGCACCTTTTGTAGGGCGGGGCGACTTTTGGAGCGGTAGGGGTCGGGGTGACCTTTTTGGAGTGGTAGGGGTCGGGGTGACCTTATTTGGGAGCGGTAGGGGTCGGGGTGACCTTTTGGGAGCGGTAGGGGTCGGGGTGACCTTTTGGGAGCGGTAGGGGTCTGGGTGACCTTTTGGGAGCGGTAGGGGTCTGGGTGACTTTTGGGAGCGGTAAGGGTCGGGGCGACCTTTTGGGAGCGGTAGGGGTCGGGGTGACCTTTTGGGAGCGTAGGGGTTGGGTGACCTTTTGGGAGCGGTAAGGGTCGGGGCGACCTTTTGGGAGCGGTAGGGGTCGGGGCGACCTTTTGGGAGCGGTAGGGGTCGGGGCGACCTTTTGGGAGCGGTAGGGGTCGGGGCGACCTTTTGGTAGGGGTCGGGGTGACCTTTTGCGAGTGGGAGGGGTCGGGGCGACCTTTTGGGAGGGTAGGGGTCGGGCGACCTGTTGGGAGGGTAGGGGTCGGGCGACCTGTTGGGAGGGTAGGGGTCGGGCGACCTTTTGGGTGGGAGGGGTCGGGCGACCTGTTGGGAGGGTAGGGGTCGGGCGACCTGTTGGGAGGGTAGGGGTCGGGCGACCTGTTGGGAGGGTAGGGGTCGGCGACCTGTTGGGAGGGTAGGGGTCGGGGCAACCTTTTGTTAGGGGTCGGGGCAACCTTTTGTTAGGGGTCGGGCGACCTTTTGGTAGGGGTTGGTCTGGGCGACCTTTTGGGAGCGGTAGGAGTCAGGGTTACCTTTTTGGAGCGGTAGGGGTCGGGGCAACCTGTTGGGAGCGGTAGGGGTCGGGGCGACCTTTTGGGAGCGGTAGGGGTCGGGGCGACTTTTTGTTAGGGGTCGGGGCGACCTTTTGTTAGGGGTCGGGGAGACCTTTTGGTAGGGGTTGGTCGGGGTGACCTTTTGGGAGCGGTAGGAGTCAGGGTTACCTTTTTGGGAGCGGTGGGGGTCTGGGCGACCTTTTGGGAGCGGTAGGGGTCGGGGTGACCTTTTGGTAGGGGTTGGGGTCGGGTCGACCTTTTGGGAGCGGTAGCGGTCGGGTCGACCTTTTGGGAGCGGTAGCGGTCGGTCGACCTTTTGGGAGCGGTAGCGGTCGGGGCGTCCTTTTGGGAGCGGTAGCTGTCGGGGCGTCCTTTTGGGAGCGGTAGCTGTCGGGGCGTCCTTTTGGGAGCGGTAGCTGTCGGGGCGTCCTTATGGGAGCGGTAGCTGTCCAGGTGTCATTTTGGGAGCGGTAGCTGTCGGGAACGGTAGCTGTCGGGGCGTCCTTTTGGGAGCAGTAGCTGTCGGGGCGACCTTTTGGTAGGGGTCAGGGCGACCTTTTGATAGGGGTTGGGGTCAGTGTGACCTTTTGGGAGCGGTAGGGGTCGGGGCGACCTTTTGGGAGCGGTAGGGGTCGGGGTGACCTTTTGGGAGCAGTAGGGGGTCTGGGTGACCTTTTGGGAGCAGTAGGGGTCGGGGCGACCTTTTGGGAGCGGTAGGGGTCGGGCGACCTTTTGTTAGGGGTTGGGCGACCTTTTGTTAGGGGTTGGGCGACCTTTTGTTAGGGGTTGGGCGACCTTTTGTTAGGGGTCGGGCGACCTTTTGTTAGGGGTCGGGCGACCTTTTGTTAGGGGTCGGGCGACCTTTTGTTAGGGGTCGGGCGACCTTTTGTTAGGGGTCGGGCGACCTTTTGTTAGGGGTCGGGCCGACCTTTTGTTAGGGGTCGGGGCGACCTTTTGTTAGGGGTTGGTCGGGGCGACCTTTTGGGAGCGGTAGGGGTCGGGTGACCTTTTGGGAGCGGTAGGGGTCGGGGCGACCTTTTGGGAGCAATAGGGGTCAGGGCGACCTTTTGGTAGGGGCCGGGGCAACCTTTTGGGAGCGGTAGGAGTCAGGGTTACCTTTTTGGAGCAGTAGGGATCGGGGTGACCTGTTGGGGAGCGGTAGGGGTCGGGGTGACCTGTTGGGGAGCGGTAGGGGTCGGGGCGACCTGTTGGGGAGCGGTAGGGGTCGGGGCGACCTGTTGGGGAGCGGTAGGGGTCGGGCCGACCTGTTGGGAGCGGTAGGGGTCGAGCTGACCTGTTGGGAGCGGTAGGGGTCGGGCCGACCTGTTGGGAGCGGTAGGGGTCGGGCCGACCTGTTGGGAGCGGTAGGGGTCGGGGCGACCTGTTGGGAGCGGTAGGGGTCGGGGCGACCTGTTGGGAGCGGTCGGGGCGACCTGTTGGGAGCGGTAGGGGTAGGGGCGACCTGTTGGGAGCGGTAGGGGTCAGTGCGACCTGTTGGGAGTGGTAGGGGTCAGTGCGACCTGTTGGGAGCGGTAGGGGTCGGGCCGACCTGTTGGGAGCGGTAGGGGTCGGGCCGACCTTTTGGGAGCGGTAGGGGTCGGGGCGACCTTTGGGAGCGGTAGGGGTCGGGGCGACCTTTTGGGAGCGGTCGGGGCGACCTTTTGGGAGCGGTCGGGGCGACCTGTTGGGAGCGGTAGGGGTAGGGGCAACCTGTTGGGAGCGGTAGGGGTCAGTGCGACCTGTTGGGAGCGGTAGGGGTCAGTGCGACCTGTTGGGAGCGGTAGGGGTCGGGCCGACCTGTTGGGAGCGGTAGGGGTCGGGCCGACCTTTTGGGAGCGGTAGGGGTCGGGGCGACCTTTTGGGAGCGGTAGGGGTCGGGGCGACCTTTTGGGAGCGGTCGGGGCGACCTTTTGGGAGCGGTAGGAGTCAGGGTTACCTTTTTGGAGCGGTAGGGGTCGGGGCGACCTGTTGGGAGCGGTAGGGGTCGGGCGACCTTTTGGTAGGGGTCGGGGCGACATTTTGTTAGGGGTCGGGGCGACCTTTTGGTAGGGGTCGGGGCGACCTTTTGGTAGGGGTCGGGGCGACCTTTTGGTAGGGGTCGGGGCGACCTGTTGGTAGGGGTCGGGCGACCTGTTGGGAGCGGTTGGGTCGGGGCGACCTTTTGGGAGCGGTTGGGTCGGGGCGACCTTTTGGGAGCGGTTGGGTCGGGGCGACCTTTTGGGAGCGGTTGGGTCGGGGCGACCTTTTGGGAGCGGTTGGGACGGGGCGACCTTTTGGTAGGGGGCGGGGCGACCTTTTGGTAAGGGATCGGGGTGACCTTTTGGTAGGGTGCGGGGCGACCTGTTGGGAGCGGTAGGGGTCGGGGTGAGCTTTTGGGAGCGGTAGGGGTCGGGGCGACCTTTTGATAGGGGTTGGGTCGGGGCAACCTTTTGGTAGGGGTCGGGGCGACCTTTTGGGAGCGGTAGGGGTCGGGTGACCTTTTGGGAGTGGTAGGGGTCGGGGTGACCTTTTGGGAGCGGTAGGGGTCGGGGTGACCTTTTGGGAGCGGTAGGGGTCTGGGTGACCTTTTGGGAGCGGTAAGGGTCGGGGCGACCTTTTGGGAGCGGTAGGGGTCGGGGTGACCTTTTGGGAGCGGTAGGGGTCGGGGTGACCTTTTGGGAGCGGTAGGGGTCAGGGTCTGTGTGACCTTTTGGGAGCGGTAGGGGTCGGGGCGACCTTTTGGGAGCGGTAGGGGTCGGGGCGACCTTTTGGTAGGGGTCGGGGTGACCTTTTGCGAGTGGGAGGGGTCGGGGCGACCTTTTGGGAGCGGTAGGGGTCGGGCAACCTGTTGGGAGGCTAGGGGTCGGGCGACCTGTTGGGAGGGTAGGGGTCGGGCGACCTGTTGGGAGGGTAGGGGTCGGGGCAACCTTTTGTTAGGGGTCGGGGCAACCTTTTGTTAGGGGTCGGGCGACCTTTTGGTAGGGGTTGGTCTGGGCGACCTTTTGGGAGCGGTAGGAGTCAGGGTTACCTTTTTGGAGCGGTAGGGGTCGGGGCGACCTTTTGGGAGCGGTAGGGGTCGGGGCGACTTTTTGGTAGGGGTCGGGGCGACCTTTTGGTAGGGGTCGGGGAGACCTTTTGGTAGGGGTTGGTCGGGGCGACCTTTTGGGAGCGGTAGGAGTCAGGGTTACCTTTTTGGGAGCGGTGGGGGTCTGTGCGACCTTTTGGGAGCGGTAGGGGTCGGGTGACCTTTTGGTAGGGGTTGGGGTCGGGTCGACCTTTTGGGAGCGGTAGCGGTCGGGTCGACCTTTTGGGAGCGGTAGCGGTCGGTCGACCTTTTGGGAGCGGTAGCGGTCGGGGCGTCCTTTTGGGAGCGGTAGCTGTCGGGGCGTCCTTTTGGGAGCGGTAGCTGTCGGGCGTCCTTATGGGAGCAGTAGCTGTCCAGGTGTCATTTTGGGAGCGGTAGCTGTCGGGAGCGGTAGCTGTCGGGGCGTCCTTTTGGGAGCGGCAGCTGTCGGGGCGACCTTTTGGTAGGGGTCAGGGCGACCTTTTGATAGGGGTTGGGGTCAGTGTGACCTTTTGGGAGCAGTAGGGGTCGGGGCGACCTTTTGGGAGCGGTAGGGGTCGGGGTGACCTTTTGGGAGCAGTAGGGGTCTGGGTGACCTTTTGGGAGCAGTAGGGGTCGGGGCGACCTTTTGGGAGCGGTAGGGGTCGGGCGACCTTTTGTTAGGGGTCGGGCGACCTTTTGTTAGGGGTCGGGCGACCTTTTGTTAGGGGTCGGGCGACCTTTTGTTAGGGGTCGGGGCGACCTTTTGTTAGGGGTCGGGGCGACCTTTTGTTAGGGGTTGGTCGGGGCGACCTTTTGTTAGGGGTTGGTCGGGGCGACCTTTTGGGAGCGGTAGGAGTCAGGGTTACCTTTTTGGAGCGGTAGGGGTCGGGGTGACCTTTTGGGAGCGGTAGGGGTCGGGGTGACCTTTTGGGAGCGGTAGGGGTCGGGGCGACCTTTTGGGAGCAGTAGGGGTCGGGGCGACCTTTTGGGAGCAATAGGGGTCGGGGCGACCTTTTGTTAGGGGTCGGGCGACCTTTTGTTAGGGGTCGGGGCGACCTTTTGTTAGGGGTCGGGGCGACCTTTTGTTAGGGGTCGGGGCGACCTTTTGTTAGGGGTCGGGGCGACCTTTTGTTAGGGGTCGGGGCGACCTTTTGGTAGGGGTTGGTCGGGGCAACCTTTTGGGAGCGGTAGGAGTCAGGGTTACCTTTTTGGAGCAGTAGGGATCGGGGTGACCTGTTGGGGAGCGGTAGGGGTCGGGGCGACCTGTTGGGGAGCGGTAGGGGTCGGGGCGACCTGTTGGGGAGCGGTAGGGGTCGGGGCGACCTGTTGGGAGCGGTAGGGGTCGAGCCGACCTGTTGGGAGCGGTAGGGGTCGGGCGACCTGTTGGGAGCGGTAGGGGTCGGGCCGACCTGTTGGGAGCGGTAGGGGTCGGGGCGACCTGTTGGGAGCGGTAGGGGTCGGGGCGACCTTTTGGGAGCGGTCGGGCCACCTTTTGGTAGGGGTAGGGTCGGGCGCCTTTTGGGAGCGGTAGGAGTCAGGGTTACCTTTTTGGAGCGGTAGGGGTCGGGGCGACCTGTTGGGAGCGGTAGGGGTCGGGGCGACCTGTTGGGAGCGGTAGGGGTCGGGCGACCTGTTGGGAGCGGTAGGGTCAGGGCGACCTTTTTGGGAGGGTCGGGGTCGGGGCGACCTTTTGGGAGCGGTCGGGGCGACCTTTTGGGAGCGGTCGGGGTCGATGACCTTTTGGGAGCAAGAGGGGTCGGGGCGACCTTTTGGGAGCGGTAGGGGTCGGAGCGACCTTTTGGGAGCGGTAGGGGTCGGGGCGACCTTTTGGGAGTGGGAGGGGTCGGGGCGACCTTTTGGTAGGGGTCGGGGCGACCTTTTGGAGGGGGGTCGGGGCGACCTTTTGGTAGGGTCGGCGACCTTTTGGAGGGGTTGTCGGGCGACCTTTTGGTAGGGGTCAGGGCGACCTTTTGATAGGGGTTGGGGTCAGTGTGACCTTTTGGGAGCAGTAGGGGTCGGGCGACCTTTTGGGAGCGGTAGGGTCGGGGCGACCTTTGGGAGCGGTAGGGGTCGGGGTGACCTTTTGGGAGCGGTAGGGGTCTGGGTGACCTTTTGGAGCAGTAGGGGTCTGGGTGACCTTTTGAGCAGTAGGGGTCGGGCGACCTTTTGGGAGCGGTAGGGGTCGGGCGACCTTTTGTTAGGGGTCGGGGCGACCTTTTGTTAGGGGTCGGCGGACCTTTTGTTAGGGGTCGGGCGACCTTTTGTTAGGGGTCGGGCGACCTTTTGGTTAGGGGTCGGGCGACCTTTTGTTAGGCCGGGGCGACCTTTTGTTAGGGGTTGGTCGGGGCGACCTTTTGGTAGGGGTCAGGGCGACCTTTTGATAGGGGTTGGGGTCAGTGTGACCTTTTGGGAGCAGTAGGGGTCGGGGCGACCTTTTGGGAGCGGTAGGGGTCGGGGCGACCTTTTGGGAGCAGTAGGGGTCGGGGTGACTTTTTGGAGCAGTAGGGGTCTGGGTGACCTTTTGGGAGCAGTAGGGGTCGGGGCGACCTTTTGGAGCGGTAGGGGTCGGGGCGACCTTTTGTTAGGGGTCGGGCGACCTTTTGTTAGGGGTCGGCGCGACCTTTTGTTAGGGGTCGGGCGACCTTTTGTTAGGGGTCGGGCGACCTTTTGTTAGGGGTCGGGCGACCTTTTGTTAGGGGTCGGGCGACCTTTTGTTAGGGGTCGGGCGACCTTTTGTTAGGGGTCGGGGCGACCTTTTGTTAGGGGTTGGTCGGGGCGACCTTTTGGGAGCGGTAGGAGTCAGGGTTACCTTTTTGGAGCGGTAGGGGTCGGGGTGACCTTTTGGAGCGGTAGGGGTCGGGGTGACCTTTTGGAGCGGTAGGGGTCATGGCGACTTTTGGGAGCAATAGGGGTCGGGCGACCTTTTGTTAGGGGTCGGGCGACCTTTTGTTAGGGGTCGGGCGACCTTTTGTTAGGGGTCGGGCGACCTTTTGTTAGGGGTCGGGCGACCTTTTGTTAGGGGTCGGGGCGACCTTTTGTTAGGGGTCGGGTCGGGGCGACCTTTTGGTAGGGGTTGGTCGGGGCAACCTTTTGGGAGCGGTAGGAGTCAGGGTTACCTTTTTGGAGCAGTAGGGATCGGGGTGACCTGTTGGGGAGCGGTAGGGGTCGGGGCGACCTGTTGGGGAGCGGTAGGGGTCGGGGCGACCTGTTGGGGAGCGGTAGGGGTCGGGCCGACCTGTTGGAGCGGTAGGGGTCGGGGCGACCTGTTGGGAGCGGTAGGGGTCGAGCCGACCTGTTGGGAGCGGTAGGGGTCGGGCCGACCTGTTGGGAGCGGTAGGGGTCGGGCCGACCTGTTGGGAGCGGTAGGGGTCGGGGCGACCTGTTGGAGCGGTAGGGGTCGGGGGCGACCTTTTGGGAGCGGTTGGGTCGGGGCGACCTTTTGGGAGCGGTCGGGGCGACCTTTTGGGAGCGGTCGGGGCGACCTGTTGGGGAGCGGTAGGGGTCGGGGCGACCTTTTGGGAGCGGTCGGGGCGACCTGTTGGGGAGCGGTAGGGGTCGGGGCGACCTGTTGGGAGCGGTAGGGGTCAGTGCGACCTGTTGGGAGCGGTAAGGGTCGGGGCGACCTGTTGGGAGCGGTAGGGGTCGGGCCGACCTGTTGGGAGCGGTAGGGGTCGGGGCGACCTTTTGGGAGCGGTAGGGGCCACCTTTTGGTAGGGGTTGGTCGGGGCGACCTTTTGGAGCGGTAGGAGTCAGGGTTACCTTTTTGGAGCGGTAGGGGTCGGGACGACCTGTTGGGAGCGGTCGGGGCCACCTTTTGGTAGGGGTTGGTCGGGGCGACCTTTTGGAGCGGTAGGAGTCAGGGTTACCTTTTTGGAGCGGTAGGGGTCGGGGCGACCTGTTGGGAGCGGTAGGTGGGGTCGGGGTGACCTGTTGGGAGCGGTAGGGGTCGGGCGACCTTTTGGGAGCGGTCGGGGTCGGGGCGACCTTTTGGGAGCGGTCGGGGCGACCTTTTGGGAGCGGTCGGGGTCGGGGCGACCTTTTGGGAGCGGTCGGGGCGACCTTTTGGGAGCGGTGGGGTCGGTGACCTTTTGGGAGCAAGAGGGGTCGGGGCGACCTTTTGGGAGCGGTAGGGGTCGGAGCGACCTTTTGGGAGCGGTAGTTGTCTGGGTGACCTTTTGGAGCAGTAGGGGTCGGGGCGACCTTTTGGGAGCGGTAAGGGTCGGGGCGACCTTTTGTTAGGGGTCGGGCGACCTTTTGTTAGGTCGGGCGACCTTTTGTTAGGGGTCGGGCGACCTTTTGTTAGGGGTCGGGCGACCTTTTGTTAGGGGTCGGGCGACCTTTTGTTAGGGGCCGGGGCGACCTTTTGTTAGGGGTTGGTCGGGGCGACCTTTTGGGAGCGGTAGGAGTCAGGGTTTCCTTTTTGGAGCGGTAGGGGTCGGGGCGACCTGTTGGGAGCGGTAGGGGTCGGGGCGACCTGTTGGGAGCGGTAGGGGTCGGGGCGACCTTTTGGGAGCGGTCGGGGTCGGGGCGACCTTTTGGGAGCGGTCGGGGCGACCTTTTGGGAGCGGTCGGGGTCGGATGACCTTTTGGGAGCAAGAGGGGTCGGGGCGACCTTTTGGGAGCGGTAGGGGTCGGAGCGACCTTTTGGGAGCGGTAGGGGTCGGGGCGACCTTTTGGGAGTGGGAGGGGTCGGGGCGACCTTTTGGTAGGGGTCGGGGCGACCTTTTGGTAGGGGTCGGGGCGACCTTTTGGTAGGGGTTGGTCGGGGCGACCTTTTGGTAGGGGTCAGGGCGACCTTTTGATAGGGGTTGGGGTCAGTGTGACCTTTTGGGAGCAGTAGGGGTCGGGGCGACCTTTTGGGAGCGGTAGGGGTCGGGGTGACCTTTTGGGAGCAGTAGGGGTCGGGGTGACCTTTTGGGAGCAGTAGGGGTCTGGGTGACCTTTTGGGAGCAGTAGGGGTCGGGGCGACCTTTTGGGAGCGGTAGGGGTCGGGCGACCTTTTGTTAGGGGTCGGGCGACCTTTTGTTAGGGGTCGGGCGACCTTTTGTTAGGGGTCGGGCGACCTTTTGTTAGGGGTCGGGCGACCTTTTGTTAGGGGTCGGGCGACCTTTTGTTAGGGGTCGGGCGACCTTTTGTTAGGGGTCGGGCGACTTTTGTTAGGGGTCGGGCGACCTTTTGTTAGGGGTCGGGGCTACCTTTTGTTAGGGGTTGGTCGGGGCGACCTTTTGGGAGCGGTAGGAGTCAGGGTTACCTTTTTGGAGCGGTAGGGGTCGGGGTGACCTTTTGGGAGCGGTAGGGGTCGGGGTGACCTTTTGGGAGCGGTAGGGGTCATGGCGACCTTTTGGGAGCAATAGGGGTCGGGCGACCTTTTGTTAGGGGTCGGGCGACCTTTTGTTAGGGGTCGGGCGACCTTTTGTTAGGGGTCGGGCGACCTTTTGTTAGGGGTCGGGGCGACCTTTTGTTAGGGGTCGGGGCGACCTTTTGGTAGGGGTTGGTCGGGGCAACCTTTTGGGAGCGGTAGGAGTCAGGGTTACCTTTTTGGAGCAGTAGGGATCGGGGTGACCTTTTGGGAGCGGTAGGGGTCGGGGCGACCTGTTGGGAGCGGTAGGGGTCGGGGCGACCTGTTGGGGAGCGGTAGGGGTCGGGCCGACCTGTTGGGAGCGGTAGGGGTCGGGCCGACCTGTTGGGAGCGGTAGGGGTCGAGCCGACCTGTTGGGAGCGGTAGGGGTCGGGCCGACCTGTTGGAGCGGTAGGGGTCGGGCCGACCTGTTGGGAGCGGTAGGGGTCGGGCCGACCTGTTGGGAGCGGTAGGGGTCGGGGCGACCTGTTGGGAGCGGTAGGGGTCGGGGCGACCTTTTGGGAGCGGTCGGGGCGACCTTTTGGGAGCGGTCGGGGCGACCTTTTGGGAGCGGTCGGGGCGACCTGTTGGGAGCGGTAGGGGTAGGGGCGACCTGTTGGGAGCGGTAGGGGTCAGTGCGACCTGTTGGGAGCGGTAGGGGTCGGGCCGACCTGTTGGGAGCGGTAGGGGTCGGGCCGACCTGTTGGGAGCGGTAGGGGTCGGGGCGACCTTTTGGGAGCGGTAGGGGCCACCTTTTGGTAGGGGTTGGTCGGGGCGACCTTTTGGGAGCGGTAGGAGTCAGGGTTACCTTTTTGGAGCGGTAGGGGTCGGGACGACCTGTTGGGAGCGGTCGGGGCCACCTTTTGGTAGGGGTTGGTCGGGGCGACCTTTTGGGAGCGGTAGGAGTCAGGGTTACCTTTTTGGAGCGGTAGGGGTCGGGGCGACCTGTTGGGAGCGGTAGGGGTCGGGGCGACCTGTTGGGAGCGGTAGGGGTCGGGCGACCTTTTGGGAGCGGTCGGGGTCGGGGCGACCTTTTGGGAGCGGTCGGGGCGACCTTTTGGGAGCGGTCGGGGTCGGATGACCTTTTGGGAGCAAGAGGGGTCGGGCGACCTTTTGGGAGCGGGAGGGGTCGGGCGACCTTTTGGGAGCGGTAGGGGTCGGAGCGACCTTTTGGGAGCGGTAGGGGTCGGAGCGACCTTTTGGGAGCGGTAGGGGTCGGGGCGACCTTTTGGGAGTGGGAGGGGTCGGGCGACCTTTTGGTAGGGGTCGGGGCGACCTTTTGGGAGTGGGAGGGGTCGGGGCGACCTTTTGGTAGGGGTCGGGGCGACCTTTTGGTAGGGGTTGGTCGGGGCGACCTTTTGGTAGGGGTTGGTCGGGGCGACCTTTTGGGAGCGGTAGGAGTCAGGGTTAACTTTTTGGGAGCGGTGGGGGTCTGGGCGACCTTTTGGGAGCGGTAGGTGGGGTCGGGGTGACCTTTTGGTAGGGGTTGGGGTCGGGTCGACCTTTTGGGAGCGGTAGCGGTCGGGTCGACCTTTTGGGAGCGGTAGCTGTCGGGGCGTCCTTTTGGGAGCGGTAGCTGTCGGGGCGTCCTTTTGGGAGCGGTAGCTGTCGGGGCGTCCTTTTGGGAGCGGTAGCTGTCGGGGCGTCCTTTTGGGAGCGGTAGCTGTTGGGGCGTCCTTTTGGGCGTGGTAGCGGTCGGGGCGACCTTTTGGGAGCGGTAGCGGTCGGGGCATCCTTTTGGGAGCGGTAGCGGACGGGGCGTCCTTTTGGGAGCTGTAGCGGACGGGGCGTCCTTTTGGGAGCGGTAGCGGTCGGGGCGACCTTTTGGTAGCGGTCGGGGCGTCCTTTTGGGAGCGGTAGCGGTCGGGGCGTCCTTTTGGGAGCGGTAGCGGTCGGGGCGTCCTTTTGGGAGCGGTAGCTGTGGGGGCATCCTTTTGGGAGCGGTAGCGGTCGGGGCATCCTTTTGGGAGCGGTAGCGGACGGGGCGTCCTTTTGGGAGCTGTAGCGGACGGGGCGTCCTTTTGGGAGCGGTAGCGGTCGGGGCGACCTTTTGGTAGCGGTCGGGGCGTCCTTTTGGAAGCGGTAGCGGTCGGGGCGACCTTTTGGGAGCGGTAGCGGTCGGGGCGACCTTTTGGGAGCGGTAGCGGTCGGGGCGTCCTTTTGGGCGTGGTAGCGGTCGGGGCGTCCTTTTGGGCGTGGTAGCGGTCGGGGCCAACTTAGGGTCAACTTTAAGGAGAATTCAATAGCATCCGTTAATTTGGCCAATAGACCTAAAACAAAATCAAACCTTATTGTCCTCCGTGCTTGTCGTATTATTGAATTGCTTATTTATGTACCATCTTGACTTGTATCTTGTTGCTCCTGGCTGTTAACCCCTTTCCATCTGTTCGGGCTATCCGCTCTGGCCTTCCTGACTACCTGCGGTTAGCGGACTGAAACGTTGAAACTTTATACTAATAAACTTTGTTGAAGAGACCCGGAGTGCACCAGCGTACACTTACGCAGGGGAGATTATATTGGCCAGGTGTGGCACCGGGCAAGAGAACACGTATTCCGAGTGCAGGAACCAGCGCTTCGTATATCTATGTATATATATATTCCACTGCTCCCACTAACCACACAATGAGGAACAATCATCAGGGTTATTCAGAGAGATCCAAATTAGTGCCGTAAAGTAATCGAACGCTGAAATTCAGGGTATGGTTACCTTTCCTGTCCATTCAGCTATTCAGAGAGCAGGCAGTTGGCCAAATCCTGGCGAATTGCCGGCACATTCGGTGCCTGTTTGAGGGCAGTGAAATCCCCATAGAGAAGCAATGCTTTGTCTATTCAGAGAACACAATCCAGCAGTGAAAGGTTCCCCTAATGACCTGCCATTCGGTGGTTTAATTCGACAGGTTTATTCAGGAGAATCCCATAGGCTTCAATGTTAAAAATATTCCCGTTTTGGGGGGCGGAGCTAACCGCGGCAACGAGCGGACACGTTTTCAGGCAGCTCCGCTGCAGACTCGGCTGTACAGCTGAATCTACTGCTCGTTTGCCCAATTATTGCACCTGGTTGCCTTCGGGGACCCGACCTGGACCCGGGGTTACCGTTTCTCCACAATTGGTGCGCCACACGGCTGTTTTTTCTGGCCGGGGGGAGATTTGGGCCTAGCACTTGCGGCCATTTTGGATGTCCTCGGGCGCCTCAGCGGAGTTTCCTTGAGCCCTGCTTTTTCCTACCTGGCGACGATTGAGAATGTCTAAACGTCCTACTCAGAAGAAGGGTCCTCGACAGCAGGATATCAGAGACTCTTTGTCAGGTGGGTTGCTGAACAGAGGTGCCATGGCTTCTTCCTCTCTCCCCCCGGGATACGGATCATCTGCTGACGAAGATTGCTCTTGGCCACGCGGAGGTGACTCTGGAGTGTCGTGGATTACTCCCCCATCACAGTCTCAGGGTATGCGACCCCTTTCGGCTGCCGCAAAAAAAAGGGCGCAGAAAAAGCGTAAAGCTGCGTTAGCGGCTTCTGAGACGGCCCAAGCGCCCACTCGGGGGTCTTCGGAGGGGGAATATGATGAGGACCAACAACTCTCTGCAGACGGTAGCGTGACGTCAGGTCAGCGGCAGGGATCGACGCCGAAGTCCAGTGTGCCAAGGGACCAGGCCGGGTCGTATGGTCCGGAAAAGGGCTTGCCTGTGATTCCCTCCCTGGGGGGAGATAATCATCTTCCCCCCACGAAGGGTGACCTTCGCAGATTAATGGAGGACATCAGGGACATGTGGAGACCTGAGGTAGCGGCGGTTCGGGCGGAGGTGGGAGAGATACGCACTCAGGTGGCAGAGGTGAAAGTGATGACTGCAGAAGTAGTAGCAGAACAAACACTCCTCCACGGTCAGTTGGCTGCTCGTCGCTCTCAGGTTGAAATTTTGTCCCGATCTGTGGAGACGTTGGAGTCCAGACACCGGCGCAGGAATATTAGGGTCAGGGGCATTCCGGATTCAGTGCCAGCTGAGGACTTACAGCCCTATGTGACCCGCTTGGTACTACAAGTTGCTGGACTGTCCCCCGACACACTTGAGGTGGTGGGTTCGGTGTTACTGATCCGGCGTCCGACGACGGCTGGTAAGGGTGCGCCTAAGGATGTTGTAGTGGCTCTCCGAGACGTGTCCCTGAAGGTGAAACTTATGACCACCCCTGGTGCCCGGGACCCTGTACAGTTTGAAGGCTCCACACTTGCCCTATACCACGACCTCCTATTCTTAACCTTAATGGCCCGTAGGCGTTTTAGGGACGTGTCTGCTGCTCTCCGCAGGAAGGGAATCCGATACAGATGGGGCCTGGCTGGCTCTCTTGTGACTTTCGCTAACGTCCCGTATACGCTCACAGATCCGGCGACGGCTTGGACCGACCTTAAAGCGGCAGGTCTCCCGCTGGATTTCCCAGAGGTGCAACCCGGTTGAACTCTTTCTCCCCCCCCCCCCCCCACGCTGTTTATTCTTGACTAACGACTGTTCTGGACTCTTTGCATCGTTTTTTTTTATTTACCATATGCGCCTCTTTTTGTGCTTTCCATGCTTTGTTAGACAATTTTTATGCTTTTAGTTTTCTTTCCCGTCTTACATCCAGCTCCGCGCTGTTGTCACTTACCCATCGCAAATTGCCTTCGGCCTTAATACCAGTTCTTTTGTTATTGCTGGCACAGTATGGCCATATTTACTATCTACTTGTACAGCTTGGAAATAAGACGAGACAGAGGAGATATGATAGAAACATTTAAATACGTAAAGGGAATCCACAAGGTAGAGGAAGGGAGTATATTTAGGATAGCAAAAACAAGAGGACATAGTCTTAGATTAGAGGGGCAAAGGTTTAAAAGTAACATCAGAAAGCATTATTTTACTGAGAGGTGTGGTGGATACATGGAACAGTCTTCCAGTAGAAGTGGTAAGAGGCCAAAACAGTAATTGAATTTAAGCAGGCATGGGATAGGCATAAGGCTATCCTAAAACAAAAGATAAATCCAGGTAAAGTATCCATGTAATTGGGCGACTAGATGGGCCGAAAGGTTCTTATCTGCCCACATTTTTCTATGTTTCTATGTTTCTATATTTATTTTGATTTCGTGATCTCCTTTTCATTATAATTTTACAAATTTTCAATAAAAAAAAATATTCCCGTTTTAATCCAATATCTAATAACCCGTTCATTATTATATTCTGCAGTAAAGAGGCTCTTTATGTATAGATTTTTTTAGGATCTTTTAGGCATTTTTCAGGAGTTTTTGGTGAATAGTTTTGTTCTGTTTTTTTTTATTAAATCCTTTTTTCTGTAACAGCCTCTTTATTATCATTCATTGGATTTTATATGTAAATTCCAGACATTTTCATTTTGTAGTTTCTTTGCAAACAGCGTTTCACTTTTCAAACATTTAAGCGTACTGGTTTTCTTTTCTTTACTCCATTCGTCTGCGGTGTTGGCTTTTTCCGGCGGCTGCTCTGTGCTGTGATCGGCTCCTGCTCGGGTTTTTCCGGCTTGTGTGTGCGGTTAATCCAGATGTTTTTGCGGGTTTTGGTGTGCGTTCGCTGAGTTTTGCGGTGAGTGTTCGTCGGGTTTGCGGCAGGTTTTCCCTGCACTACGACTGCCCTGTGGTGTTTGCTGAATACACCGCAGGGTCACCGAAATGGGATTGCCAAATCACACCGAATTGGAGAGAACGAAAAGTCACCGAACGTCTGCTGACTTTTCGATTCTCTTTGAATAACCCTGATAGAATATTGAATATGATAAAGACTTGTAAAGTGGACAAGTAATGGTAGAACGTTTTTGTAGCAATTTCTAAGTGCTGCGTTAATACTTCACTTTGAGGACCAACCAGATTTGCATAACACCTGCCCCACTCTACGGTCTTCTCCTGGGGTGACAGCTGCATTAGACCATAGCGAGGGTCATGGACTTTTGGTACCTAAAGGTTTTCCTAAGTGGCCCACAAGGTATGCAGCCACTGAAATGTAAAGGTGTCCACTCTGACGCTCCTCAGGAATAAATTCTCCTGTCATTATTATTCTCGGCCTCATTCTCCGTCCCCTGGTCATCTCCCATTCAGACTCCAGCGCCCCAGAAGGGACAGACCAGTCTTTGTCAGAATCGCTCGCCGCCGGGTCATCTGAGGAGGTGCTCCAGTCAGGATTCCCTTTTCCAAGCTCTGGACTTGGTAGTCTTGGATAACAAAGTGTTTTTAGTTTTTTCTTAGGGCCTTTGATGAAGCTGCTCTATTTTTAGGTCTTTTTAAGGAATGATCTGTGTTGGCGTATGTGTGTGTCTTAGGGAGTTTTCCCTCTCCCTCTTTAGAGGTACTTTTGTCCTGGGAGTCTGAACGAGATACCAGGGGATGATATTGATCCTCTTCAGGGACCAGCATAAGACTTTTGATTTTGTGTGGAGAGCAGCCTGATGAGATGTTCTTATACAGTGAGAAGACATGACCCCCCATGGCAGATAGAATGGTCTCGGAGAAGGAATTCTGAAGCCTAGAAATTGGCAATGACGCTGGTATGAGGGACAGGAGAATGCTCGCTACTAACCAATAAAATGAGCAACACGAGACCTGGAAGAAAAACAAAGACTGAGTGGTGCCTGAGGTAAAATTATACGCTGGACTCGTGATGGGCTGAGAGCGGAGACGAAAGAAGAACGCCTCCAATATGGCCAACGTGACTCGCAACCCGCCTGAACAACGCATCAAAGGGCGGAGCTCCGAGTTCAACCAGCAAAGAAAATGCAGTCGGAAAGGTTGTAAAAGTGTGTGTGTGTGTGTGTGTGTGCGCGTACACCGCTAACGCAATTATATTATTTAATAAGTGAATGATATCAAATAAAATGTGTTTAATGAATATATAGTGTGTGCGATACTTAGCAGAGAGGGCCTGCTTTGTGAGCATCACCTATATATACAGTGGATAACAACCTGATTGGATCATACACGGACAGCTTTTTACCTGATTGGATCATACACGGGCAGCTTTTTACCTGATTGGATCATACATGGACAGCTTTTTACCTGATTGGATCAGACACGGACAGCTTTTTACCTGATTGGATCATACACGGACAGCTTTTTACCTGATTGGATCGTACACGGACAGCTTTTTACCTGATTGGATCATACACGGACAGCTTTTCACCTGATTGGATCATACATGGACAGCTTTTTACCTGATTGGATCATACATGGACAGCTTTTTACCACTGTGGTACTCTGCAGAAGTGGCCAAAATAGTGAAGAACAAAAAGATAGCATTCAATAATTATAAAAAAACTCAGAGTGAAGAAGATAGGCAAACCTATAAGATTAGGCAGAAAGAGGCAAAGCAATTTGTAAGAGCTTCCAAAGCACACGCAGAAGAGAAAATAGCTCAGTCAGTAAAAAAGGGGGACAAAATATTTTTTAGATACATAAACGAGAAAAGAAAAGTAAAACAAGGATTAGTTAGATTAAAAACAAAGGAAGGAAGGTATGTAGAAGAGGATAAAATTCTCGCTGACTGCCTCAATGATTATTTTTGTTCAGTCTTTGCAGAAGAAAAGGAAGGAAAGGAACCTCAGTTAGGAGAGAACACTAAAGAGACATTTACATATCAGTTTACAGAGGAGGAGGTTCTACAGCAGCTGTCTAAAGTAAGGACAAATAAGTCAATGGGGCCTGATGGGATCCACCCTAAATTATTAAAAGCGCTCAGTGATGTAATAGCAGAACCGTTAACAGATTTATTTAACCAATCCTTGTTAACGGGAGTCGTCCCAGAAGACTGGAAATTAGCAAATGTTGTGCCCATTCACAAGAAGGGTAGTAGGGAGGAATCGGGGAACTATAGGCCAGTTAGTCTTGCGTCAGTAGTGGGGAAATTAATGGAAACCATGTTAAAGGAAAGGATTGTTGAACATCTAAAAACACATAGATTACAGGATCAGAAACAACATGGGTTTACCTCAGGGAGATCATGCCAAACTAATCTTTATTGACTTTTTTGATTGGGTAACAAAAATAATAGACACAGGTGGTGCAGTAGACATTGCTTATTTAGATTTCAGTAAGGCTTTTGATACTGTTCCGCATAGAAGCTTATCAATAAATTGGAATCTTTGAGCTTGGATTCCAATATTGTTGAATGGATTAGGCAGTGGCTGAGTGACAGACAACAGAGGGTTGTGGTAAATGGAGTTTATTCGGCGCAAGGTCTTGTTACCAGTGGGGTACCTCAGGGGTCAGTACTTGGACCCATTCTATTTAATATTTTTATTACTGATATTGCAGAAGGTATTAATGGAAAAGTATGTATTTTTGCTGATGACACAAAGATTTGCAACAGGGTTGACGTTCCTGAAGGGATCAGCCAAATGACAAATGATTTAGGTAAACTAAAAAAATGGTCGGAGTTGTGGCAATTGAGTTTTAATGTGGATAAGTGCAAGATAATGCACCTGGGACGTTAAAACCCAAGGGCTGAATATAGAATATTTGATACATCTGAGGGTTGGGATTTAGGGGTTATTATTTCAGAGGATCTAAAGGTAAGTAGTCAATGTAATAGAGCAGCAGGAAATGCTGGCAGAATGCTTGAAATGCTAGCAGAATGCTTGGTTGTGTAGGGAGAGCCTGTATTAGCAGTAGGAAAAGGGAAGTGCTCATGCCACTGTACAGAGCACTGGTGAGACCTCACTTGGAGTACTGTGTGCAGTACTGGAGACCGTATCTCCAGAAGGATATAGACATCTTAGAGAGAGTTCAGAGAAGGGCTACTAAAATGGTGTACGGCTTGAAGGAGAAAAGTTACCAGGAAAGGCTTAATGATCTTAACATGTACAGCTTGGAAAAAGACGAGACAGAGGAGATATGATAGAAACATTTAAATACGTAAAGGGAATCCACAAGGTAGAGGAAGGGAGTATATTTAAAAGGAAACAAAGTAGCAAAACAAGAGGACATAGTCTTAGATTAGAGGGGCAAAGGTTTAAAAGTAACATCAGGAAGCATTATTTTACTGAGAGGGTGGTGGATACATGGAACAGTCTTCCAGTAGAAGTGGTAGAGACCAAAACAGTAATTGAATTTAAGCAGGCATGGGATAGGCATAAGGATATCCTAAACAAAAGATAAATCCAGGTAAAGTATCCATGTAATTGGGCGACTAGATGGTCTGAAAGGTTCTTATCTGCCGACATTTTTCTATGTTTCTACCTGATTGGATCATACAGGGACAGCTTTTTACCTGATTGGATCATACACGGACAGCTTTTTACCTGATTGGATCATACACGGACAGCTTTTTGCCTGATTGGATCATACATGGACAGCTTTTCACCTGATTGGATCATACAGGGACAGCTTTTTACCTGATTGGATCATACAGGGACAGCTTTTTACCTGATTGGATCATACAGGGACAGCTTTTTACCTGATTGGATCATACACGGACAGCTTTTTACCTGATTGGATCATACATGGACAGCTTTTTA
The DNA here is from genome assembly GCA_009667805.1 of Leptobrachium leishanense. Classification (NCBI taxonomy): domain Eukaryota; kingdom Metazoa; phylum Chordata; class Amphibia; order Anura; family Megophryidae; genus Leptobrachium; species Leptobrachium leishanense. Next base: position 403,640,012 of record CM019065.1, on the reverse strand, counting down.
CCTGATTGGATCATACACGGACAGCTTTTTACCTGATTGGATCATACACGGACAGCTTTTTACCTGATTGGGTCATACATGGACAGCTTTTTACCTGATTGGATCATACACGGACAGCTTTTTACCTGATTGGATCATACAGGGACAGCTTTTTACCTGATTGGATCATACAGGGACAGCTTTTTACCTGATTGGATCATACACGGACAGCTTTTTACCTGATTGGATCATACATGGACAGCTTTTTACCTGATTGGATCATACACGGACAGCTTTTTACCTGATTGGATCATACAGGGACAGCTTTTTACCTGATTGGATCATACAGGGACAGCTTTTTGCCTGTTTGGATCATACACGGACAGCTTTTTACCTGATTGGATCATACACGGACAGCTTTTTACCTGATTGGATCATACATGGACAGCTTTTTACCTGATTGGATCATACACGGACAGCTTTTTACCTGATTGGATCATACACGGACAGCTTTTTACCTGATTGGGTCATACATGGACAGCTTTTTACCTGATTGGATCATACAGGGACAGCTTTTTGCCTGTTTGGATCATACATGGACAGCTTTTTACCTGATTGGATCATACACGGACAGCTTTTTACCTGATTGGATCATACAGGGACAGCTTTTTACCTGATTGGATCATACATGGACAGCTTTTTACCTGATTGGATCATACACGGACAGCTTTTTACCTGATTGGATCATACAGGGACAGCTTTTTACCTGATTGGATCATACAGGGACAGCTTTTTACCTGATTGGATCATACAGGGACAGCTTTTTACCTGATTGGATCATACACGGACAGCTTTTTACCTGATTGGATCATACACGGACAGCTTTTTACCTGATTGGATCATACAGGGACAGCTTTTTACCTGATTGGATCATACACGGACAGCTTTTTACCTGATTGGATCATACAGGGACAGCTTTTTACCTGATTGGATCATACACGGACAGCTTTTTACCTGATTGGATCATACATGGACAGCTTTTTACCTGATTGGGTCAGACACGGACAGCTTTTTACCTGATTGGGTCATACATGGACAGCTTTTTACCTGATTGGGTCATACACGGACAGCTTTTTACCTTATTGGATCATACAGGGACAGCTTTTTACCTGATTGGGTCATACAGGGACAGCTTTTTACCTGATTGGGTCATACACGGACAGCTTTTTACCTTATTGGATCATACACGGACAGCTTTTTACCTGATTGGATCATACACGGACAGCTTTTTACCTGATTGGATCATACACGGACAGCTTTTTACCTGATTGGATCATACACGGACAGCTTTTTACCTGATTGGGTCATACACGGACAGCTTTTTGCCTGATTGGCTGCTTAGTTAATGTCTGTTTAAACGTTTCTGTTCAATTGAAATAGTTTTTTCCCTTTAAATAAAAGTTTTGCTGCTGAGAAGTGGAAAATATATATTTTTTGCTTATAATCTGAGCCTCCAGTCTAGTAATAAAATCCCGAATCCTGGCCTTAACCTTTCAGCGTGCTCTGTAACCATGTTCCCCTAACACCGCCTGACTGCATGGAACCAGAGACTCGGATTAGAGGGTCCTTCCGTTACTTGTTGTCTGGGGGAACCTGGCAATATCTTGGTGGCATCCAGAGTTAGGGGTGGCTGAATCTTTATGATGGGACTTGGTTGAATGAGACCCTTTTAGAAATGTTTTGGATGTGGGCGCTGAAGTAGAGTTGAGTGTCTATAATATTTTTCCATGTGCTGTATCTGACTCCTGATCTATATCTGTAGATGGTGGATGCAACCGGAGGACCGGATCTGGCACGGTCCATCCTAAGCCCACTCCTAACAAAGGATGCCATTGATTACCTGCAATATCTTCTTAATGCAGAAGAGAAGCGGCTGTGGATGTCGCTGGGGGAAAGCTGGAGCAAGACACGGTAAATTTAACAATAGTGGTCCACATGTGTGAGTTAGGACCACCTCATCTCCTGCCCATAGAGACCCTAATAATCGTAACCCTCCCTTCATTTAGAAATCATGCCATGAGGTCCACGGACCTTGCTATGTGTATGTTGGTAGATGGATAGATGGATAGAGTGATGGAAGGAAGAGGTTGGTGGGATGGATGTTTGACTGAAGTAATAATGGTGGGGAATGGTTGAAGGTTTGTCTTTGCTTTGATTGTGAGGAGTCGCTGTTTATGGACATTATCTGTTCATTAACGCTTCCTGCATCGATTTATTCATAGATTTGGTTGCACATGCTCCTTTAGTGCCCATGATTAGTCTTTGGGTTTTACTAGCGGTGGTTTTCGGTTGTGTGTCTTTTATGTCTTGCCGTGCATTATACTGACTTTTTATTCCCATATGAATAAAACTATAATCCTGAAAAATGATTTCCCTGTGCAGCACAGAGTGGCAGAAAGATCAGTTCATAGCACCTTATGTCCCGCGTTTCCGCAACGGCTGGGAGCCGCCATTACTAAACTTCTCTGGCATCCCAAAGGATCAAAGTCTCAATCATTTGGCTGAATCGGTGGCAAATGTTGCAGAATTCCAACGCAAACAGGAACCAAAGAGCTTCTCAACTGAGGTAAGTGATCAAGGGAAGAGTCTGAGTGTCTCCTCTGTGTGATTCGGGATTACCAATTTAATGGTTACCCCAGTAACGGCCAAAATGCCGATAAACCATGAACAGAAACAAATCTGAAACAAAATCAGCCAATGTGACGGATAAAACCTGATTATTACTAGGGAAAGACAGAGTGTTGGCTTTGCAAATAACTGGTAGCAGATATTTAGGAAATTAACGATAATTCTAAAATTTCCCTATTTCATGGCGGAAAGTTTTTTTATTTTAATAAGGACTCAGAAGCGAGTATTTGCTTTCAGTTTCCTTTTAGTCTCCTTTTGGCAGCAATGAAAAGGTTTCACATTAATGAAAAAAAAAGCTTCTCCACAACCGGGAAGCACCCAAATCACAGTCCATCCACTCCAGCACAGCATATCCTATAACCCCTCCCTGAGGACCTCAACTCCGCTTTCTTGCGAACAAAGTCCCATCGAAAAAACAAGAACCAAGTCCAAACAGGGAACTGAAAGATCTTCATGTTGAAGAATTGAGGAACTCGAACTGTCAGCCGAAAATCCGTAGAACCTTCAAATGGCGGAAAGAAAACAAAAACACAAAAGAGGGGTTAAAAAACTGAACCTAAACAGTTGGTACAATTGCAGCTTGGCGGGAGGAAAAAAAAACATTGTACAAAAGATTCCACGCTAAAGAAATTCTTTATTCGAAAAAACACAATCTAGTCATAACAGTAACAGCGCGTAAAATAAAGCTGACACGGGACACAGTGTATAATGACATGGGAAGGGAGGGAAATACTCGCCTCAGAGTCCTTATTTAAATCAAAACTTTACTTCATGAAGTAGGAATTTTTTTAAAACCGGACTCCCAGGCTCCTATTTGCTGGTTCAAACCTGATGAACAGCAGAATTTGGCCAATGGGAAACCTCCCTCACATAAAATAGCCCAGCTGTGGATTCTCCAGACCATTCTGCAGACTTCATAATGTCCTCGAGACTATAGCCAGCAGCGAGAGCCGACGAGGCCGTGACTCCCCTAACAGATTGAGCTCCAAAACAAGTAACGTCAATCCAAGCCAAATCCAGCAAAACCCAAACCCAATGAAAAATTGGTCTAGATGAAAATACTTGTTCTTGGATAGAAAACTGGCTAAAAGATAAGGTACAGAGAGTGGTCATAAATGGTACATTTTCAAGATGGACACCAGTGGTAAGTGGTGTCCCTCAGGGGTCTGTTATAGGACCAATACTATTCAATTTATTTATAAATGACCTTGAGATAGGCATTGAAAGTCATGTATCAGTGTTTGCAGATGACACAAAGCTAGGAAAAGTAATACAATGTGAGCAGGATGTTACAGTATGTGCAGGTGATACAATGTGAGCAGGGTGTTACAGTATGTGCAGGTGATACAATGTGAGCAGGATGTTACAGTATGTGCAGGTGACACAATGTGAGCAGGATGTTACAGTATGTGCAGGTGATACAATGTGAGCAGGATGTTACAGTATGTGCAGGTGATACAATGTGAGCAGGGTGTTACAGTATGTGCAGGTGATACAATGTGAGCAGGATGTTACAGTATGTGCAGGTGATACAATGTGAGCAGGGTGTTACAGTATGTGCAGGTGATACATGAAGCAGGATGTTACAGTATGTGCAGGTGATACAATGTGAGCAGGATGTTACAGTATGTGCAGGTGATACAATGTGAGCAGGATGTTACAGTATGTGCAGGTGATACAATGTGAGCAGGGTGTTACAGTATGTGCAGGTGATACAATGTGAGCAGGATGTTACAGTATGTGCAGGTGATACAATGTGAGCAGGATGTTACAGTATGTGCAGGTGATACAATGTGAGCAGGATGTTACAGTATGTGCAGGTGATACAATGTGAGCAGGATGTTACAGTATGTGCAGGTGATACAATGTGAGCAGGGTGTTACAGTATGTGCAGGTGATACAATGTGAGCAGGATGTTACAGTATGTGCAGGTGATACAATGTGAGCAGGATGTTACAGTATGTGCAGGTGATACAATGTGAGCAGGGTGTTACAGTATGTGCAGGTGATACAATGTGAGCAGGGTGTTACAGTATGTGCAGGTGATACAATGTGAGCAGGGTGTTACAGTATGTGCAGGTGATACAATGTGAGCAGGATGTTACAGTATGTGCAGGTGATACAATGTGAGCAGGATGTTACTTCGCTGCAGAGGGATTTAGATAGATTGGGGGACTGGGCACTTAAATGGCAGATGAGATTTAATGTAGATAAATGTAAAGTTATGCACTTTGGAGTGAAGAACACACAAGCAATTTATACCCTAAATGGTACGGAGTTAGGGAAATCCAAGCAGGAGAAGGATTTGGGAATAATCATAGACTTCAAACTAAGTAACAATGTGTAATGTCAAACAGCAGCCGCCAAGGCCAGCAAAGTACTGGCATGCATTAAAAGGGGAGTTCACTCACGGGATGAAAACATAATTTTGCCTCTGTATAAATCAATGGTCAGGCCGCACCTTGAATATGCCGTGCAATTTTGGGCACCTGTCTTAACCCCTTCAATGCGGAGGACAGCATTCCCGCTGCTGTGCGGAGGACGCGCTGAGCGCGTCCTCCCATTGGGGTCAGCGTTCGGCCGGATTCCGGCCGATCGCTGGCCCCCCCGGTGCGGGCTGACATCCTCGATGTCAGCCGCGCATCCGGGACCGCAGCCGCCAGAATTAGGTGTCATCGCGGCAGCGCGATGACACCTAATTCAGGCGCCCCCCCGCATGTGCGGAGGAGGCGCCTGAAAGGGAGGGGGGGAGGTCCTTCGGACCTCTCTCCCTCCCGATCGGCGGCTCTGCGGGGGTTAACCCAGGCATCATTTGGAAGGGCACAGCCTGCCCTTCCAAATGGTACCTGGCATTAACCCCTGGGGAGCTGGATCGCGAATCGGCGCTGAAAAGCGCCGGTTCGCGATCCTTTCCCGGAGCTGGCTGACATCTTGGATGTCGGCCAAGCCTCCGGGAACTCCCCCTACGCACGATGACGCCAGTCCTAGAGTTAACCCCTAACTGCCACCAACGGTGGAGATAGGGAGTTCATTGGAACTCCCTATCTCCCGATCCGTGGCAGTTAGGGGTTAATGTTTGGTATGGTTGGATCGGCCAGAGCATGGCCGTTCCAACAATACCAAACTTGAATGTGAAAAAAGTTTTTAAAAAAAAATAAAAATTAAAAATAAAAATATATTTTAAAAAAAATTATAAAAAAAAAAATAAACATTTTTTTTTTCTTTTTTTTGGTTTGTTAATGCAGCAATATTGTTCCCATTGCAATTATAATGTGAACAATGATGCTGCACTAACGATTTTTGTATGCGGTGCGTTTGTTAAAAATCGCGTAATTTTCCCCCCAAAAAAATGTAACGAGACCCCATCTCTAATTTTTTTAACAAGCGCACCCCATACAAAATATAACCGCAATTGCTCGCATGTTAAAATGTGAAAAAAATACACTTTACACGTTGTAAATTATTGAAAATACATATTTTATTGCATTTTTTGTTATAATATACAGACAGGTCATGACGTATACATATAATAATGACATATTATTAATCTGCCGAGTCTGACGGAAAGAACGATATATAACATGTCTGGGTCATATACTAAAATAAGCCTTCAAAACACGTTTAAACATGATGAGAAAAACCGGTAAAAATGACCTCAGCACAGGGGCGTGAAAAGCCTCAGTAGCGAAAGGGTTAAAAAAAGATATTATAGCGTTAGAAAAAGTGCAGAGACAGGCAACTAAATTAATAAGGGGGATGGAAGGGTTAAGTCATGAGGAAAGACTAACAAGCTTAAACCTGTTTAGTTTAGAGAAAAGGCGCCTTAGAGGGGATCTGATAACCTTATATAAATATATACGGGGCCTTAGAGGGATCTGATAACCTTATATAAATATATACGGAGCCTTAGAGGGATCTGATAACCTTATATAAATATATACGGGGCCTTAGAGGGGATCTGATAACCTTATATAAATATATACGGGGCCATTATAAACCATTGTCTGATAACCTATTCATTAACAGGACTATACATAGGACAAGGGGTCATCCATTTAGACTGGAAGAAAGAAAATTTAGCTTAAAGCATAGGAAGGGTTATTTTACGGTGAGAACAATAAAGCTGTGGAATTCTCTGCCTGTTGAGGTGGTTGGGTCAGAGTCTGTACAGACTTTTAAAAAACGACTGGATGAATTCCTGCAGACACAGAATATTAAGGGTTATAATATTTAATATGTGGGTAAAAGCTTCTTGATCCAAGGAGAATCTGACGCCATTCTGGGGGCAAGAAGGAATGTTTCCCAGTATGTTGTGTATTGGCGAACATTTCAGACTGGGTTTTTTGCCTTCATAAAATCAACAGCAGTATGTGATGTGTGAGAGGCTGAACCCGATGGACGCATGTCTTTTTTCTGCCTATGTAAGGTGTCAATGTCATGGAAGCCACTGAAGCGTGAGGTGCATGGCAGGATAGAAACAAAGAGGGAAAATGGTAGCAGGAACTAAATTAGCACTGCCCGAGCAAATGATGGGCAGGAAGACTGCCACCATGGCGGGGAGCACACACTGAGTGCAACTAGGCCGCGCCAGAACAGCGAGGAGGCAAGCAAATACAGAGGAGTGAAAGACTTCCAGATACCTTGGGGATTGGAATCTGTCCTCCGGGTGAAGGAAATAACAGGGTGGATGTGAAAAGGGCAGATGCAGACTAGCACTTGGACAGAACATCTCCGTGTCGGGAGCCGCGTGGGGAACCGACCTCCGACATTTAGATTGGGATGAATCTTGCCCATCACACATGAAATACACAAATGAGAAACCCAGCAGGTAAAAAAAGAATAGACAAATCACTAGGTAAAGTACAGAAACTGGCACTTACCCTGCCGGGAGGAGCAGCAACAACGAGGAATTGCTGTCCTCAGTGGGGATTATTTGACCTGCTGTGGAGGGGGATGGACTGTTATTTGGGTGGTTTCCTGTTGTATGGAAGCTTTATTTTTTAAACTTTTTTTTCCACTAATATTAACCTTTTCATTGCTACTGAGAGGAGATAAAAGGAAAGAGAAAGCAAATACTCACCTCTGAGTCTTGTTTTAAAATTGGTATTTGTTGATAAGTGTCACAGTGACCGGTAACTTGGGCCATTGTGGGGACTTGGTTCAAGGAGGGATGAACTCTTTGAGACAGGTTAGCTGCTAACTTAATACTGCAGATATAAACAATGCAGATTCCAGACAGGAATTTAAACAATACTAAAACTAGGGACAGGAGGGCATAGAAGAAATCTAAAGGAATTCCCTATGCTGGGGAATATTTCTATCTATGGAAACCTCACAAAAATTAACAGTCAAAGAGAACAGGAAGGGCGAGGGTTAAACAAGACAGATACAGGAGATCCTAAACTGAAGAGAGGTCCTTATACTGGCCTCTAAACAATAATAACTATGGAGAACAAAATACATAAAACAAGGACCATACAAGTATAGTATAGAATACCAGAGCCGGAGATACAGAACCAGGAGGAATGTCCGATTTGCGGTGGTTGGCAACAGATCAGTTATCCAGATCTATAGGGAACAGGCAAAATGGGTAGTCAAAGAAAGCCGAGGTCAATACCAGAGAACATGAATACAAGAAATGCTTGCAGCAACATAACTAGGACGCACAGGACCTGAAGTCACCACTATAACTCATGCCAGGTGAATGAGCCCCTGTGACCTGACATCTAAATAGGGAACAGATCTGGTTAATTGGGAAATGTGACCACAGACCTGAACAGCACAGCAGACCCCAGGAGCAGCATAAGGCAGAATAGCCAAACCCAGACAGGGAGAGCCGGCCGGAATCCTTCTCACCACCAGGGGGCACGGCAAAAACCATGAAAACGTGACAAAGCCCCCCCCCACCCAGGCACCCAACACAAAAACATGAGCGAGAAAATCAGGAAACACGACACGAACATTAGTCACCAGAATCCATACCGTTCCCAATCCCCCTTCAGACACATCCAGACATTGGGGTTACTCTGGAACATTGCCAAGTGTGCTTCACGGACCAATATCCCAGAAGGTGTCCGGGCATATCCCTCGGGAAAAGGTCAAGATCCCCAGATTGTGGTACCAGACAGCTTGGACATGGGGTTTGATTGACTAGGGTTAGTTACCTTTTTACGTCTCCTCCTGGACCGAGACCTGGACAAAGTGGACACACCACATGACATAATGATGGCAGGAGCATTAGCAGATCCGACTACATGTGCTTTATCGCTTGGTTGGGCATTCTCGACCCCAGTGCTGGGTTTAGTATTAATGGACCTACTGTGGGTCCATACAACAATATAAACCCTGTGTAACACATTAACAATATAAACCCTGTGTAACACATTAATATAAACCCCGTGTAACACATTAATATAAACCCCGTGTAACACATTAACAATATAAACCCCGTGTAACACATTAATATAAACCCCGTGTAACACATTAATATAAACCCCGTGTAACACATTAATATAAACCCCGTGTAACACATTAATATAAACCCCGTGTAACACATTAATATAAACCCCGTGTAACACATTAATATAAACCCCGTGTAACACATTAACAATATAAACCCTGTGTAACACATTAACAATATAAACCCTGTGTAACACATTAATATAAACCCCGTGTAACACATTAACAATATAAACCCTGTGTAACACATTAACAATATAAACCCTGTGTAACACATTAATATAAACCCCGTGTAACACATTAACAATATAAACCCCATGTAACACATTAATATAAACCCCGTGTAACACATTAATATAAACCCCGTGTAACACATTAACAATATAAACCCCGTGTAACACATTAATATAAACCCCGTGTAACACATTAATATAAACCCCGTGTAACACATTAACAATATAAACCCTGTGTAACACATTAACAATATAAACCCTGTGTAACACATTAATATAAACCCCGTGTAACACATTAACAATATAAACCCTGTGTAACACATTAACAATATAAACTCTGTGTAACACATTAACAATATAAACCCTGTGTAACACATTAATATAAACCCTGTGTAACACATTAACAATATAAACCCTGTGTAACACATTAATATAAACCCCGTGTAACACATTAACAATATAAACCCTGTGTAACACATTAACAATATAAACCCCGTGTAACACATTAACAATATAAACCCTGTGTAACACATTAACAATATAAACCCCGTGTAACACCTTAATATAAACCCCGTGTAACACATTAATATAAACCCCGTGTAACACATTAATATAAACCCCGTGTAACACATTAACAATATAAACCCCGTGTAACACATTAATATAAACCCCGTGTAACACATAAACAATATAAACCCCGTGTAACACATAAACAATATAAACCCTGTGTAACACATTAACAATATAAACCCTGTGTAACACATTAACAATATAAACCCTGTGTAACACATTAATATAAACCCCGTGTAACACATTAACAATATAAACCCCGTGTAACACATTAACAATATAAACCCCGTGTAACACATTAATATAAACCCCGTGTAACACATTAATATAAACCCCGTGTAACACATTAATATAAACCCCGTGTAACACATTAATATAAACCCCGTGTAACACATTAACAATATAAACCCCGTGTAACACATTAACAATATAAACCCCGTGTAACACATTAATATAAACCCCGTGTAACACATTAACAATATAAACCCCGTGTAACACATTAACAATATAAACCCCGTGTAACACATTAATATAAACCCCGTGTAACACATTAATATAAACCCTGTGTAACACATTAATATAAACCCCGTGTAACACATTAACAATATAAACCCCGTGTAACACATTAATATAAACCCCGTGTAACACATTAATATAAACCCCGTGTAACACATTAACAATATAAACCCCGTGTAACACATTAATATAAACCCCGTGTAACACATTAACAATATAAACCCCGTGTAACACATTAACAATATAAACCCCGTGTAACACATTAACAATATAAACCCGTGTAACACATTAATATAAACCCCGTGTAACACATTAACAATATAAACCCCGTGTAACACATTAACAATATAAACCCCGTGTAACACATTAACAATATAAACCCCGTGTAACACATTAATATAAACCCCGTGTAACACATTAACAATATAAACCCTGTGTAACACATTAACAATATAAACCCCGTGTATCACATTAACAATATAAACCCCGTGTAACACATTAACAATATAAACCCTGTGTAACACATTAACAATATAAACCCTGTGTAACACATTAACAATATAAACCCCGTGTAACACATTAATATAAACCCCGTGTAACACATTAACAATATAAACCCGTGTAACACATTAACAATATAAACCCTGTGTAACACATTAACAATATAAACCCTGTGTAACACATTAATATAAACCCCGTGTAACACATTAACAATATAAACCCCGTGTAACACATTAACAATATAAACCCTGTGTAACACATTAATATAAACCCCGTGTAACACATTAACAATATAAACCCCGTGTAACACATTAACATATAAAAACCCCGTGTAACACATTAATATAAACCCTGTGTAACACATTAATATCCCCGTGTAACACATTAATATAAACCCCGTGTAACACATTAACAATATACCCCGTGTAACACATTAATATAAACCCCGTGTAACACATTAACAATATAAACCCCGTGTAACACATTAATATAAACCCCGTGTAACACATTAACAATATAAACCCCGTGTAACACATTAACAATATAAACCCCGTGTAACACATTAACAATATAAACCCCGTGTAACACATTAACAATATAAACCCCGTGTAACACATTAACAATATAAACCCCGTGTAACACATTAATATAAACCCCGTGTATCACATTAACAATATAAACCCCGTGTAACACATTAACAATATAAACCCCGTGTAACACATTAATATAAACCCCGTGTAACACATTAACAATATAAACCCCGTGTAACACATTAATATAAACCCCGTGTAACACATTAACAATATAAACCCCGTGTAACACATTAACAATATAAACCCCGTGTAACACATTAATATAAACCCCGTGTAACACATTAACAATATAAACCCGTGTAACACATTAACAATATAAACCCTGTGTAACACATTAACAATATAAACCCTGTGTAACACATTAACAATATAAACCCCGTGTAACACATTAACAATATAAACCCCGTGTAACACATTAATATAAACCCTGTGTAACACATTAATATAAACCCTGTGTAACACATTAACAATATAAACCCCGTGTAACACATTAATATAAACCCTGTGTAACACATTAATATAAACCCCGTGTAACACATTAACAATATAAACCCCGTGTAACACATTAATATAAACCCCGTGTAACACATTAACAATATAAACCCTGTGTAACACATTAATATAAACCCCGTGTAACACATTAACAATATAAACCCCGTGTATTATTATTATTTATTATTCTTTATTTATAAAGCGCCAGCATATTCCGCAGCGCTGTACAATAAGCACAGTATAGACAGGGTTACAATACATTGAACAACATTTGACAAACAGTACAGGAGGAGATGAGGCCCTATTCCCGTAGGAACTCACAATCTGGGAGGGTTGGGGTTGGAAACAGGAGGAGAGGACTGTAAGGTGAGAGTGATTGATGGTTGTGTCAGTGAGTTGGGGGGTCGGCTTCCCTAAATAGGAATGTTTTAAGGGAGCGTTTGAAGGAAGAGAAGTTAGGGGAAAGTCTGACAGTACGAGGGAGAGCGTTCCAGAGAGTGGGGGCTGCGCGTGAGAAATCCTGCAGTCTATCATGGGAAGAGGTGATGCGGGGAGAAGCTAGGCGCAGGTCACTGTTTGACCTTAGGGAGCGGGCTGGGGTGTATTTGGTGATTAGTGAGGACAGGTAGTGGGGAGCTGAGTTAGTGAGGCTTTTGTAGGTAAGGATAAGGATTTTGAACTTAATTCTGCAGTGGATGGGGAGCCAGTGAAGGGACTCGCAGAGGGAGCGGCAGAGACAGAGCGGCGGGTGAGGTGAATTAGCCTGGCGGAGGCGTTCAGGATGGATTGTAGGGGGGAGAGGCGGGACAGAGGGAGGCCAGATAAGAGATTATTGCAATAGTCGAGTCGGGAGATTACCAGGGCGTGTATGAGTTGTTTTGTGGCGACAGCGGTAAGAAATGGCCGAATTCTGTAAATATTACGCAGTTGGTATCGGCAGGAGGAGGAAAGAGACTTGATGTGGGGGATGAAGGAAAGAGCAGAGTCCAGTGTAACTCCAAGACAGCGAACTTGGTTTGATGGGGAGATGGTGATACCCTCCACCGTGATCGAGAAGTCAGGAGGTGGGGCGGCATTAGAGGGAGGAATAAGTAGGAGCTCAGTCTTTGACATGTTGATCTTTAGGTGGTGGAGGCCATCCAGGAGGAGATGCCAGATAAACAGTCACTGACTTTGGAAAGGACAGGGGGAGAGAGATCAGGGGTAGAGAGGTAGATCTGAGTGTCACAGCGTAGAGGTGGTAATTAAAGCCAAAGCTGTTGATGATTTTGCCCAGGGAGGAGGTGTAGATGGAAAAGAGCAGAGGACCAAGGACACATTAACAATGTAACACATTAACAATATAAACCCTGTGTAACACATTAACAATATAAACCCCGTGTAACACATTAACAATATAAACCCCGTGTAACACATTAACAATATAAACCCTGTGTAACACATTAACAATATAAACCCTGTGTAACACATTAACAATATAAACCCCGTGTAACACATTAACAATATAAACCCCGTGTAACACATTAACAATATAAACCCCGTGTAACACATTAACAATATAAACCCCGTGTAACACATTAATATAAACCCCGTGTAACACATTAATATAAACCCCGTGTAACACATTAACAATATAAACCCAGTGTAACACATTAATATAAACCCCGTGTAACACATTAACAATATAAACCCCGTGTAACACATTAACAATATAAACCCCGTGTAACACATTAACAATATAAACCCTGTGTAACACATTAATATAAACCCGTGTAACACATTAATATAAACCCGTGTAACACATTAATATAAACCCCGTGTAACACATTAACAATATAACCCCGTGTAACACATTAACAATATAAACCCTGTGTAACACATTAATATAAACCCGTGTAACACATTAATATAAACCCCGTGTAACACATTAACAATATAAACCCCGTGTAACACATTAACAATATAAACCCTGTGTAACACATTAATATAAACCCGTGTAACACATTAATATAAACCCCGTGTAACACATTAATATAAACCCCGTGTAACACATTAACAATATAAACCCCGTGTAACACATTAACAATATAAACCCTGTGTAACACATTAATATAAACCCGTGTAACACATTAATATAAACCCCGTGTAACACATTAACAATATAAACCCCGTGTAACACATTAATATAAACCCCGTGTAACACATTAACAATATAAACCCCGTGTAACACATTAATATAAACCCCGTGTAACACATTAACAATATAAACCCCGTGTAACACATTAATATAAACCCCGTGTAACACATTAATATAAACCCCGTGTAACACATTAATATAAACCCTGTGTAACACATTAACAATATAAACCCCGTGTAACACATTAATATAAACCCCGTGTAACACATTAATATAAACCCCGTGTAACACATTAACAATATAACCCCGTGTAACACATTAATATAAACCCCGTGTAACACATTAATATAAACCCCGTGTAACACATTAATATAAACCCCGTGTAACACATTAATATAAACCCCGTGTAACACATTAACAATATAAACCCTGTGTAACACATTAATATAAACCCCGTGTAACACATTAACAATATAAACCCTGTGTAACACATTAACAATATAAACCCCGTGTAACACATTAATATAAACCCCGTGTAACACATTAATATAAACCCTGTGTAACACATTAACCATATAAACCCCGTGTAACACATTAATATAAACCCCGTGTAACACATTAATATAAACCCCGTGTAACACATTAACAGTATAAACCCCGTGTAACACATTAATATAAACCCCGTGTAACACATTAACAATATAAACCCGTGTAACACATTAATATAAACCCCGTGTAACACATTAATATAAACCCTGTGTAACACATTAAATAAACCCCGTGTAACACATTAACAGTATAAACCCCGTGTAACACATTAATATAAACCCCGTGTAACACATTAACAATATAAACCCCGTGTAACACATTAATTTAAACCCCGTGTAACACATTACCAATATAAACCCCGTGTAACACATTAATATAAACCCCGTGTAACACATTAACAATATAAACCCCGTGTAACACATTAACAATATAAACCCCGTGTAACACATTAACAATATAAACCCCGTGTAACACATTAACAATATAAACCCCGTGTAACACATTAATATAAACCCCATGTAACACATTAATATAAACCCCGTGTAACACATTAATATAAACCCCGTGTAACACATTAACAATATAAACCCCGTGTAACACATTAACAATATAAACCCCGTGTAACACATTAATATAAACCCCGTGTAACACATTAACAATATAAACCCCGTGTAACACATTAATATAAACCCCGTGTAACACATTAACAATATAAACCCCGTGTAACACATTAACAATATAAACCCCGTGTAACACATTAATATAAACCCCGTGTAACACATTAACAATATAAACCCCGTGTAACACATTAACAATATAAACCCCGTGTAACACATTAACAATATAAACCCCGTGTAACACATTAATATAAACCCTGTGTAACACATTAACAATATAAACCCTGTGTAACACATTAACAATATAAACCCCGTGTAACACATTAACAATATAAACCCCGTGTAACACATTAATATAAACCCTGTGTAACACATTAACAATATAAACCCCGTGTAACACATTAACAATATAAATGTTAAGGTGTTACACGGGGTTTATATTGTTAATGTGTTACACGGGGTTTATATTAATGTGTTACACAGGGTTTATATTAATTTGTTACACGGGGTTTATATTAATTTGTTACACGGGGTTTATATTGTTAATGTGTTACACGGGGTTTATATTGTTAATGTGTTACATGGGGTTTATATTGTTAATGTGTTACACAGGGTTTATATTGTTAATGTGTTACACAGGGTTTATATTGTTAATGTGTTACACGGGGTTTATATTAATGTGTTACACAGGGTTTATATTGTTAATGTGTTACACGGGGTTTATATTGTTAATGTGTTACACGGGGTTTATATTGTTAATGTGTTACACGGGGTTTATATTAATGTGTTACACGGGGTTTATATTGTTAATGTGTTACACGGGGTTTATATTAATGTGTTACACAGGGTTTATATTGTTAATGTGTTACACGGGGTTTATATTAATGTGTTACACGGGGGTTTATATTGTTAATGTGTTACACGGGTTTATATTGTTAATGTGTTACACAGGTTTATATTGTTAATGTGTTACACGGGGTTTATATTAATGTGTTACACAGGGTTTATATTGTTAATGTGTTACATGGGGTTTATATTAATGTGTTACACGGGGTTTATATTGTTAATGTGTTACACGGGGTTTATATTGTTAATGTGTTACACGGGGTTTATATTGTTAATGTGTTACACGGGGTTTATATTAATGTGTTACACGGGGTTTATATTAATGTGTTACACGGGGTTTATATTGTTAATGTGTTACACGGGGTTTATATTGTTAATGTGTTACACGGGGTTTATATTAATGTGTTACACGGGGTTTATATTAATGTGTTACACGGGGTTTATATTGTTAATGTGTTACACTGGGTTTATATTAATGTGTTACACGGGGTTTATATTGTTAATGTGTTACACAGGGTTTATATTAATGTGTTACACGGGGTTTATATTGTTAATGTGTTACACGGGGTTTATATTGTTAATGTGTTACACGGGGTTTATATTGTTAATGTGTTACACGGGGTTTATATTAATGTGTTACACGGGGTTTATATTAATGTGTTACACGGGGTTTATATTGTTAATGTGTTACACAGGGTTATATTGTTAATGTGTTACACGGGGTTTATATTGTTAATGTGTTACACGGGTTTATATTGTTAATGTGTTACATGGGGTTTATATTAATGTGTTACACGGGGTTTATATGTTAATGTGTTACACGGGGTTTATATTGTTAAGTGTTACACGGGGTTTATAATGTGTTACACGGGTTTATATTAATGTGTTACACGGGGTTTATATTAATGTGTTACACGGGGTTTATTTAATGTGTTACACGGGGTTTATATTGTTAATGTGTTACACGGGGTTTATATTAATGTGTTACACAGGGTTTATATTGTTAATGTGTTACACGGGGTTTATATTAATGTGTTACACGGGGTTTATATTGTTAATGTGTTACACGGGGTTTATATTAATGTGTTACACGGGGTTTATATTGTTAATGTGTTACACAGGGTTTATATTAATGTGTTACACGGGGTTTATATTGTTAATGTGTTACACAGGGTTTATATTGTTAATGTGTTACACGGGGTTTATATTGTTAATGTGTTACACGGGGTTTATATTAATGTGTTACACGGGGTTTATATTAATGTGTTACACGGGGTTTATATTGTTAATGTGTTACACAGGGTTTATATTGTTAATGTGTTACACGGGGTTTATATTGTTAATGTGTTACATGGGGTTTATATTGTTAATGTGTTACACGGGGTTTATATTAATGTGTTACACAGGGTTTATATTAATGTGTTACTCGGGGTTTATATTGTTAATGTGTTACACAGGGTTTATATTAATGTGTTACACGGGGTTTATATTGTTAATGTGTTACATGGGGTTTATATTAATGTGTTACACGGGGTTTATATTGTTAATGTGTTACACGGGGTTTATATTGTTAATGTGTTACACGGGGTTTATATTAATGTGTTACACGGGGTTTATATTAATGTGTTACACAGGGTTTATATTAATGTGTTACACGGGGTTTATATTAATGTGTTACACAGGGTTTATATTGTTAATGTGTTACAGGGTTTATATTAATGTGTTACACGGGGTTTATATTGTTAATGTGTTACACGGGGTTTATATTAATGTGTTACACGGGGTTTATATTAATGTGTTACACGGGGTTTATATTAATGTGTTACACAGGGTTTATATTGTTAATGTGTTACACAGGGTTTATATTAATGTGTTACACGGGGTTTATATTGTTAATGTGTTACACGGGGTTTATATTGTTAATGTGTTACACGGGGTTTATATTAATGTGTTACACGGGGTTTATATTAATGTGTTACACGGGGTTTATATTAATGTGTTACACGGGGTTTATATTAATGTGTTACACGGGGTTTATATTAATGTGTTACACGGGGTTTATATTAATGTGTTACACGGGGTTTATATTGTTAATGTGTTACACAGGGTTTATATTAATGTGTTACACGGGGTTTATATTGTTAATGTGTTACACGGGGTTTATATTAATGTGTTACACGGGGTTTATATTAATGTGTTACACAGGGTTTATATTAATGTGTTAGACGGGGTTTATATTGTTAATGTGTTACACGGGGTTTATATTAATGTGTTACACAGGGTTTATATTAATGTGTTACACGGGGTTTATATTAATGTGTTACACGGGGTTTATATTGTTAATGTGTTACACAGGGTTTATATTAATGTGTTACACGGGGTTTATATTAATGTGTTACACAGGGTTTATGTTAATGTGTTACACGGGGTTTATATTGTTAATGTGTTACATGGGGTTTATATTGTACGGACACGTGGTGTTAGCTTTTGTTAATTTCATCATAATCCTATTGTCCTCCTTATTTCGTACATTCACAGGGTTATTCAAAGAGATCCTAATTGCTGGAGACAGGTAACCGAACGCTGAAATTCAGCGTTCGGCTACCTTTCCTGACCATTTGGCTATCCAGAGAGCAGGCATTACGCCAAATCCTGGCGAATTGCCTGCACATACGGTGCCTGTTCGGCGCCTGTTCGAGGGCAGTGAATCCCCATGAAAAAACAATGCTTCGTCTATTTAGAGAACACAAACCAGCAGTGAAAGGTTCCCGAAATGCCCTGCCATGATGTTCAGTGGTTTAATTCGGCAGGTTTATTCAGGAGAATCCCATAGGCTTCAATGTTAAAAATATTCTCGTTTTAATTCAATATCTAATAAACTGTTCATTATAAAATTCTGCAGTAAAGAGTCTCTTTATTTATAGATTTTTTTGGATATTTTAAGCATTTTCCTTTTTTTTTTTAAAGTTTTCTTCTTTTTTCTGTAACAGCCCTTTTTATTGTCATTCCCTGGACCTCATATGTAAATTTCAGACATTTTCACTCAGTAGTTTCTTTACAAACAGTGTTTCACTTTCACATTCATACAAACTGTTTTGCTAATTTATTCACTGCCTTCGTCTGCGGTGTCGGCTTTTTCCGGCGGCTTCGCTGCGTGTGATCGGCTCCTGCTCGGCTTTTTCCGGCATCTTCGACGGGTTAATCCAGATGTTTTTGCGGGTTTTCGGCGTGCATTCGCCGGGTTTTTGCCAGGTTTTCGGCGGGAGTTCGGCAGCTTTTCCCTGCACTTCGACAGCTCTTTGGTGCTTGCTGAATACACCGCGTGGTTGCCGAAATGGGAAAGCCGATTTGCACCGAATTGAACAAAAAAGTCACTGAACGTGCAGTGACTTTTCGAATCTCTTTGAATAACGCTGTCAGACTTTTTGATATTCAGTGATGATGTCATTCATAATGTAACTGGCTTATCGTTCAGAGTGTGACCTCATTTTTCTTTTTACAGTTTGATTTCATTATGTGATGTAATAGTTTTAAATTCTCTTTATTCCGCAGTATTCGTCTGTCCCCAACTATTCGCTTTCAGACGGGTATGTATTCTGATGGGATTTTCCATTTCTCTTATCTTAAACCTTGTTTTGGAAAATGATTGTTAAATTCTTTTTCATGTCGTCCTGATGGTGCGAGCTCCTTATACGGGAGATGTGTATATATATATATATATATATAACAATCCACTGCATACAGCACTCTCCATATTACTGTTCATTGCCTGGTGCAATCCAGTTGAAGTATATAGAATTAGGCAATAGAGGATGCACTCACGGTCTTCCAAACAAATATAAAGAATTTATTTTACAAAACTCACATGGACATCAACGTTTCGGCTGATCTTGAAAAAGGCTCTGCGAGCTGAAACGTTGATGTCCATGTGAGTTTTGTAAAATAAATTCTTTATATTTGTTTGGAAGACCGTGAGTGCATCCTCTATTGCCTAATTCTATATCTATATATATATATATATATATATATATAACAATCCACTGCATACAGCACTCTCCATATTACTGTTCATTGCCTGGTGCAATCCAGTTGAAGTATATAGAATTAGGCAATAGAGGATGCACTCACGGTCTTCCAAACAAATATAAAGAATTTATTTTACAAAACTCACATGGACATCAACGTTTCGGCTGATCTTGAAAAAGGCTCTGCGAGCTGAAACGTTGATGTCCATGTGAGTTTTGTAAAATAAATTCTTTATATTTGTTTGGAAGACCGTGAGTGCATCCTCTATTGCCTAATTCTATATCTATATATATATATATATATATATACATATACATGTCTTTTCTCCTATTTGCTTATTCTTTCTCCTCTATTTTCTATATAAACTACTTAGTAAGTTGAGATGGTAGCTGTGCAGCGCATTATGGGACGGGAGCTGTGCAGCGCATTATGGGACGGGAGTTGTGCAGCGCATTATGGGATGGGAGCTGTGCAGCGCATTATGGGACGGGAGCTGTGCAGCGCATTATGGGACGGGAGCTGTGCAGCGCATTATGGGACGGGAGCTGTGCAGCGCATTATGGGACGGGAGCTGTGCAGCGCATTATGGGACGGGAGCTGTGCAGCGCATTATGGGACGGGAGCTGTGCAGTGCATTATGGGACGGGAGCTGTGCAGCGCATTATGGGACGGGAGCAAGCTGTGTGCAGAGCCCCCTGTGTGATCCACTGACATGTACATGCTGTGTGCAGACCTGGGGGGCAGGAGGCAGAGGTTTGTCCCATAGGATGGCAGTAAATATATTTTAGTTTCCTTCTAAATGGTCTGTATGGAAATTCTCGGAGCCGGTACAGGTCGCTCTTTGGAAGCCGGCATTGCTTGGTACAGGTCGCTCTTTGGAACCTGGTATTGCTCGGTACAGGCGGCTCTTTGGTAGCCAGTATTGCTCGGTACAGGCGGCTCTTTGGTAGCTGGTATTGCTTGGTACAGGTCGCTCTTTGGAAGCCAGTATTGCTCGGTACAGGCCACTCTTTGGTAGCTGGTATTGCTTGGTACAGGCCGCTCTTTGGAAGCCGGTATTGCTCGGTACAGGCCGCTCTTTGGTAGCCGGTATTGCTCGGTACAGGCCACTCTTTGGAAGCTGGTATTACCTGGTACAGGCTGCTCTTTGGAAGCCAGTATTGCTTGGTACAGGCCACTCCTTGGAAGCCGGTTTTGCTTTGTACAGGCCGCTCTTTGGATGCCGGTATTGCGCAGGTACAGGCCGCTCTTTGGAAGCCGGTATTACCTGGTACAGGCTGCTCTTTGGAAGCTGGTATTGCTTGGTACAGGCCACTCCTTGGAAGCCGGTTTTGCTTTGTACAGGCCGCTCTTTGGATGCCGGTATTGCGCAGGTACAGGCCGCTCTTTGGAAGCCGGTATTACCTGGTACAGGCTGCTCTTTGGAAGCTGGTATTGCTTGGTACAGGCCACTCCTTGGAAGCTGGTTTTGCTTTGTACAGGCCGCTCTTTGGATGCCGGTATTGCGCAGGTACAGGCCGCTCTTTGGAAACTAGAAACCAACTGTAAATTCTGTCCAGATCAGGGATAAGAATCATTGAAGTGTTTTCTGTGGAATGAGCAGTGTGAGATGATTTGTAAAGGTCTTTCTCATGAGATTATCTTGTAGCTTCGTAACATGAGGCTTTGACCTGAATAATGTTCATTCACCCCATCACAAGGTCTGCTCCTCCAGGTCTCTGCACTGTTTCTCCAAACAGAAGATGAGATGTTTGGCTGTTTCTGTGTGTAGATATAATTCCCCTATTAATGTGACAGGGAATCATGATTATAATAAAGACATGGAGGCGAATATTATGCTATTCTTTTCTTTACTTAAGCCGATAGCAGCAAAGAATCACACAAAATACAAAGGGCCATATTACAATGTCGGTGCTAACTTAACCAGTGCTGTTGTAAACTGAAAACCTCCATAGGCTATAATGGCTCTGGGAAGTTTACAACAGCTCTGGTTAATTTAGCACCAGCTTTGTAATATGGCCCAAAGTATTTTGAGAGAAAAAAAACTCTTAACATCAACTCAGACAGTCCAATAGTATTATCCTTTACCTCTTCCAACCAATCGGCGATCAGCCAGGCGTATAAATCCTGAGGTAACTGTTGTCAAATCCTCTTTTCTGGTGCGAGAGCGATGGAACTCAGAACGGAAACTGGAACTTGAAGAAATTGACCACCAACGATCCTACGATGAGTGGTTTAACGAAAAAACAATTATGCTGAAGGAGAAACCATTAAATAAATTTATGTATATCATGACATGTAATTAACACTTACCATTTGGTAATTAACACTTACCAGGTTAACCATTTTCAAACTGACAATATGTATACGGGTGGAAAGAAATGCTCCCAATTACTCGGGTGGGATAATATTTGCCTCTGTGTCTTTATTATAATTATGATTCCCCGTCATGGTAATAGGGGAATCTGGGAATTATCCCACAAGACACAGAGGCTCTTATTATGCTAGTTCAGAGCTTAATAGCTGTAGATACTCGAGTATAACGCTACATTTTGGTGACAACAAAAATTTACCTTTAAAACTGGAGGGGTCGCGTTATATTCGAGACATCTGCATCGCGTTAAAAAAATAAAAAAAAATTGACTTGTTCAGGGATCCCAAGTCTCCCTGACGTCCGCAAACACTTCAGGAACTCCCAGATTCGGGAGAGGTGGGATCCATCATGGTCAGAGGGCACGCTTGGATTAAGCCTATCATTCAATCATGCAACGATGCGGTGGTTGAGCCTGCCTGCTGGAGCCAGAGGTGAGAAAAGGACACCTCCCGGTGTACTGGCTATCGGTGAATGATTCACTGCCTTGGTTACCATGCTCTGCCGGCCATCTTATCGTAAGTAAAGTAGATGGGTGGCCGGCTGGACTTCATACTTAGTAACAACAACAATCATTCTAGAGCAGAGAACTCTGGCCTGAGGGGCATCCTGACGGTGTTAAGAGAAGCTTGATGAATTGTTTACCGGTACAGTATACTTCTATAATTTTGCTCCTCGTGTTATATTCGAGTCTTGAGTATTCTCTCATTTCCACAATAATTCTCTATCCATTGCATTATATTCGGGTCGAGCTATACTCGAGTATCTACGGTAATTCACGATTGTGACACATGAATAACTGGTTTAAAATAAAACTCTGGAAAGGTGGATTCGTAAGCCTTTCATACGCTTTTAAACAAAGGACGGGACATAAATTAGGGCGTTGGGGAAAAGCTGTATAGAAAACGTCTGACAGAGAGGATTTAGTCCTGTTAGAAATTACAAATTTAACTCCTGTAGGGGAGAAAATTCTAGCAGATAAATCTAGACCCGAACATCAGAAACCCTTTTACAGGAAATTAACAAAACCACATGCGTCCAAACCTGTTTAACTGACAGTGTGTCATTACTGGGTCAATTATCTAAAAAATCCAGAACTAGGTTAACGTCCCACGTGGAGGAATAGCGGGGACGAGGGGGGGGGGCTGGAAACGTATGCTCAATAACTGACTCACAGGAGCTGATATGGGATCAACTTGTCCCAGACACCAAGTGACTCATGATCTCCAAGCCCTATTGTATCTTTCCCTGGTAGATGGGGCCCAAGAACTGGACAATAAGGAGGCAGTTGGCTCCGAAATGCCGCCTGAAGGCCAGTGACCCCTGATAACTTCCAAGCCATTAGTTGGAAAGAGCGAGACTGCAAGATGTTCTGCAGTGTTCCCTCTGGGTCCTATAGATGGGATGAGGATGTCTGGATCAGCCTGGGAACATCTACAGATAATTCCAGAAGACACAGAAACCAGGGTTGGGTTTTCCACAGGGGTGATATCAGTACTATGGTCGCCCTCTGAACTTGGACTAGGTGTAACACCCTCGATATGAGCAGAAATGGAGGGAAAGCATAATGTATTTCTGATGGCCAAACCTGGACCAGCGCGTCCGTGGTTAACGCCATGGGATCTGGTTTCCAGCTGTAGAACTGTGGCAATTGTGTGTTGAGGTGAGTAGCGAATAGGTCTATAGAGAAAGGACCCCAAAGGGATGACAAAGTGGAGAACACATTGACATCCAATCTCCAATCGCTGGTATCTATGAGATACCTGGAGTTCCAGTCCACAATAGTGTTGGATAGACCTGGTATATACTGTGCCTGGACTGAAAGGTTGTGAGATAGGCAAAACCCTCAAAATAATTTTGCCATCTCTGCCGAATGTCTGGATCTGGGTCCCCTCAGGTGATTTATATATTGTACAGCAGCAAAGTTGTCCATTTTTAAAAGAATTGATGTCACTTGATAATGTTTTAGAAAACTTTGGCGAATAATCCAGCCAGGAGTTCTAAGCAATTTATGTGTAGAGTTGATTCCGTAGAATCCCATCTGCCGCCTGTGGAAAGTGATCCGCAGTGCGCGCCCCAACCAGATCTGCTGGCGTCTGACTCTATAGTTAACTCTGGAATGGGATGGAGAATGGCTCTCCCATTCCACGTCTCCATATGATCCAGCCACCAATTAATTTCTGATTTCGACTCGTCGTCCAGAGAAATGAGGTTGGTGTAAAGGCATCCCCTCTTCAGGTATCGTGCCTTCAGACGTTGAGGAGCACGATAATATAGCTGTCCTGGAAGAACCGCTTGTATGATCGCAGAAATGAGGCCCAACAGACGAGCTAACCATCTCAGTGGGAAGTGTTGTGGAACCAGGAGACGTCTGATTTCTTTGCGAATCGATTGAATCTTGATTGACGGCAAAGAAAGCGACATCTCTATAGAATTGACTCTGAACCCTAGAAATTCTAATGACTGTGTAGGGGTGAGGCTAGACTTGTTGTAGTTTATCAGGAACCCCAGATTGGTTAACAGATTTAATGTCCAATCCCTGTGTAGAATAAGGGACGATTGATCTCCCGCTATTATTAAGATATCGTCTAGATATATCACTAGACGTACCCCTTTGTCTCGTAAGAATGACACTACGGGACAAGTGCCGGACATCCCAACATCCCTATACGGCCAATTTCCAGACATCCATAATCCCAGTGGCTAACCCTAAAACTAACACCCTAACCCTAGGTTTAAGGGGGTTAGGGCTAGGTTTAGGGGTTAGGGCTAGATTTAGGGGGGTTGGGGTTAGTGCTAGGTTTAGGGGGTTAGATTTAGGGGGTTAGGGTTAGTGCTAGGTTTAGGGGAGTTAGGGTTAGTGCTAGGTTTAGGGGGGGTTAGGGTTAGTGCTAGGTTTAGGGGGGTTAGGGTTAGTGCTAGGTTTAGGGGGGTTAGGGTTAGTGCTAGGTTTAGGGGGGTTAGGGTTAGTGCTAGGTTTAGGGGGTTAGGGTTAGTGCTAGGTTTAGGGGGGTTAGGGTTAGTGCTAGGTTTAGGGGGGTTAGGGTTAGTGCTAGGTTTAGGGGGGTTAGGGTTAGTGCTTGGTTTAGGGGGGTTAGGGTTAGTGCTAGGTTTAGGGGGGTTAGGGCTAGGTTTAGGAGGGTTAGTGCTAGGTTTAGGGGGTTAGGGCTAGGTTTAGGGGGTTAGGGCTAGGTTTTGGGGTTAGGGCTAGGTTTAGGGGTTAGGGCTAGATTTAGGGGGTTAGGGCTAGATTTAGGGGGGTTAGGGCTATGTTTAGGAAGGTTAGGGCTAGGTTTAGGGGGTTAGGGCTAGGTTTAGGAGGGTTAGGGCTAGGTTTAGGAGGGTTAGGGCTAGGTTTAGGAGGCTTAGGGCTAGGTTTAGGGGGGTTAGGGCTAGGTTTAGGGTGGTTAGGGCTAGGGTTAGGGAGTAGGGTTAGTGTTAGCCGCTGGGATTTTGGATGTCTGTAAGTTGCCCGTCAGGGAGTTGTCTGTGTAGGGAAGTTGGCCGCCAGGGAGTAGTCTGTGTAGGGAAGTTGGCCGCCAGGGAGTAGTCTGTGTAGGGAAGTTGGCCGCCAGGGAGTTGTCTGTGTAGGGAAGTTGGCCACCAGGGAGTAGTCTGTGTAGGGAAGTTGGCCGTCGGGATTTTGACATTAGGGAACCTGGTTGTAGGGATTTCGACCCAAACCCATTTTGACCAAGCAGTCTTGTGGGGTTAATACTCCTTTCAGTGATGGCATGGCCTCCATTTTTGAAATGATTGTAAGTTACATGTTGTTTTAATTGTTTTAAGTTTATTACTGGACGGAAGTCTCTTTAAATTGGACTTAACCTTTTGTATAGAGGAAAAAGACCCAGAATAGTTAATCATTTCCTTATAGATTCCTTCTCCAAACAGGAATCCCTCCGCCTCTGGGCCTGGCTCATTAGAAGCCAATGTCGCTAGTTTTGGGTCTATTTTTAGGAGGATAAGCCCGTCTTCGTTCCGTAGCTAATGCCGTATTAATATTACCGAAGACACACACTAATCTATGGGCCCAGCCTCTATACTCAAAGAGGTCCGGTTTATCATTGGTCAGTAATGACCTTTCAATAGAATCCATTAATTTAGACAATGGCCCTAAAAAAAATCTAATAACTTGTCGTGGCAAACCTTTTTTTTTTTTTTTGGGAAAGTATTTTACCGGGAAGGACACATTGAGATTTCTCTGGTTTCCAGGAAGGATACATTGAGATTTCTCTGGTTTCCAGGAAGGATACATTGAGATATCTCTGGTTTTCCAGGAAGGATACATTGAGATTTCTCTGGTTTTCCAGGAAGGATACATTGAGATTTCTCTGGTTTTCCAGTGTCGTAGAAATTAATCTACTATCAATTCCCTAATGTAGTTTGATCAGCTGCACTTACAAGCAGCTCTGCGCTATCCCTGGCATACGTACCTGAACGCGCGCAGTAAAGAGACCCAGACACACACATGTTGTTTCTAGCTGGAGTTCATCTGACCAAGAGAGCCAAGTGAGCCAAGAGCCTCCTGGTTTCTGGTCAGTTTAATTTATTACACAATAGGACAACGCCCAGTGGCTACTGACTATACAACAGAAAACAAGTTTGTCCAGTAATTACATTTACATATCAAAAGGACAGAGGAGTGGACTAGAATGACGGACCGGCCCCCTGTACACACCTCATCCTAGAGTATAATGTCTGCCGCTGGCTTGGATTTAAAACCACATTCAAATCCAACACAGGGAGACAGATGACAACTTATAAAAACACACACATCCTAGAGTATAATGTCCACATAATAAAATTTCCACAACAGTCCCTCCTCTTTGTCATTTGCTCCTCAGTGTCCCTCGATGAATCTCGATATTCCTTGGAAAGAAACAGTTCCTCTTGAAAGTTCTGAATGCAAAAAGCCAAACACATGATAGAAAACAACAGACAGTCCATCTTGACACGCCGAATCTTAAAGCAAGTGTTAAAACAAATCTTGACACGTGGATCATAAAGCAAAAACAAATCTTGACACGCCGATTTTTTTTGGCAAATCTTAAAATAAATCTTGACACGTAGAATCTCCTTTAGGGGAGGTGACTCAGAGGGAGGACATGAGGTGGTGGGTTGCGCCGATCGTTGGTCGGTCTGAAATCCTCTGTATCCGGTCCATGGGTTGGTCTTCTGAGAGTCTCATCTGTTCAGGCTCTAGTAACTCGGTCGGTCTGAAATCCTCTGTATCCGGTCCATGGGTTGGTCCTCTGGGCGTCTCATCTGTTCGGGCTTCGGTAACTCGGTCGATTAGACATCAGGAACATCTCACTCCGGCATATAGAAGGAATAGAGACAGAAACACCATAAGTATTTATACTCCCATTACCTTTAGCCAGGATCCAATGGAAAACAAGAAACCCCCGAAGCTTCCCAAAGCTTTAAAAAAGATTCCAACCCTCACTAGCTATAGCTCCGCTTCTGCCCTGCTCCCATCAGTGTGGACCTGACCCTTGTAAATCCCCCCCTTTGGACGCTCTACTGTCGTTGTTTCTTGGTGATCTCCCTCACTACAACACCGCACAAGAATTTAAACAAGCGAACGACAGGAGCCAGAGTTACTATTACAAATGTCTCCTTGTGGCCCTTGCTAGTCTTAGGTACATTTCCCTCGCTAAACAAATAAAATGATACTCTTCACTCTTTGACGTATTTGAGAAACTTCTTGCAGTGACCGGCGTGGATCCAGTTGTCTTGTCCCTCGAACTTCAGGGAGGTTGGCGTCGTCTGCAGCACCTGGAATGGCCCACGATATCTCGCCTCTAGTCCCATCCTCGGATGTTTCTTTAGCATGATCCAATCACCTGGTTGACTAGAATGAACACTGGTTATGGAGTTTGGGTCTGGGAGAGACTCCCGGACCTGGTGGACTTCTTGGAGCTCATCAAGGAAAAGCAATCATGATGGTCCTCAAAGTGTTTCCCTACTAGGTTGAAAAATTGATTAGAGGTTGAGAGGTTAGAATAGTTAGTAAAAGTTGGAAAATTTACGTTTTTCACACCATTATCTCCCCCCTTCGCTTCCTCCTTCATAACAGGAAGAAGAGACGCTGTGTTCAAAAATGGTGCATCATCTTAGAGTCAGTTTAGTGGGTGTTGGAGCCACTTAATGTCTTTACTCTCTGGGTGATTAATGTCGGGTACCCTGAGAGATACAATGTCCTAAAAAGATAACCTTTTCCTTGCAAAACTGTGCTTTCTCCTTGTTAGCCTTATTACCTGTGGGCACCAGATGGTTAAGAAATGATACAGTATGCCGATAACAAACCTCCCGTGTGGGACATCAAAGTACCAAGTCATCCACATACCACCCCTGGATCGATTGGGGCCCACTAATCTAACACGATCTTCAGCTTGCACCTGTATTCCGAGGGACTAGTCACCGACCCCTTATGAAGATGTGTCCATGTTAGGTGTTAACCTTGGAATGTAAAAACACAAAAAAAACTGGAGAGAGCAGAGTTAGTTACATTGGTGATAACAGAAACATCAGCGGAAACTACAACAGATCCAGTGTTAGTGGATCCAGCCTGCCTTAGCAGAGTTAGCCCAGAAAGAGCCTCTTCTGCTTCCATCATTGGATTACCAATCGCGGCTATCCCCTCTGGCCAGGTGTACATAATGCGGTTCTTCCGGACTGAAACTGCCTTCTGTATACCCTGTCAGTTTACCTTAAAAGACTTCTGAAGCTACATCTGAGCTACATCTAAGGTCTTTGCCCTCCAGAGTCTGGGTTTAAACTCCGTTATGAATTTCTCCCATCTCCAGGCATCAAATGTCCCCTCCAGAGGGATACCCCAAGCAGTACCCTTGGACCATCTATGCCATTCTTTAAATGGGGTTTCATGGACTTCGCCCCAAAACTAGATTTTGTGTGCGGCGCAGCCGTCTGACTGTGGGAAGCCTCGCTTTCCTTCCTTTGCATGGACGGCACATTGCCCATGGCGATTCGAATCGGCTTATCGTCTTACCCCTGCGTCCAGGGAAACCCTGCACCAATTTAGGAGAGCACCGTTTGGTGTCCTCTTTCACGGTGGATTGTCAGACTATATCCACTATAGTCCCCCAACTAGAGACCCTAACCGAGGCAACATGTAACTCTATGGCTTGTTGTCCCAACAGGTCTGGTACAGAACTATGCCCCAAACGATTAGTCAACAACCACAGATTACCCCCTTGAATTATGTCTCTACCCCTCACAGTGTATGCATACACAAATGTATACGCTGTACGCCCGTACACTGCGTCGCCCGACTAAACCGCACAACACAATGACTATCCTCTTTCTCTACAGAACAATGTGGCTTCTCGCAGTATACATTTGTTAAATGGGGATAACCTTCTGCTGTCTATTTCCTACCTGTACGATGTCTCATTACAACACATGAATCCCTGTCACCAAATGAAAAAAACTTCTCAAAACAGTCTGAACTTAAAACCGAAATGACCTTCTCGCTGCGCAAAGCAACTCTAAACCAATAAAAGCGTGTTATTCTCGCTTGCACAATCCGCTTTGACGTAGTAAATATAAAAAGAAAGTTTTAAAACCAAATCCTTTCTTTTTCTACCGCAAAACCAACCGTAATGCGATGCTATACAAAACGCAGCAAGGTTCTAAAACTCAAAATAATAACATAAAAAAAACACAACTGAAGTACATTCTCTACCAAAACTTCAGTTACAGGAAGTCTTGCTATATACATTGAGATTCAGTAAAAAGTAACTTTTAACTTAAAACCAAAACTCAATGCAAACACCAAGAACAAAACAAAGAAACCCTTGGAACACACAATTGTATAGGACTGAATTAACACATCAATGCCTGAAACAGTCCAGTCCCCAGCCACCTTTATATTACCATAGAAACAGGATCTAACATTACAATAAGGTCCCCAAACAGGTTTCCAGCGAAAGGAAAAAGTCAATTTGAATTAAGTTTAAAAGTTCCATTTTTTTTCTTTTTTTTCCTGCAAAAATACAAACCGTAAAATAGTTTAGAAAGACCTCAATAACATTTCTTCATTTCCCCTTCTCTGGAACCCAAAATTAGGAACTCTGCTGAATTCCCAGAAACGATCTCTTTCCTCTCTAAGCTTCACATTTTCACACTTCAGCTGTTCATATTGGGATTTTAAATCTGTTTCCTGGATCCATGACCTTGGCTGTTCCTGGCTTCTATGCCTTTGCAAAGATCCATGTCTGGGACCATTACCCCACCTTGCTGAATAAACCGCTTTACTTCTTGCTGTGTTTCTGGGATACTTAGAATCTCTGTGTCTGTTGCCATTAGTTACCACACAGTACCTGGCAATATGTGAAAATCCCCTGCATGCAAAGCAACGAATAGCTTGTCTCCCTGCACAAAACCTTCTCTGGGCAAATGGTGATCAGCCTTGCTGCACAACACTAGCCATCCTAGCATGACTAGATCCCACACCACTATCTGAATGGAGTCCTTTTACCACAGACTCACCTGAGATATCCTCCGCCATTGCATTAACCTTTCCAACTCCAGGGTCAGACAAATTGTCCATCTCCATCCCTAAGTCTGTTTCAGTATCTGACCCAAAGTCCTCAGACTTCTCCATACTTACAGCACAATGTTCAGCTTCCGTCCTGCTGCAGGGATCAGACAATTCCCTTACAGCCTCCTGTGCATGCGTCGAGCTTTCAGACAAACATTCATTCTCGTTGCACAGCTCAGTATTAGACCTCACAGTACATTCATACTCTGTGCTAGTTTCAGCTGCCTGCTGGACAACAAGAGCTCTCAATTTATCAATTTCCACTTTTAAATCTTCCATCTCTCCTTCCAAACTCAGCTTCAGCCTACAAGACTCCTGAAATTTATCAGCTATCCAACCAGCAGCAAAAATCAGAGCATACTTTCCTTTCCGTTTGCGGAACTTTCCGTTACCTATCAGGTTTGCTACACAATTCTTGGCCTCCCGCCAAGGATCAATAGGTCCCTGCATAGCTTGAACAATGCCCGCCGTGTGTTCTATCTTACCTACTTCCTTAAAAATGCTTTCCATTGTACAGGAATACAAACACTACAATGCTTACTACGAAAAAGACACTGCTATCAATCTGTATGAGTTGTCCCAATACTTTTGGCACAGAACTACAAAGCACCACCCTCCTACACTGTAGTACCCGTATTCACTATACCAATCAATTACCCTGCGAGATACAATTCAGTGTAACAGCCACAGATATACAAACATTAAGCAGAATCATTAACCGTCACACAATGATTCCCCTATCAGGCTGGTCACTGGGCTATAACATAACCGAACACTCAAAACAAAATCAAGCCGTACATAGAAAAGTTACAAAAGAGACAAAAATAACTTCAGGACAAAAACTAACATTTGAGGCAAAAACAAACTAATCGCTTTCCATAGACACCAAAACTAAAAGTGAATCCGCTCCATCTAAAATTGAATTCTTTGGTGCTGCAGGCTTTTTTAACAAACTAACCAAGATGGCTGCCAAAGCACATTTTTTTCACACAAAGGTAAGATGGCTGCCAAGCCGCATGGTTTTTCAGACAAAGGAAAGATGGCTGCCAAGCCGCATGGTTTTTCACACAAAGGAAGACCAAGATGGTGTCTCCAAAATCCAGCAATAGAGAAACCAAATTAAAGAAAACAGTTTCTCTATTCCCTGTGCCCCACCCCCGAAACCAGAGCAGAAACCTCCTCTGATTTACAGGCTAACAGTATAAAAATCCTCTAAATGCCGTTTGTCCTGTACAAAATTCTGCCTCTACAAACCAAAATCACCTCTTACAAACATAAAAGTTACACAAACAGAAGTTACAACAAAAACGATATCCTGTACTGGTCAGCACACACGTCACAATCTCACCATACAGTCTCTGTACAATCAGCTCAGATCCACCAAAAACTACACCAGAAAATTACTTATCTCGTTCTTACACAAAACGAGCAAAATCATTCTTTTAGCAAGCAGAAATTTCCTCAACGCAGGAGACAAAATTACACTTTACTTTCTCTCCACGCAAAATCAGCTGTAAGGAAGACAATATTTATCTTTTTACCACTGTTGGCGATTAGACTCCCTTTGTTTTGGAGTGACTGCAGAACCTGTTGACAGCGATCCAGGTGGAAATCTTCTGTGGATGACGAGATCCTGAGCCTTCCTATACATCTTTGGGATGAGTAATTTATGATATGCGCTAATTTTTCTTTTATCCTGTGAGTGCGTTTCTACAGGGGGCGTGTCATGATGCAAATTTGTTTTTACATATAACGCTATGATCCTTCTATTTTATATTGTCCTGTTTTAGATCTCGATATATTTTCCATTTTACTCTCAGAATTTATACACCTGGCTGATCGCTGATTGGTTGGAAGAGGCTAAAGGACAATACTATTGGACATGTCTTAGTTGATTAAGAGTTTTTTTTCTCTCAAAACACTTTGTATTGCTGCTATCAGCTTAAGTAAAGAAAAGATGGCATAATACTCGCCTCCGTGTAAATCCTTTAAAATGTTCACATCCAGCTAGAAAGTGTTTCGTCCCACACCCCGATTTAAATCCAGTCTCCCCGACCACTAATATTTCCTAATAACACTCGTGAACCAGTTAAACCAGCAGGAAATACCCGGCACTGCATGGAACATCTGGCTGCTCCCGCCTGTGTGTCACCTGTCTGTCTTTAACACCTGTCGTCTGTACTGAGCATTCCTGTGCGTTTAACATGTGATCGCTTCAGATCTCGTGTCTATTAAACATGCTTCTGTGTATATTTAACATGCCTGTGTTTATTGTGTGTCTCTTGTAGCTTGCGGCTGTCATGTCTGTGTTTATTGTGTCTCTTGTAGCCCGCGGCTGTCATGCCTGTGTTTATTGTCTCTTGTAGCCTGTGACTGTCACGCCTCTGTTTATTGTGTTGCCTGTTGTAGCCTGCGGCTGTCATGCCTGTTTTATTGTGTGTCTGTTGTAGCTCACTGCTGTCATGCCTGTGTTTATTGTGTGTCTCTTGTAGCCCGTGACTATCCTGCCTCTGTTTGTTTATTGTGTCTCTTGTAACTCGTGACTGTCATGCCTGTGTTTATTGTGTGTCTCTTGTAGCCCGTGACTGTCATGCCTGTGTTTATTGTGTGTCTCTTGTAGCCCGTGCCTATCATGCCTGTGTTTGTTTATTGTGTCTCTTGTAGCCCGCGGCTGTCACGCCTGTAGCACATGTCTGTATTTAACATGCTTGTGTTTGCTCCCTCTGACTTTCCTCTGTTTTTGTCACAGGGATTTTTCTTTCTCTAAGCCTTAAGTCGATCACGCTTTCACCTCACGGGATGTGTACGTTTGTCGCTGTCACCTCACGGGATGTGCACGTTTGTCGCTGTCACCTCACGGGATGTGCACGTTTGTCGCTGTCACCTCACGGAATGTGCACGTTTGTCGCTCTCACCTCACGGAATGTGCACGTTTGTCGCTGTCACCACACGGGATGTGCACGTTTGTCGCTGTCACCTCACGGGATGTGCACGTTTGTCGCTCTCACCTCACGGAATGTGCACGTTTGTCGCTGTCACCACACGGGATGTGCACGTTTGTCGCTGTCACCTCACGGGATGTGCACGTTTGTCGCTCTCACCTCACGGGATGTGCACGTTTGTCGCTCTCTCCTCCTGAAGAACGAGTCCTGCTGAGATCGCTGTTGTAACTTGTTACCATAACAGTGATACATTGTGATAGATTTGCTGTGTATCCCTGAGTGAATGCAGCCAATCACGCATGATGCCTCCCATACTGATTGCTAGATGTATATATATATATGTGCTAATCCACAGCTCTGGCGTTAATTCACGTCTCCGGCATCGATGATGCGTTGCCGGGCGCAGATAATTTGTGTAGGGAAGTTCCTGCAATGTGTCATATTTATAGGAACATATATAATATTAGTGTCACCCCTCCCCCGCTCCCCCAGAAACCTTGATTAAATAGATTACAATCAATAAATAATAAAGTCCACTTCCCTCCGTCTGATAAGACACAGATTCAGCCATATCCATGGTGTGTCATTAGTGAGGGGGGAAGTGGATGTGATCCATGGAATGTGTCTCCAATCTTCCAGCTGGAATGCTGCGGAATCCTGGCTCCTGTAAAGCTGATTGACGCCTCCTATGTCTATATATATATATATATGCCTTCCATATTTAAAGCAATAAAGTTCTTTGACTCTGGCCTCGCCTCCTTTTATTTATTCTGAGTTGTTTTATGTTCCTGGCCCGCAGCAAATTCCTTTCACCCTTCGGCCTCAGAGCTGCGATGTATGGATCCACCTCGCTCCACCCTCCATTGACGTTTCATGCTTGCCATGTTACCCCAGGCTTTGTGTCTGTGTCTACATCCGGGGAACCCTGTCCTAAACCGACACTCTGTCCTCCTGAAATGGCTCATTACAGAGGCGTAGCGAGGTCATGAGGCGCCCGGGGGCAAGTCTTTCCTTAATGCCCCCCCAACCAAAAATAATCTCTACAGCAGGGCTCCACAGTAATAAAACTCACCGTAATCTTACGGTGTGTATGAAGAACAGCGTTATTGCTGTGGATTCTTTGATACAGTGATGCGTTGTGTGTATGAGTGTATCAGCTCCACAGCAATAAAACTCACAGTAATGTGCGGTGTGTATGAACGTATCACAGAGCTCCACAGCAATAAAACTTGCAGTAATGTGCAGTGTGTATGAGCATATCACAGAGCTCCACAGCAATAAAACTCAGTCATGTACGGTGTGTATGAGCGTATCACAAAGCTCCACAGTAATAAAACTCAGTGTGGTACGGTGTGTATGAACAACAGTGTTATTGCTGTGGATTCTTTGATACGCTCATACACACCACACATTACTGTGAGATTTATTGCTGTGGTGCTGATATACTCATACACACTACGCATTACTGTATCAGTACCACAGCAATAAAACTCACAGTAATGTGCGGTGTGTATGAGGGTATCACAGAGCTCCACAGCAATAAAACTCACTGTATGATACGGTGTGTATGAACAACAGTGTTATTGCTGTGGATTCTTTGATATGCTCATACACACCACAAATTACTGTGAGATTTATTGCTGTGGTGCTGATATAGTAATGTGTAGTGTGTATGAGTGTATCAGCACCACAGCAATAAATCTCACAGTAATGTGCAGTGTGTATGAGCGTATCAGAGCTCCACAGCAATAAAACTCGCAGTAATGTGCAGTGTGTATGAGCGTATCACAGAATCCGCAGCAATAAAACTCACAGTAATGTGCAGTGTATGAGCGTATCAGAGCTCCACAGCAATAAAACTCACAGTAATGTGCAGTGTGTATGAGCCTCACAGAATCCGCAGCAATAACTCAGTAATGTGCCGTGTGTGTGAGCGTATCACAGAATCCGCAGCAATAAAACTCACAGTAATGTGCCGTGTGTATGAGCGTATCACAGAATCCACAGCAATAAAACTCACAGTAATGTGTGCTGAGTATGAGCGTATCCCCCCGTAAGCCCCCATATAGCGCTATCAGATTCAGCCGCGCAGTATTATGCTTTATATAGCGCTAGCAGATTCCGCCGTGCAGTATTATGCTTTATATAGCGCTAGCATATTCCACAGCGCAGTATCATGCTTTATATAGCGCTAGCATATTCTTCAGCGCAGTATCATGCCTTATATAGTGTTAGCTGATAACGCAGCACAGTATTCTGCTTTATATAGCGCTAGCAGATTCCACAGCACAGTATTATGCTTTATATAGCGCTAGCTGATTCCACAGCACAGTATTCTGCTTTATATAGTGCTAGCAGATTCCACAGCACAGTATTATGCTTTATATAATGCTAGCAGATTCCACAGCGCACTGTTAAGCTTGATATAGCGCTAGCTGATTCTGCCGCGCTGTATTATGCTTTATATAGTGGTAGCAGATTCCACGGCATAGTATTATGCTTTAAATAGCGCTAGCAGAATCCACAGCTCAGTATTATGCTTTATATAGCGCTACCTAATTCCACAGCGCAGTGTTCTGCTTTATATAGCGCTAGCTGATTCCACAGCACAGTATTCTGCTTTATATAGTGCTAGCTGATTCCACAGCGCAGTATTATGCTTTATATAGCGCTAGCAGATTCCACAGCGCAGTATCATGCTTTATATAGCACTACCTAATTCCACAGCGCAGTGTTCTGCTTTATATAGCGCTAGCTGATTCCACAGCACAGTATTCTGCTTTATATAGTGCTAGCTGATTCCACAGCGCAATATTATGCTTTATATAGCGCTAGCAGATTCCACAGCGCAGTATCATGCTTTATATAGGTTAGCTGATTCCACAGCGCAGTATTCTGCTTTATATAGCGCTAGCAGATTCCTCAGCGCAGTATTATGCTTTATATAGCGCTAGCATGTTCCACAGCACAGTATTCTGCTTTATATAGCGCCAGCAGTTTCCACAGCACAGTATTATGCTTTATATAGCGCTAGCTGATTCCACAGCACAGTATTCTGCTTTATATAGCGCTAGCAGAATCCACAGCACAGTATTATGCTTTATATAGCGCTAGCTGATTCCACAGCGCAGTATTATGCTTTATATAGTGCTAGCAGATTCCACAGCGCAGTATCATGCTTTATATAGTGTTAGAGGATTCCACAGCGAAGTATTATGCTTTATATAGCGTTAGCATATTCCTCAGCGCAGTATCATGCTTTATATAGTGTTAGAGGATTCCACAGCGCAGTATCATGCTTTATATAGCGCTAGCATATTCCTCAGCGCAGTATCATGCTTTATATAGTGTTAGAGGATTCCACAGCGCAGTATCATGCTTTATATAGCGCTAGCATATTCCTCAGCGCAGTATCATGCCTTATATAGTGTTAGCTGATTCCGCAGCACAGTATTCTGCTTTATATAGCGCTAGCAGATTCCACAGCGCAGTATTCTGCTTTATATAGCGCCAGCAGATTCCACAGCACAGTATCCTGTTTTATATAGGTTAGCTGATTCCACCGTTCAGTATTATGCATTCTATAGCATTAGCTGATTCCACAGCGCAGTATTCTGCTTTATATAGCGTTAGCCGATTCCACAGCACAGTATTATGCTTAATATAGCGTTAGCTGATTCCACAGCGCAGTATTATGCTTTATATAGCGCTAGCTGATTCCACAGCACAGTATTCTGCTTCATATAGCGCTAGCAGATTCCACAGCGCAGTATTATGCTTTATATAGTGCTAGCAGATTCCACAGCCCTCTGTTAAGCTTGATATAGCGCTAGCTGATTCCGCCGCGCTGTATTATGCTTTATATAGTGGTAGCAGATTCCACAGCTAAGTATTATGCTTTATATAGCGCTACCTAATTCCACAGCACAGTGTTCTGCTTTATATAGCGCTAGCTGATTCCACAGCGCAGTATTATGCTTTATATAGCGCTAGCAGATTCCACAGCACAGTATTCTGCTTTATATAGTGCTAGCTGATTCCACAGCACAGTATTCTGCTTTATATAGTGCTAGCTGATTCCACAGCGCAGTATCATGCTTTATATAGGTTAGCTGATTCCACATCGCAGTATTCTGCTTTATATAGCGCTAGCAGATTCCTCAGCGCAGTATTATGCTTTATATAGCGCTAGCATGTTCCACAGCGCAGTATTATGCTTTATATAGCGCTAGTAGATTCCACAGTGCACTATTATGCTTTATATAGCGTTAGCTGATTCCACAGCGCAGTATTATGCTTTATATAGCATTTGACGATTCCACAGTGCAGTATTCTGCTTTATATAGCGCTAGCAGATTCCTCAGCGCAGTATTATGCTTTATATAGCGCTAGCATGTTCCACAGCGCAGTATTATGCTTTATATAGCGCCAGCAGATTCCACAGCACAGTATTATGCTTTATATAGCGCTAGCTGATTCCACAGCACAGTATTCTGCTTTATATAGCGCTAGCAGATTCCACAGCACAGTATTATGCTTTATATAGCGTTAGCTGATTCCACAGCGCAGTATTATGCTTTATATAGCGTTAGCTGATTCCACAGCGCACTGTTATGCTTTATCGCTAGCAGATTCCACAGCGCAGTATTATGCTTTATATAGCATTTGATGATTCCACAGCGCACTGTTATGCTTTATCGCTAGCAGATTCCACAGCGCAGTATTATGCTTTATATAGCGCTAGCAGATTCCACAGTGCAGTTTTATGCTTTATATAGCGCTAGCAGTTTCCACAGTGCAGTATTTTGCTTTATATAGCGCTAGCAGATTCCACAGCGCAGTATTATGCTTTATATAGCGCTAGCAGATTCCAAAGCGCAGTATTATGCTTTATATAGCGCAGTATTATGCTTTATATAGCGCAGTATTATGCTTTATATAGCGCTAGCTGATTCCACAGCTCAGTATTATGCTTTATACAGTGCTAGCAGATTGCACAGCACAGTAATATGCTTTATATAGCGTTAGCTGATTCCACAGCGCAGTATTATGCTTTATTTATCGCTAGCAGATTCCACAACGCAGTATTATGCTTTATATAGCGCTAGGTGATTCCACAGCGCAGTATTATGCTTTATATAGCGCTAGCAGATTGCACAGTGCAGTATTATGCTTTATATAGCGCTAGCAGATTCCACAGCACAGTATTATGCTTTATATAGCGCTAGCAGATTGCACAGTGCAGTATTATGCTTTATATAGCGCTAGCAGATTCCACAGCGCAGTATTATGCTTTATATAGCGTCAGCTGATTCCTCAGCGCAGTATTATGCTTTATATAGCGCTAGCAGATTGCACAGTGCAGTATTATGCTTTATGTAGCGTTAACTGATTCCACAGCGCACTGTTATGCTTTATTTATCGCTAGCAGATTCCACAGCGCAGTATTATGCTTTATATAGCGCTAGCAGATTCCACAGCACAGTATTATGCTTTATATAGCGCCAGCAGATTCCATAGCGCACTATAATGCTTTATTTATCGCTAGCAGATTCCACAGCGCAGTATTATGCTTTATATAGCATTTGCTGATTCCACAGTGCAGTATTATGCTTTATATAGCGCTAGCAGATTTCACAGTGCAGTATAATGCTTTATATAGCGCTAGCAGATCCCACAGAGCAGTATGCTTCATATAGCGCTAGCAGATTCCACAGTGCAGTATTATGCTTTATATAGTGCTGGCAGATTCCACAGCGCACTGTTAAGCTTTATATAGCGCTACCTAATTCCACAGCGCAGTATTATGCTTTATATAGCGCTAGCTGATTTCACAGCGCAGTATTATGCTTTATGTAGCGCTAGCAGATTCCACAGTGCAGTATTATGCTTTATATAGCGCTAGCATATTCCACAACACAGTATTATGCTTTATATAGTGCTAGCTGATTCCACAGCGCAGTATTATGCTTTATATAGCGTTGGCTGATTCCACAGCGCAGTATTATGCTTTATATAGCGCAAGCTGATTCCACAGCGCACTGTTATGCTTTATTTAGCGCAGGCAGATTCCACAGCGCAGTATTATGCTTTATATAGCGCTAGCTGATTCCACAGCACAGTATTCTGCTTTATATAGCGCTAGCAGATTCCACAGGGCAGTATTATGCTTTATATAGCGTTAGCTGATTCCTCAGCGCAGTATTATGCTTTATATAGCGCTAGTAGATTCCACAGCACAGTATTATGCTTTATATAGCGCCAGCTGATTCCACAGCGCAGTATTATGCTTTATATAGCGCTAGTAGATTCCACAGCGCACTATTATGCTTTATATAGCGTTAGCTGATTCCACAGTGCATTATTATGCTTTATATAGCGTTAGCTGATTCCGCAGCGCACTGTTATGCTTTATTTATCGCTAGCAGATTCTACAGCGCAGTATTATGCTTTATATAGCACCAGCAGATTCCATAGCGCACTGTTATGCTTTATTTATCGCTAGCAGATTCCACAGTGCAGTATTATGCTTTATAAAAATGCTAGCTGATTCCGCTGTTATTTATTTCCAACCGGTTCCGCTATTCCATAGCGCATATTATGCTTTTTATAGTGCTAGCAATTATTGCCGCACTTGCAGGGTTAATGTTGATATACGCTAGCTGCACGCCTGCTGGTTTTATTCTCCTGTTATCAATTGTCCTGATTGATGTCTTTTTAAAAAGTAAACAGCGTGCAGATATTGGTGGACCAGGCCACCTTGTAAACTGATACTGATTGCTGGGTATAGTACTTACAGGAGGAATGTGAGACAGTCTTTACACCTTCAGGGGACAGGACTTGGCAGCTAGTCACCCCAGCTCTTTTATCCCCTTTGAATTCTTACAAAGGTTTTCATATGCGAATTCAAAGCCTGTGCTTGAATATTGAAACCCTGACTGTGCACTGAGTTTACAATCTAGAGATATAAAGGGGTTTAATTAACCCCTTGTACTGTACCTGAACACGATTCCTGGATTTGTGTTTGTATTGTGACGGCTCGTTGGAAACAGAGCGCCTTAATGTTTGTGCACATATTGCGATATTTCAATGTTGCAAAATTATTATCTAGGTTCAGTTTCCCTTATCTGAAATTCCAAAGTCCGAACTGCTCCAAAATTCTTTTTAGAGCGCTGACATGACAATAAAAGTGAAAATTTCCACCCCTCACCTCATGTGACGAGGGACAAAATTATCAATTACTTTCAAGCTGTTTGGGTAAGTTGGGTGCCGGACAAAATACCTAATGCCAACTTCCCAACGGCCAACTTCCAGACAGAACAAGTGCCGGACATCCCAACTTCCCTACACGGCCAACTTCCAGACATCAGTTGGATCTGGGCAAGCACCAGCAAAACTTGTATTGCAAAGCCTTATTACATTTTAGAAATGATTTTTATTTGCCTTTTATTTCTGTAAAGCTGCTTTGAGAATAAATACTCTTTTTTTTGGTACCCCCATGTCCAGTATTACATTGGCAATGGAGTGTACATCTGAACAAGAATCCCAGGACCCACTGCACAAAGTTTATTCTACAGTATTTTTTATTGTAATTTTTTTTTTTTTACAGTTTTTGAATTTGCCGCCTGGTCCCCCCCCCCCCCCCTGCGTCGCGTGGCTCGCAGGGAGTGGAACCAGGAAGCAAGTCGCCGGCTACTGCGATCACACTGCGGTGACTGCAGAGACGGCGAGGGAGTGAAGGATGCGTTCAGTATATACAGCCCGAGTGTGGCTCGGGGTTACCGATCGCGGTAGCAAAATTTAACCCTGAGTCACACTCGGGAATACCGCCAGGCAGCTTAATATATCTTGTATTTTATTACTTTGTTTTTCTGCACCTACTGTAACAATTCAATGTTCTTTAACCCAAGGCATACTTGAAAACTAGAGAAATCTCTATGTATCCTCCCTGGTACAATACTTTAGGGATAAAAATTATTTATTTATAAACACTCCCCCAGTGCAAAAGGCCAGATTGCCCCAGATCATCCTAAATCTGCATTGAGGGGTGCACTACTACATTACACATAAAATAATAAATATATATACCTAAATATTAAGTAGGTCCAACACAGCTTTGATGTGTCAAGGCATGGACTCCACAAAACCTCTGAACATGTCCTGTGGCATCTGTCACCAAGACATAAGCACATCCTTTAAGTCATTGTTTCCCAAACCTGTCCTTGGCACCATCAGCCATGCCAGATTTTGCAGATCACCTTGGGGAAATGCAGACTGAATCACTATTTGGTCCTTGTCAAAGTCACTTGGATCTTTTCGTTGCCCATTTTTCCTGCCTCCAACACTTGAAATTCAAGAACAGACTGTTCACTTTCTGGTTGATGTATCCCACCCCTTGACAGTTGCATTGTAACCATATTAACAATGCTATTCCCTTCATCTGTCAGTACTTTTAATGTTGTGACTGATCAGTGCATAGCAATACCACGGTAGCATTGTATTTGCTTGTGTGTCAAGCCAAAGCCAGGCTGTAGATAGTGTAGCCCATTTTATAGGTCATTGTTGTGCACACACTATAAAAGTATTGGCAATATATTTTTTCCTCATTGTGCAATACCTGTCTGTAATTAGTGGGTAGTGCACCATCACTGCTGCTCGACTTGGTGGATGCCCAGGGCTTGATGAATCATCAAGGGCGAGCACTTGACCAAGCATGCTGTATGGGATCACATGTCTCAAAACTCAAGTTTCACATGTTAAATATTGTATGTTTGTAGGTACTAGAACTACTATTTGACTAGAAATTAAATCGAGACATTTTAGGTCAGATTTATTTGTCAAAAGAATGACCAGATATTCATCCTTTATCTTTTATACTTGACCTGCCAGTGGGATTTGCCCATTCCATGATTAGTTATACAATTGGTCCTCTCTTTCATAATGAGTAGGCAGATAGTAAAAAAATAGATGTGTGAATTAAGGCTTGTGGGCCAAAACTTTACACCTTTTAGTGGGGCTAGCG